>CM066313.1:2634270-3031770 GCA_033807775.1 Saussurea involucrata | reverse complement strand
TTCCACCATAACAACGCGTTTCCTTTCAACATCTGTGCTGCAAAACTGACTTTCGTTTTCTCATCACAGACACAAGCCATGAAGACTTTTTCCATCTCTCTAATCCAATTCATACATACAACTGGATTGTCACCCCCGGCAAACTCTGGAGGTCTAAAACTTAGAAAAGTTTTATAAGAACAATTTCTTTCAATTCTTCTTTCACGTTCGATCACCGGATTACCTGTTGGGTTTATCACTCCCGTATTAGTTGCTAAGGGTCTAGGCTCCGTACCTCGATCATTTAGCAACTTCATAAACATTTCCGCTTGTCTTTCCATATTTGTGTTCATCATTTCTGCTTGCCTCTCCATCGACGCATTCATTAATCTGGTCACATTATCCATTATTCGTCCTTCCATAATGGATCCAGAATTTTCACGACTCGTCGAACTGGTATCCACCCGATACCTCCGGCTATGCGATCCTCCAATCGACAGATAATCCACTGGAGTTTCAGGAACTTCATTTAGATTATGCTGCCTTCCCTCTGTCCAGTCTATCTCTGACCTATCCATCTCGCGGACAGGAGACAACGGCGGTGTGTTTACCATCTTCTGAATAAACACAAAGAAATAACCATTAGAAATGGTTACAACTCTAAACACACAAACGTACTTTACCGATCATTAGTCACTGTAACAGATTAGAAACAAGCATGCTCGCGTAACAATATATTCATAATAACAGTAGCTAATTGGAATTGTGAACATATCATACATGAGAATCCTAATGACCATTGTCACAGTACTAATTTCACGTATTTCCGTCAACTCTAAGACTATCCCGTCTTAGTACTTCTACCCAAATCTCACAAGTCATAACTTACTTTCTTCTCAGCTTAAGTCTAAGTATCTCATCAGCATACTTAGTTCGCTTAAACTATAACTCTGATACCATACTGTAACACCCCAAAATTAGGGCCAATTTAAAACTTAATAATTACACCAGTTATGACATCAAAACTTCAAACTTATATATAACCAAAGGATAGAATACAAGATTCTTCTATTTACATCAACCTTTAAAACAAATAACCTATTAATCGAATCATACAACAATAATAAGATTAACTAGGTTATCTATTTGCCAGTCCCAAAATAATCCTCGGTTATCTCCAAGTTTGAGTTAACACCAACAGCTCTCAATCACAACCCTTTATTTCCCCGAGCTTGTACCTGGTAAGAAAATTCAACTTGAAACATTAGGCTTTCGCCTAGTGAGAATATTCAAATCAAATTAAAATATAACAACTAAAATATGAACAGATATGTCAAACCTGTTCTCACTCATCTTACTGTACATAGCTCCTTCTATGAATGAGAACCTATCTCATTCTCAATCTTATGACTAATTCATTTTAGTCATAACTCACTATTAAGAGTTTACCGTAAATCCTTCCAGATTTAAGTTAACCCTTACACAAGAAATTACAAGTCAAAACCTGCCTATTTCTTAATTCGGAAGTAGAGATTACAATTTACGTTATGTGTCTCTCATACTTCCTCTCACTGGTGGGAAATCTCCGATCTTCCCTAAATAATGGAAATCTCTGATCTTCCATTTAAAATGGGAATTACCAATCAAAATCGGCCTATTCCACATTTCTCACTTACCTCAAATCAAAGATTCGAAGTCTCACTTATTTACTAAAAATTACATCCCTGATGGTCAAATCTAGTAAACAGTTATCATACCGTACTAAATTACACCGCTGACCGGATGCCTATTTTTAGTAAAATATTTATAATACAAAAGTATTATAACTCACTATAGTATATTCACAATATATACTATTAACACACCGAACATATTATATATAAAATACAGAATATATTCAACTCCTCCTCTCATCTCTTAACTATCCTTCATTGCCAGATAGCACATGGACTAACATCTCGTATAATGTCTACAAGTTCGGACTCTTTAAATAAGTCCTTACCGTATCCTCTTATCACTTCTTGCTGAGTTATACAACATATATCAGATTAATTATATCAATTAAGCATGTTGCATATTAAACCTCTAACTACTACTGAAATTGCCTCAAAATTCGCAATCAACAGTGTGCACTTTCTCCTTAAAATTCGCAAGCCACACTTGCGATTTCCTCTAAAAGTCGCAAGTCAAAGATACGACAAGTTTACTTCTCGCAAGCCAAGGTTGCGAGTTTCTCACTTAACTCCAAAGAGTCTAAAAATCTTACTCACAAGTCGCAGGCCTCTATTGCGACTTTCTCAAAAATCGCAACCCACGGTTGCGATTTTCTCAAAAGTCGCAAGCAACTGTTGCGAATTCTTCCAAAAATCGCAAGCCAAGGTTGCGATTTTTGCAACTTACCCAGATTATGAACCTTGCGATTTTCTACTATTCATCGTCTCTTTCACCAGTTCAGTTTATAAATTCATCTAATTAGTCTACCATTTCTCAATTAAGCCATACCAATTCTTTCAGACATAAGATATAACATATCTATATCAATTTTAATAGCTAATTTTAAAGAGAATGAATAGACTCACCTTATCAGCTAATGATCACCCCTGCAAACTGGTTCTTCACTTCCAGAAGATTAATTGATCAATCTTAATTTCACCCAATTAAGCTTTCTTCTTCTTTCTTCTCGTTTTCTCTCTATCTCGAACTCTCTCTCTCTCTCTCTCTGTGTGTTTCCTTGGCCGAACAAAGACACAAACATACACACTAAATTCAGCTAAATTCAATTAGCTAAGGTGATGACACCTCCAGCTTAACAAAACAAGAGTCATAACTCAATTAACACAATACACCTTGGATTATAAAGAAATAACCCATAAAACCTTCTAAGTTAATATTCTTCAAAAAGAACCTTTAACTTATAACATTTGTATTTTTAACCCAAACATGAATTATAATTTCTTTTATATAATTCAAGGTCACACCAAAATACAAATACATCCCAATTTTATTATAAAAAATATAATACAAAAATCTAGGATGTTACATTCCCTAACAGGAACACCAAGATCACGAATCGACCATCGACGACTCAGTCACATATTACCACTCTCGAAACTTTCCACATTTTTAAGCGCGATATCTCTCACTACCTTGCGAGTTCATAGCCTTCATGCACGACGACACAATGATTTAAATCGTTTCACACACTTAAAATACATCGCGAAACAAGGTTTGACATGCATGACACGACACCTCCATAAAGAATAGCCACAAACACATCGATTTCGAGGATCGCTCATACGCAACCCATGATATCTCACAACCTTGTCCAATAAATAGAAAGTGCATTCACTGAAACTCTTTTTGTGCAAATTCTTAAAAATACGGCAAATCACCCACACTGGGAGAGTCGGTCGACTCTCACTCTCGCGGATATGACAACAACGTGTCCATACTGACTCCGCTTATAAAACCATGTGATCAAATGTTTTTATGATTTCCACAATACGGTTAACTCACTCGTAAAAGAAGCGAAATAAGTCGTTATTTCCCCAACTTCGAAATTTATTACACGATATAAATAAGTGTACTTTCCTTCAAACACATGCTTGCACGCGCTACCTTATTTTCAAATCCAGAAACATACAGGGCACACACACACTTGTGTTTGACATAAAGGACTCACGTAACTTGTTTGAAAATATAATGCATGACTCACTTTACATTGAAGGCTATTCGCTCTAGCAAGGTCAACCATTTGCATCCACAACAATTAAACATCGGTGCTCTATTTCCGACCAAACCACAGGTTTCCCACTTTTGCAACAACCTTTGGTACCGGTGCCTCCCCCACATATTCGTATGCCCCAAATTCACCGTTACCACTTGACTACTGATTTGCAAAAATATATGGCTTCACTTCGACCCCGCATAGGTTAACCAACGATAACCCCCTTTTATCCTATCCTCGCCCCATAATACCAACTAACACATCTACCATTTCCCAACCACCCTTGCCACTCTTCCACTGACTAGAGAGTAAGAAAACACATCTCTACTACCCGATTCTTGAGTTAAAACTCTCAAGATCCCAATTCATCGACATCTAAAACTCCCAGAATGAATAATCATCAGAAATTAGGAACTCACCTCACACGGACACCCACAATTCAAACAATACTCCTTCTAGATGGTTTCATCAATCATACCATGAAGGATCTCGCACAAAACACTAAGCCATCATGGCAAGGTTAGAACTCTCTACACACTACCACCAATCTCTACACGCTACCACCACTCTCTACACACTACCACCACTCTATACACACTACCACCAATCTCTACACACTACCACCACTCTCTACATAATACCACCACTCTATACACACTACCACTTCCATCGATCATCTGAACAACAATAATCAAGCACACCCATGCACCTGTAAATTCACAATGACATTGGCCAGATGTGATTTGAATTTACTTTACATGAGAGTCCTCACTACCATCGTCCTGAATACTCGATGATCAAAGTCTTACCTAAAGGCTTCCTATATCTCAGATGTGTCCTCCTATTCCACAATTTAAGTTTAGGCCCATCCGGTCACCTAAATCCCTTAAACTAGCGCTCTGATGCCAATTGTAACAACCCGCTCCAAACAAGCATGCCAAAAGCTACTCCTTTAATTCAAACGCCAAAATGGCCCAACATAGTCACACTATAAAAATTACAAAGCTGGGTTCGGGGAAATAACCCTAACTACAGGTGAGAACATAACTACAAAATAAAAAGGGAAAGTCTTCTAATTCTTCTATACGCTAGCTCCGACTCAAGTCTTGCCGATCCTCTACACGAGCTCTCGGCTACCTGCTTACCTGAAAAGGTTTTAGTTTTGAAAAGCGAGGGTTAGACCATGAGGTCTAGTGAGATTCCCTCTTGCTACCAACACCACGCCACAATTGTCAACTAAGAAGATTTATAAGCATTTATAAACAGTTACACCTTGTCAGTTTAAGTACTCACACAACACATATTAACGGCTCGCACATAATTATATACACACCTGTAACAACGTATTAGGGCACACACCCGCCCTTAGTGATCATATGAAACAAATTCATATATCCTGCATGGGACACACTCCCCATAAACCCATATTAAATTCTCGCATGTCTCGCACATATTCATAAAATAATTTACACACTTTGATCATGCATAACTAAAGCAACGTAAATCATGCAATCCAATATATCGGTATAAGAAATAAATTCGAGTTTCGATAAGGCTTCGGTTTAGAAAGACTCACCTGAAGTCCATGCTAAGAAAGCTCACTCGCCAACGTTTATCTTCTACCCGCACCTACAAATGCACCCATCACACAAGACTAGCTAAGCCACAAGCAACCTTGCATCTTACAGTTAACCGAAAGTCCCACTTAAAAGGAGTCTGGATTCGGTTCCGGATTCCGCATTGGCTTTCCGGTTCACACCGGGTTCTGGTACCACTTCCGGTACCTACCGGGTTCCGGTATCGCACATCCGGATTCTCCCAAACATCTGGTGTCTTTCCGGATATCGGCTTCCGGTATCGCTTGTGTCCAACTCCGGACTTAGCGACATCCGGACCAAGGGTTTTCTTACGAACGATTAAATCCCAAAATTAACAGATAGAGATTCCACACAATTCCAAAATCGATGTTAATCCAATATAGACAAGGAGATAATGATAGCCATCTTAATAAGTTAATCCCTCCAATTTTTCTACACCAAACACATAGCAATAACACACAGAGACTCCATTTCCTATTTCTTTCCAATGATAACAAAACTTCAAACTCATCCATTCTAAACTTCTGATTATGATAATAATTAGCAAGAGGTGAAGGTTACCTTGCAAGATGATTCCACACAAACAATTTGAAGAGCCCTAAATCGCTTTGATTCCTTCAGTTTTTTGCACCCACAATTCACACCTCAGTCGCACGCAGTGATCTTTTTGGAGGAATTAGGATTTCTATGGTTTTACCCCTATTTATACCCTTCCCAAAGAACACTAAACTTTACTTCTTCACCCTTTTCGCCTCATAATTATTATTTATTCACAAAAAGGTTTCAGTTATTACACCAAACATCCTGAAGAAATTCACATAGTAAATGAAAACCTAAAAATAATCGCACATCCTTTCATGAGAATCTAGATCAACATATCTCTAAGATGTAAGAGGACTAAAACCATGGACTTGAAAATCGTGATGATATTGTGTATGATCAACATACGAGAGACAATAATAATACTACAATGGATTATTTATGGATTCCAAAAATTATGACATAAAATAAAATTATACCATTTACCAAAAAAAATACCGACAATTTCATTCCCCATCGCTAGTTTGTAGTTGATATGTCGGTAAATGTGGTACTTCAGTGACGTATTTAAAGACTACATATTTTTGTCGTTAATCTCTTGCAAATTAATCAATAGTTACATAGTCGTTAATTTTGGTTTACACGAATGTAGCTAGCTAGTCTTGCAATTAATAAAATCCGTTGGTGAAAGTATCTAGTAGTGTACATTCATGCATCTACGTAACATATAATGGTGTATGTCATGCTAAGAAATATGCCATGGATTAATTAATAGATTTTAATTTATGTATATATGAGATGCATGATATTTTTGTAGTTACACCTGTGAGCTGTTTGTGGCGTCGGGTTTATGTCACTACTAAACGAAGAACTTTTACGTACGAAATTTTCCCTGATAAGTCTGTCACTAAAAGGTGATTCGTCACAAAACCATCGCAAAAATTGGTGGGTAAATTTTTTTGTGGGTAATGCAAATCAGTGGCAGATTACCCAGGGATTCTCTGCGTGATCCATGGGTACTGTCTCGAAAAACATTGGATTATACTGAACCACTGTTATGTCCTGGGTGATCCCTTGGTAATCACCGACAAAATTTCCCTCGATAAATTTTGTGGGTAAGAGTCATTTGTTTGTAGTGTATGAATCAGTCACCTCTACACGTGGATAAAGTATGAGACATTGGTATGACTGATAGTATAAATCAAAATGATGCATATATAAAACACAGAAAAATATCGTATTATATTTTAGAGCTAGCATTTTCAACATATTGTTCAAAAATGAAGAAAAAAAAAAGATTTTGTGCATATTTTTGGTCTAGTATATTATCTAAAACGTGTCTATAAAATGTAGAAAGTAAAAGAAAAAAGATTAAAATCTACAAATTTGTAGAACTCTTGAAAATTATTATAACGAAAGAGAAATGTCTTTTTAATAAATTCTCATAAAAATAATATTTTATTTAATATAATTAATATCGTAATTTTTAAAGTGAAGACTCTATTTAAGTTGTACGTATTTTTGTTTTAAATATTTTAAAGTTTTATTAACCATTTTAACGAAATTTTGAAAGAACTATTAAAAATGCACTTATAATATACATGCATATGATGAAATCTGTTTGACCCATGCACGAAATCTGTTTATGCATTATTTCCAAAAATGAACCGTCTAAAATTTTGATGAAAAATAAAATAAATAAATAAACAAATTCCTAAGTTAAAAAGTAAGGGAAGCATATTGATATTATATCCACGTTCTTTTATGTCTGCAATGAGCCAAGGGCTGTTTAGATTGATGAATGATTAAGTGGTTAAAATGATTAAGGGGCTTTTAAGATACAGTGCAAAATAAAATATGGTTGTTTGGTAATTGTTCATAATGAAATTAGGTTTCCGAATGGTTAAGAGGCCAAGATACAAAATCATTCAGAGGATTTTAGAGTCATTAAGAGGCAAAAAAAAAATTGCCAAACAACATTCACCTCTTAGCGATTTAGAGGTTGCCTCTTAATGAAACTATCAAGAGATAAACAAACACCCAAAAATACCCATGCATGCATATTATAAGTGCATTTTTTATTATTCATGCAAGTAATTTAGGAGTCGAAATGGATATATATCAAAATGGAGATTTTAAAACACCTTCCAAAAATAAGAATATAAATAATATATATATATATATATATATATATATATATATATATACATATATATATATATATAGAGAGAGAGAGAGAGAGGGAGGGAGGTTACAGGGGAAAACTCAAAAAAACGGAAAATTGAAAAATACCTTAGGAGTCCTTCATCAGGGCGGTATGCACTTGTGCATACAGGTAAATAGTTGACTTTTTTGTTTTATGCACAAGTGCATTATGCATTTGTGCATATGCATATATGCACAAATGCATGTTACAAATAACCTGTATGCACAAGTGCATACCGCCCTGATGAAGGGCTATTAGGATGTTCTTCAGTTTTCCGTTTTTTTTTAGGTTTTCCCTTGAACCTGACTCTATATATTTATATGTATATATTTATATATAGAATTTGTTAATAATTTTGATTTTATTTCTATGATATAAAAATTGCAACCTTATGGTTTTCCATTTATTATTATTTTTGGCTCTTGACTAATTCCTATCTTTTAAAGTATAAGAAAATTAAAACACTAAATAAATAACTATGAAACAAATGAACTTAAAAAAATTATAAATTATAATTCATAAGGAAAAAAGGTATAAATAAGATACAGACTATAAAGACGAAAATCATAATTTCTAAACAACAAAGAGAATAAAAATGCAATTTTAACAATAAAAATTAACTGAAATAGTCATTTTACACATGTGGTTTAACCTTTTACCAAAAAAAAAATCTCAAGTATACCAAAATAGCCCTTGTGGACCTATGTCAAAAACACCAAAAAAATTTGAATCTTATCGTTTTCCTTTTAAAAACAATTTGAAAACCGAACAAATTCGATTAATTTTATATATTAAAAAATTAAAAATAAATGTGGCTAAGATGTTAAAAACAAGTCAAATATGACACATGGATTAAAAACATAATTTATTTATTGATTTTGACCCTATATACCTATACTAGTCTACATTCATGCATCTACATTTTAAATCTCAGTTTGGGCCTAATTTGTTTTAGAGTAAACTACAATTTTGGTCCCTGAGGTTTACACTCGGATACGAAAATGGTCCCTAAACTTCAATAAGTACAGAAATCATTCTTACTGTTTGCATTTTGCTTTGAAAATGGTCTCTGATCACTAACTCCGTTAAGTTTTTTCTGTTAAGGTAGGGGTATTTTCGTCTTTTTTATTACAAGACCAAGTTACACACTTGTGTTTAAACAAGAGGGACCAAATTGTAATTTACTCTTAACTTATATTAATATTATATTAATATTAGAATATAAATACATATATATAAATGTATATATGTGTGTCTAACTGTGTATATATGTATCTTTGTATGTTGTGTATATATAAATACATATATATATATATGTATATATGTGTGTGTAACTGTGTGTACATATATATGTGTGTGTGTGTGTGTGTGTGTGTGTGTGTATCGGACCACACATCTCCGGTGATTTGTGGCACGAACCAAACATCTCTGGCGACATGTGTGGGTTTTCAACACCCCTGCTTCTCCTTCCTCCTTTTTTGTGTGGGTTTTGTTCCAGATCTGTAATAACCCAAATTTAAGTACTATGACCTAAATGAAAGTTAAGGGGGTCGTGTTGGAAGACTGTGAAAGATACGGGGGGTGAAAGTGAAAATTGGGGAAATTAAAATCCCATTTTAATTTGTATTTCCTTTGGTTGCAAAATAGAAACTCATGTAGGGTTAGGGATGGTGGTTGTTTATTTTTGAAAGGGGAGCAGAAAGAAGAAAAAGAGAAGGGTGGTTTGGCTTGTCTTGGGGATGCGCCGGGGGAAGAGAGAGAGCCGTCGAGAGAAGAGGAAGCCGGCGTCGGAGAAGGAGAAGGAGAGAGAGCAGCGAGACGAAAGAGGGAGAAAGCCGAAGAAAGAGAGAAGAAAAGAAAGAAGAGAATGGATGTGGTGTGTGTGTCCGGTGGGTGTGTCCGGTGGGATCGCCGGGAAGAAGCCGAAGAGAGAGAGAGAAAGGTCGAGAGAGAGAGAGAGAGAGAGATGACGGGAGGGAGACGACGAGAAGAAGGGCAACGAAATGGTCAGTTTCGGTGGTCGCAGGCGGCGTTTGGCTGTTGCTGGTGGTCGCCGACGGGTGGCTGTCGGCGGCGGTCGCCGGCGGTGGTGAGGACTGGCAGCAGTTTCCCGTTTCGTTTCATTTGGGTAAGAGACATTTTCCTTATGCTTTTCTCTTTTTGCAAGTGTTGTTAGAATTGGTTGGGTTCTTGTTGATTGGTGAGTTGAGAAATCAAAGAGAATTTTTATGATAGAGTTTTGAGTCTTATTGTTATTGTCGGAGTTAAATTAAATGTTCTTGTGGGTTCCGATAAGGGTAATATTGGATTATAACTCGAAAATTTGTATGTTGTCATGGCTTAATTAGATGTCTTGATTATTTAACTTTAGAATATGAAATGGAAGGTTTGAGGTTGGGTTTATTGGGTGCTTTTGATGGTAGATTAAAGTTTATGTTCAAACAGTTGACTTTTTACAAAAAGTCAAACTGTTTTGGTTAACTTTAAAGTTGAGTCGTTTTGTGCACCTCTTTCGGTTCGCTTCGTGTTTCGGGGCTAGGAGCGAGGCATCGTTGGGGGTTGGTCATAGGGGCTTAGTAGGGATGTTTTGGGGGTGTAATTAGATGGTTTAACACCATTCTTTTGGCGCCAATTCAGGTGTTCGGTTTGGACTAAAATGTGTTTCGGAGCGTGTGTCGAAGTGCTAAGGCTAAGGTGAGTTCCCTTAACTCTTTTTGGTGCAAATGAAATGTTTTGCCAAAGTTTTCATATCTGAAATTGGTCTGAGCATGACGACATGATTGAACGTTTTGGTAAAGATTTCTTAATTAATTATGTTTACGATCATGATGATGTGATTAAACGTTTTGAAAGGTTTTATGATACATGACATGGAAATGTTTACAAATGCATGCAAGTTGTTTATACATTCGTGTACATATAAATGTTGATTGAATACGCTTGAGTGTATGCCTTACTTAATATATGATTTGATATGTTACTGTTTTTGAAATGAGATACTTTCTTTAAATGTTTGTGAACACGTTTTAAGGGGGAATTCACTAGACCTTTTGGTCTAACCCTCGCTTTTCAAAAACTAAAACCATTTTCAGGTAAGCAAGTAGTAAGGGGCGCAAGTGAGTGAGCAAGTGCAAGATAGAGCTCAGATGCAGCTAGAGACAGTGCAAGTGCCACTGGTAGCAGTTAGATTATTCTCAGTTGTGTATAGGTTGTTTCCGCCAACCTTAGTTTTAAATGATGTAACGAGATTTTGGGACCCAGACTTGTAATTATTATGATTTAATGATATGTAAGTCCTATTGTATTTTATGGATGTTACAAATGGTATCAGAGCCAGGTTTAAGGGATTTAGGTGACCGGGCGGGCCTAAACTTAAACTTGGGAGTAGAAATCACGACTGAGAATCAGGATATGCGTTAGGAGGACACTGTTATAGAGATAGGACTAATAGGGTATTGAGGACTGTCATGTAAGGTAAGTTTGAAATTCCACCTGGCTAGTGTAATTGTGAACTTACAGGTACATGTATGTGCTTAACCTGCCTTATTATTCCGAAGTAGTAGCCAAAAGCTAGTGTTTGTGTCGCGTGCCAGTACTTTAGAATGCCAGTAAGATCCTTGAGAAGTAGGTTGAGACCCATAGTCGGGGAGTGTCGTAAAAGATCAGTTATGATGTGATGTATGTATATATCGTAGAGAAGAAAGTTGTTTGGAAAGTGTTGAGTCGTCTAGAGATAGATCTTCGTGAATTCGAAAAGACGAGCAATTGCTTGTGAGTAAGACTCCTAGTTCAGGAGAGTCCCGATTCTAGAAATCGTGGGGGTAGATCGGTTGGGATGATAAGAAAGGACAGTGTCGAGATCTAGAAGGTGTCAATTCAAGAGCGAGTGGAGGATTAGAGTCCCGACTTTTTAGTCGAGCTTTTCAGTGTCTGTTTGAAAACGGGTAAGAGGTATAAGGTGAGATAATTGATTAAAACGAAATAGCATGAAAGGGGTGAATAAGGGAGATATAGAAAGCGGGTTCGGTAAGTTGTTGCGTGACCGAGAGGGCGACCGTTGGTCGTAGGAAAGGTGGCAAGGGTAAGCTGTATGGGTTAAGCAGTTGACCTTGTTTGAGTGAGTATCCTTCAATTGCAAGTAGAGTCTCATGCATAGTGTTCTTTTATGCAACATGAAATTCTCATGATTGAAGTTAAATGTGTAAATATAATTTTCGATCGGAAATGAGTCAGAATGTACAAGCGTATGATTAAAGAAAATACGATTTTATTTACGTCGTACAAAGAAATTTTTAAGCTTAACGATTTGCAAAAGATTGTACGCTTTTCATGACAAGTCGAATTATTGCAAAAAGTCAAGAAAACAGTTTAATGCAAAACTTTTATAACCAAATTGAGTTTTGACATGTTGAAGTTATATAAATGAGTATGAAAGCCAACTGGTTTACTTTGTGTCGGTAATTTCTTTCAAGATGTGGTCGTATGAAAAGATTTTCACTCAATACACTTCCGTCGTAACGACATATTTTGGTGGAGTGAGATTAAGTTTATCGGAAGTTGCATGTGAACGATCCTCGAGATCGTGGTGCAGGGCATGGAATTTTAAAGAGTGATGGGGGCATGTATACCCAATATGTTTTCAAATGTTGTTTATAGAAAATCATGAAAGACACGAAATGATTTACTTATTACGTTGTCATACATGAAGGCTATGAACTCACTAGGTCATAGGATGTATTATGAAGCGAAGAGAGAACTCAGAGAGTGGAGAGTTGTCGGTCAGGAGAGAATGTGGCAGTATCGGGATATGTGTTCCGTCAGTAGTGGGTTATAGTGTCGGTTGTATGAGGGTTTACACCCTTGTTCAGTACTGGAGGTACGGTTGTCCGGGACGGTTGTGTCTGGGGGAAGGACTTGAAGCCTTCAAAGTGATAGTTTAGCAATTAGTTATGAGTAGTGTGGTGAAGAAGAATGAAATGCCTGTGGTGTGGGAATGTGAGTTTCTAGGTGAATTCGTAATGTTATCGTTATATGAGTAGGTCTCGAAAAGAGGGACGACCGATCATGAAGGTGATAGGAATAAGTTAGAGGGATTAGGTTCCGTAAGGAACCCTTGTTAAAGAATAAGTTAAGAAAGTAGTTACAGGTTGTCTGTTGTGGTAAAAGTCGATAGCCATGTAAGATGGCCGAGGCCGAAGGCGTGAGTCAGAGGGTTGAAAGTTGATAGAACGCCTTGTAGGGGTGTTAAGAGGATGAGAAGTTTCATCTTGAATAAGCATTCTATTTACGAGGTACAGAGGGATACGTGGAATGATGAGGTATGTAGCACAAACGTAGCGAATGTGTGGATGTTATCAGTCAGTAAGAAAGGTGTCGTGTCTACGTATGGGCTCGGATCGCAAAGAGCTAGCTAGAATGGTTGTGTGTGAACTAATTGTAGAACTCGTGAGTTATAGTTCATCAAGTTGGGAAATGACTATGTAGCGAGATGAACTTAACTTCAGTATGCAGGAGAATATGCAGGAAAAACGTGAATAGTGTACGAATGACCAAGAGAGATTTGGTCTGCAGTGTGATATTATGAGTGAGGAATGTACGATTACGTCATGGCATTAATTGCCAAGCTTAATGTACCAGTTAGTATCGTAGTGAGGTGATGTTAGAGGAAAGGAAAGCATCAGATAGAAGCTTTTTTTTGGGGGGGGGGGGGGGGCTTCGGGTGAGATGTACGTATAGCGCATAGAAGGTAAGATGACTTTGTAGAATATTCATATTCGGGATAGAAGGACGGAGTAGTAGTGTGAGTTTACCCAAAGGAGAAACCAAGTGATTTTGGTGGTAAGAGCCACTAAGTAAGTTTATGTTGGAATCTTTGGAAGTTTGAAGAGGATAAAGAAGGTGTTAGTCATTTGTGTTATAGTAGATGTTAAGTCTCTAAAGAGCATGAAAATTTTATGTGCGAGGGAACGATCCTAGAAGGAGACAGTTGGAAATTTGGCTATGTTTAAAGATTGACAAGATGATGATTAGGAGTCGGAGTGGTAGCATGATCATTAGTTAATTTGAAACATCATGATAGATGTATAAGACTTTGATTGGTTGATTAAACTTTTTTGGATTTGTTAAGTAATGACAGTTATTTGTTATTTCAGGATGTGTTGCAATCCTACCGATTTTCTTGCTAAGAATGGATAAGAGAGAATCGATATGTTAAAGTGAGAAGTTGATGATAATATGATGGAATAAGTAACTTTAAAATTTATTTTGGGAAATTGTGGACTGATGAGTTACTCGGTGGAAGTTGTTAATTAAGGAATCGGTTTTGACGGGGAATTTGGTGAATGCCAGCGTAGCGAGATGTTAATGCTAAGTTATTTTAAATAATGATATATGGTGGATAGAAAGATATGAGTTGCGTCCTAATTTGGAGTGTAACTGTTGAAACAAGGTTAATAATTAAAATTGTTTTGAGTAAGTCGAAGTAAAGTTGCTTGTGGTAAAGAGAATGGAGTGTACTGTTTGGTGTGATTTACGAGATTGATTGCAAGAGTTCGGGGAAAAGTGTTATGTAGATTAATGCACTGATCGTTAAGGAATGAAAAGTTAAGATGATTGCATGTTACAGTTAGGAACCGGGATCGCGAGTCTAATCTGAGTTGCGTAGCAAAGGCGTGGAGGTATGTTGTTATTGTTCTGTTACTTAGAAGGATTTATTCTGAGAGTTGGAGGTTTAAGCTTTGTTAATCTTTGTCGTCAGTCTTTTTGAGCGAATTCCGGGACGGAATTCTTTTAAGGGGGGGAGATTGTAATAACCCAAATTTAAGTACTATGACCTAAATGAAAGTTAAGGGGGTCGTGTTGGAAGACTGTGAAAGATACGGGGGGTGAAAGTGAAAATTGGGGAAATTAAAATCCCATTTTAATTTGTATTTCCTTTGGTTGCAAAATAGAAACTCATGTAGGGTTAGGGGTGGCGGATGTTTATTTTTGAAATGGGAGCAGAAAGAAGAAAAAGAGAAGGGTGGTTTGGCTTGTCTTGGGGATGCGCCGGGGGAAGAGAGAGAGCCGTCGAGAGAGGAGGAAGCCGGCGACGGAGAAGGAAAAGGAGAGAGAGAGCAGCGAGACGAAAGAGGGAGAAAGCCGAAGAAAGAGAGAAGAAAAGAAAGAAGAGAATGGAAGTGGTGTGTGTGTCCGGTGGGTGTGTCCGGTGGGATCGCCGGGAAAAAGCCGAAGAGAGAGAGAGAAAGGTCGAGAGAGAGAGAGAGATGACGGGAGGGAGACGACGAGAAGAAGGGCAACGAAATGGTCAGTTTCGGTGGTCGCAGGCGGCGTTTGGCTGCTGCTGGTGGTGGCCGGCGGGTGGCTGCCGGCGGCGGTCGCCGGCGGTGGTGAGGACTGGCAGCAGTTTCCCGTTTCGTTTCATTTGGGTAAGAGACATTTTCCTTATGCTTTTCTCTTTTTGCAAGTGTTGTTAGAATTGGTTGGGTTCTTGTTGATTGGTGAGTTGAGAAATCAAAGAGAATTTTTATGATAGAGTTTTGAGTCTTATTGTTATTGTCGGAGTTAAATTAAATGTTCTTGTGGGTTCCGATAAGGGTAATATTGGATTATAACTCGAAAATTTGTATGTTGTCATGGCTTAATTAGATGTCTCGATTATTTAACTTTAGAATATGAAATGGAAGGTTTGAGGTTGGGTTTATTGGGTGCTTTTGATGGTAGATTAAAGTTTATGTTCAAACAGTTGACTTTTTACAAAAAGTCAAACTGTTTTAGTTAACTTTAAAGTTGAGTCGTTTTGTGCATCTCTTTCGGTTCGCTTCGTGTTTCGGGGCTAGGAGCGAGGCATCGTTGGGGGTTGGTCATAGGGGCTTAGTAGGGATGTTTTGGGGGTGTAATTAGATGGTTTAACACCATTCTTTTGGCGCCAATTCAGGTGTTCGGTTTGGACTAAAATGTGTTTCGGAGCGTGTGTCGAAATGCTAAGGCTAAGGTGAGTTCCCTTAACTCTTTTTGGTGCAAATGAAATGTTTTACTAAAGTTTTCATATCTGAAATTGGTCTGAGCATGACGACATGATTGAACGTTTTGGTAAAGATTTCTTAATTAATTATGTTTACGATCATGATGATGTGATTAAACGTTTTGAAAGGTTTTATGATACATGACATGGAAATGTTTACAAATGCATGCAAGTTGTTTATACATTCGTGTACACATAAATGTTGATTGAATACGCTTGAGATGAGGTCGTCTTGTGGGAGTCGGGTTGCACAGTGGGGGACTTCTTGAGTTGCCTTGCCTGGCTTTGTAAGGTGTTGAGTTGTCGTGCCCGGCTTTGTAGGGTGTTAGCCGTACCCGGCTTTGTAGGGCGTTAGCCGTACCCGGCTTTGTAGGGTGATAGCCGTACCCGGCTTTGTAGGGCGATAGCCGTACCCGACTTTGTAGGGCGAATCCTGTAGTCACCTCCACTGTGTATGCCTTACTTAATATATGATTTGATATGTTACTGTTTTTGAAATGAGATACTTTCTTTAAATGTTTGTGAACACGTTTTAAGGGGGAATTCACTAGACCTTTTGGTCTAACCCTCGCTTTTCAAAAACTAAAACCATTTTCAGGTAAGCAAGTAGTAAGGGGCGCAAGTGAGTGAGCAAGTGCAAGATAGAGCTCAGATGCAGCTAGAGACAGTGCAAGTGCCACTGGTAGCAGTTAGATTATTCTCAGTTGTGTATAGGTTGTTTCCGCCAACCTTAGCTTTAAATGATGTAACGAGATTTTGGGACCCAGACTTGTAATTATTATGATTTAATGATATGTAAGTCCTATTGTATTTTCTGGATGTTACAAGATCTGTGTCATGAACCAAAGGGACGAAGGCTGTGGGTTTGGACGAGATAGAGGAAGAAGGAAAGGGTCGATTGAAGAGATAGAGGGAGAGGAAGAGGGTTTGGACGAGATGGCTGCCGGAGTTGCAGGTCGCCGGAGATCGCCGGAGATTAAACTTCTCAGATTAAACGAGAACACACACCTGCATGTTTATGGGTCACGGTGGTGGGTGACGGCGGTGGTGGGTGGGTCACGGTGGTGGGTGAGGGGTGTTCTTCATCACTGTGTATATACATGTATATGTGTGTGTATATGTATATATATATATATATAATATAAATATATAAAATATTTTTATTTTTATTTTATTTTAACAAAAAAAGACAAAAAAAATGTAAAAAGATCAATATACCCTTGACTTAACTGAGTTGATGACGAGGGACCATTTTCAAAGCAAAATCCAAACAGTAAGGATGATTTCTGTACTTATTGAAGTTTAGGGACCATTTTCATATCCAGGTATAAACCTGAGGGACCAAAATTGTAGTTTACTCTTTGTTTTATTATTGAAAAGAGGAGGAAATATTCATTTCGTACCTTTCATATTTTATTATTGGTGTTGTAGGAAAAGTCCAAGTATTTTATTTAATGAAATTTTTAATGGCTCCAAGTTGTTCATTTGCTGTTTTTCAACCCGACCGACCACCTTAAACAAGAAAAAAGGACAGTTGGATTTAATTCATTTGTTTGATATTTTTCAACTAATTAAGATATTATATATATATATATATATATATATATATATATGATTTCTATTTTTCTTTTGAAAGATAACTTAATAATATAATGAGTTAACGTGGCGGTGACAAAGCATTTATACACGGGCATTAGGGTTAGGTATCACGAATTAGACCCGATAAAATCGAATCATGACATCATCGGTATGGATCATGCTTAATTATTAATTAGTCCTTTTACAAACTATTGCTCTTTTACGTAACTTGGGTTTATAGATATAAGATGATCATGTTTTAGTTTTATTTTAATCAATTATTTCATTTTATTTGAACTTTTAAATAGCTAGATCACACCAAGAGCTAGACTAAACCGTTCAAATGGCACGCTTTTTGGATCGAAAAGAGCATGTCAAAATAAGATCAAACTTGACTTTATCTGACTAGACTATCGATGTTTAGTTTGTCAAATTCATTGAACTGCTAGCTAGGATTTGTCTGTTCTCTTCTACTTTTCAATTTAGTAATTTTGATTAAAACTAGACAAAATTAAACAACTAATATGACCATATATATATAAATGTAAATTCCTCATTGACAAAAAATAAATACTAGAAATTAAATTTTATTCAAGTAATAATATTTTTTTCGTCTAAAGAAAAATACGTACACATGTTTTCTTCAAAA
Source organism: Saussurea involucrata (assembly GCA_033807775.1). Lineage (NCBI taxonomy): Eukaryota > Viridiplantae > Streptophyta > Magnoliopsida > Asterales > Asteraceae > Saussurea > Saussurea involucrata. Next base: position 3,013,470 of record CM066313.1, on the reverse strand, counting down.
TGTTTCTTTTTTAACTTCAAATGTTTCAATCAAAATACCTAAAAATTGGTGATAGTTGTGGAAAAGTTAGACAAATATATGTGTGTGAGAGAGAGAGTGTGTGTTCGTTATTGTATGGTTTGTTTTTGTAATAACCAAGACTAAAGTGGAAGAGTTTTAATGTATTGGGAAAAGTTTAATAAAGCTGAAAGTTGAAGGTGTAATTTGTAAATATGTGATAGGGTGTAAGGACCCAATGATTGGGGCACAAAACCCTAGGAGGGCATTCTTTATGTTGTTGGCGGCCGAATAGAGGAAAGGAAAGAAAGAGAGAAAGAGCAAAAGAAAGAAAGAGAGAAAGGGCAAGAAGGAAGAAGGAGAGAAGAAGCAAGAAAGAGAGGAGGAGTCTTCCAATTTAGTTGGGAGAAGAAGAAGTTTCTGCAACCTCAAACCTGCAGGTAATCACCCCTCTACATCATTAATCTGTGTTGTTGTTGCTAAGTTAGGTTTTCTAAGGTTTTGGTGTATTGGTTGAGTTGAAGCTTAATGGATGAGATTAAGTGTCTTATTGCGATGTTACAGTTAAGATTTTAGTACTTTATGAACCTAACAAATCTGAATAAGGTTGCTAATCTATAATCCATGGAATTTTGATCGTATCTGTGATTTTCGGTTCAAAAGAAGTCTGAGTCGGAGTCCGGAAAGTCTCTTGGATGTCCGGACACAATGTTCCTTTTGAGGGTCTCCGGATGAGGAGACTGTCCGGATAGGGAAACTATCCGGGTGAGATGTGTCCGGTAAGTATAAGTGTCCGGTAAGAAGGAAGTACCCGGAATATATTGTTGTCCGGAATGTAGTGTTCTCCGGAATATAGAGTTATCCGGAATGTTGTGTCGTCCAAAAAGTGTGGTTGTCCGGAAAGGGTTGTGTCCGGAAAGATGGGTAATAAGCTTATGTTTTGTCCATTCATTCAGGAAAATCGATTGGGAGTCGGGAACAGATTAGAAAAGAGAAGTAAGAGCAGCAGGTGAGTTTTCTAACTAAAATACGTGACTTTTAACGTGTTTTCTAAAGCGAGTACATGATGAAAAATGCCATGTTTTATTCTTATGCTTTTAATTGCTGAAAGTTGTTTAAAGTTTTATGTGAGATGTATGAATACATTGTGTTAGACGTAAATTGGCTAAGTCGGGGGGAGGTTCCGCCAGTACTCACGTCGGGGGAGGTTCCGTTTATGCCATGGGAAGTGTGACCCAGTAAGGCAGCGTGATACTGACTCGTTGTCATTCTTGAGTGACTTCAGGGTGCCATTTACGGGAGCGGTTTTATCCGTGAAAGTACAGTGTGTTAGACGTAAATTGGCTAAGTCGGGGGGAGGTTCCGCCAGTACTCACGCTGGGGGGAGGTTCCATTTATGCCATGGGAAGCGTGACCCAGTAAGGCAGCGTGATACTGACTCGTTGTCACTCTTGAGTGACTTCAGGGTGCCGTTTACGGGAGCAGATTATATCCGTGAAAGATTTTTAAATGTTCAGCTATGTGAAAGTTTATTATTGAAAGTTTTATACATGAAAGTTGAATGTTCAGCTATGTGAAAGTTTTTTATTGAAACTTTTATACATGAAAGTTATGAAATGTTTTAAATGATTTTGGGAACTGTCAGGAGGGACTCACTATACCTCATGGTCTAACCCTCGCATTTTCAAATTAAAACTTTTTCAATAAAAACAGGTAACGAAAGGCTCAGGCAAGTGAGCAGGGCGGTTAGTGAGCATGCGCAGTAGAGATAGTGACACTATTATTCAGCTTTAGATTTGTTCTCAGTTGTGTAGGTTGTTTCCGCCAACCTGATTTTGATATTATGTAAAAAAAATTGGGACTTGTTTTTGGGATAATTCATTTTATATGAATTGCATGCTTTATTTAAGACTGGGTTATTACAATTGGTATCAGAGCCATAGTTTAAGGGATTTAGGTGACCGGACGGGCCTAAACTTAAACTTTGGGAGTAGAAATCACAATTGAGAATCAGGAAATGCGTTAGGAGGACACTATTGTATAAATAAGATTAATAAGGCACCGAGGACAGTCATGTAAGGTAAGTTGGAATTACACCTGGCCAGTGTAATTACGAGCTTACAGGTACATGTATGTGCTTAATCTACCTTATTATTCCGATGTTGTAGCCTTAAGCTGGTTTATATGTCGTGTTCCAGTAATCTAGAATGTCAGCAAGAACCCTAAGGGGTAGATTGAGACCCCTTGTTTGTGGGAGTATCTTGAGAAGTCATTGATGATGTGATGTATGTATACATCGTAGAGACGGAATGTTGTTTGGAATGTTATGAGCCGTCTAGAGGTAGATCTTCGTGGGTTCGAAGAGGATGAGTGATTACTTTTGAGTAAGTCTTCTGGACCAGGAGAGTCCTGATTCTAGAAATCGTGGGGTAGAACAGTTGGGATGGTAAGAAAGGACAGTGTCGAGATCTTGAAAGCGTAAGTTCAATAGCAAGTGGAGGATTGGAGCTCTGACTCTTTAGTCAAGCTTTCCAGTGACAGGATCATTGAAGGGAGATATCAGTAGAGAATTGAAAGCGTGTAGAGATAGAATGTGATAATTGAGCAAGACGAAAATAGTATGAAATGGTTGAGTAAGTGGGTCGTGGAATGCATGTATAGCAAGATGTTGAAAGGCCGAGAGGGCGACCACTGGTCGAAAATAGAGAGCCAATGATAGGTTGCATGAGTAAAGCGGCTGACCTTGTTGAGTGAGTAGCTTTCAATTTCAAGTAGTGTTTCATGCATTGAGTTCGTATATGTGTACGCGAGATTTTTTCGTAAGTAAAGTAAATGTGTAAATACCAATTTTGATCGGAAATGAGTTAGCGTGTGCAAGCGTATGTTTAAAGAAAAATGCAATTCCATTTACGTCGCACAATGAAGTCTTGAAGTTTACGATTTGCAAAATACTCCACTCTTTTCCATGATACGTTAAATTGTTGCAAAAGGTCAAGAAAACGTTTGAATGCAGAACTTTTATAACCAAAGAGTATTGACATGTTGAAGTTATATAAATGAGTGTGAGAACCGACTGGTTTACTTCGTGTCGGTAATTCCTTTTAGAATTTTGTCGTATGAAAAGATTTTCATCCAATATATTTCCGACGTAACAACATAATTTTGGTTAAGTAAGATTAAGTTTTACGGAAAGTTGCATGCAAACGATTCTCGAGATCGTTGTGCATGGCATTGGAGTTATGTGAATGTTGGGGCCGTGTGTACCCAAGTTGTTCCAAGTGTTGTTTCTTCAAAATGATAAAAAGTGTGAAATGATTTATTTATCGCGTTGTCATGCATGAAGGCTATGAACTCACTAGGTCGTAGAGTACCACATTTTAAGCTAAGGAAGAACCCCTAGAGTGGAGAGGTGTTGGACAAATCAGAGGAGAATGTTTGTAGTTTTGATATTTGTGTTCAAGAGGAGAGGTGAGCAGTGGAAGAGTCGGAAGTAGACTTTAGTGTCGGTTGCATTAGGGTCTGTACCCTTGTGCGGTGACCGGAAATACAGTTGCCGAGAGACGGTTGTGTTCAGGGGAAGGATTAGAAGTCATCAAGGTGTTGGTATTAGCAACTCGTAATGAGTAGTGTGGTGAAGTAGGAATGAAATATCCTCGACGTCGAATGAGAGTTTTAAGGTGACCTTGTAATATTGACGTTGCATGAGTGAGTTCGAAATGAGGAAGACGAGATGTAACTTCGATTATGATATGTTAGAAGGATTAGGTTCAGTAAGGGACCCTTGTTGAAGAATAGGTTAAGGAAGTATCAACAGGTCAACTATTGACGTTGAAGTCGGCAGTTGTGTAAGGAGTAGGAAGCCGAAGACCTGAATCAGAAGGTTGAGAGTTGAAGGACCACCTTGTAGAGGTGTTAAGATGATGAAAGATTGTTGTTTTAGATAAGCGTCTTATTTACGAGGTGGATGGTTCGTAAAGGATGAAGTAATTAGCACAAACGAGGTGAGTGTAAAGATTATTTCGATCTGTGAAGGAACGTGCCCTGTATATGTAATGGATTGAAATCGCAAAGACCTAGCAAGAAACAAGTATGTTGAGTTAAATAGAAACTCGTGAGTTGTGGTTCAACTAGGGCTGGGGAGAGGCAAAGTAGCAAGATAGACTCGGTTAGTTATGTGGGAGAAGATGAAGGCAAGTTTGAGTTATGTACGAATGACCATGGGAAACCTGGTCTGCAGTGTGATGTTATAGGTGGAGAAGGTACGTATAAGTGGTGGCATCAATTGCCTAGATAAATGTGTCAGTCAGTGTTGTAGTAATGTGACGTTAGAAAGAGGAAGCATCAGATGGAAGCCTTTTCGAGGGTTTCAAATGAGGTGTACAATTCGTTAATCAAGTTGATGGAGCACGTGGTTTGTAAGTAGGCGTTGTTATTTGACTTTTGTCAGATTAGGATGTCGGAGCGGCAATGGTGATTACTCATATGGGAAACCAAGTGTTTTTGGTTGTGTGAGTTGCTAAGTAAGTATATTTTTGGAATCATTGGAAGTTTAAATAAGATGTTGGATGAGTGAGTTTAAGAGGTTGGAAGTAGTAAACCTGATAGTAACACCGAGAGGTGGAGTAGTGTGTGTAGATTGCCATCGATAAGTGTGCGAACTCCTGGAAAAAGTATTGAGGAAGGGGATTTGTGTATGTTTTGCGCAGGAAAGAAGTGGATAAGACAGTTGAATGATTCGAGTTAGTGACGTTGCGAGAAATGTTCAATCGAATTGGTCGTTCAGTGATAAGTTATTGGGAATAGTTTTGGGTGAGCATGGTTACTACTCCTTGTTGAGTGAGGGTAACCGAAGTTATGTTGCATATGACTAAACGCTTGTGGCAAGCAGTGGGGAAATGATGAGTTTTCAGGATAAGTTCAATTCGGATAGGTGAACACTTCAATGAGAGATCATGGAAGTTTAATGCTCTTAGTCACGTATAAGTGTGGAGTGAGGAAGTGGTGAGAATGTATGGAATAGTTGATGAGCTGTAGCCAACGTGTTTTGAGAGAAGGAGGTGTTACCGCATAGACGAATGTTGGTTGGGAGATGTAATCTAGAGTGGCTTGTAATCCGATGAAGGAACTCCTAGGTGTGAGGTTGTCGGGATGTACAAGGTTGGCTTGTGCCAAGACGTCGGTGAGTGAATCTTCGTGGTTGAAGATTCTCATTGTTGTGGCGGGGAATTCCGCCATATTCTTTCTCTTAAGGAAGTAAAGATGTATGAGAGACCTTAATTAGACGCGTTTTAAAACCGTGAGTCCCGGTGTGTGGACGGAAGAGAGCAAATTGAAGTGCGACTGGCCTTGGGTTTATCAGGTAGTTTTAAGCGAGTATAGTGATCGAAGACGGTACAAGTAAATAGTACAAGATGGCACGATATAGCAAGTGGTGACTCGCCGAGGGCGGTTTCAAAGTATGGGGTGCGGTTATGTTTCCCACCAGAACGGTTTGGGGTAACCGAGTAGAACTAAGTTGGTTGGAGTGAAAAACATAAGACTTTGAATCTTGAAGTTTGAGAGAAAGGTAAAGTGGACTATGTCTGTTGATCTTTCGGAGTTATGGAAGTTGAATAGATAGTACGTGATCTTGAGGTACTCGGTGAAATTTTGGAGGAATTCGTAGTGTGATGCACGCCTTTGTTATGGGGAACAGATGAGGGAAGCATTAATGATGGCGACCTTGCAAGAATTACAGGCGATAAGGAGTTGACATTCGCCATTTTTGAGCGAGTTAGAGCAGTGGCATACAAGTAAGACTGGCCAGAGGAATGAAAGGAGTGTTAATCCGACATTTCATGTCTTGGACTTAAAGAGGTGTTTGTCAGAAGTCGATGTGGCTGTTCCTTTGTGGGGGACATCAGTATTGATGAGGGGTTGACTTACGTAGAAGAACCGATAGAAATCGTGAGCGGAAAGGTTTGCTAAGCGGGGAACGTAGAGTTCCATCTAGTAAAGGTCCAGTGGAGGTATCATAAGAGACGAGAGGCAACGTGGGAAGTAGAATCAGATATGAAGTCCAGATACCCTCACCTTTTGAAAACGGAATTCCGGGGACGGAATTCTTTTCAGGGGGAGTATTGTAATAACCAAGACCAAAGTGAAAGAGTTTTAATGTATTGGGAAAAGTTTAATAAAGCTGAAAGTTGAGGGTGTAATTTGCAAATATGTGATAGGGTGTAAGGACCCAATGATTGGGGCACAAAACCCTAGGAGGGTATTCTTTATGCTATTGGCGGCTGAATAGAGGAAAGGAAAGAAAGAGAGAAAGAGCAAAAGAAAGAAAGAGAGAAAGGGCAAGAAGGAAGAAGGAGAGAAGAAGCAAGAAAGAGAGGGGGAGTCTTCCAATTTAGTTGGGAGAAGAGGAAGTTTCTGCAACCTCAAACCTGCAGGTAATCACCCCTCTACATCATTAATTTGTGTTGTTGTTGCTAAGTTAGGTTTTCTAAGGTTTTGGTGTATTGGTTGAGTTGAAGCTTTATGGATGAGATTAAGTGTCTTAATGCGATGTTACAGTTAAGATTTTAGTACTTTATGAACCTAACAAATCTGAATAAGGTTGCTAATCTATAATCCGTGGAATTTTGATCGTATCTGTGATTTTCGGTTCAAAAGAAGTCTGAGTCGGCGTCCGGAAAGTCTCTTGGATGTCCGGACACAATGATCCTTTTGAGGGTCTCCGAATGAGGAGACTGTCCAGATAGGGAAACTATCCGGGTGAGATGTATCCGGTAAGTATAAGTGTCCGGTAAGAAGGAAGTACCCTGAATATAGTGTTGTCCAGAATGTAGTGTTGTCCGAAATGTAGAGTTATCCGGAATGTTGTGTCGTCCGGAAAGTGTGGTTGTCCGGAAAGGGTTGTGTCCGGAATGGGTAATAAGCTTATGTTTTGTCCATTCATTCAGGAAATTCGATTGGGAGTCGGGAACAGATTATAAAAAAGAAGTAAGAGCAGCAGGTGAGTTTTCTAACTAAAATACGTGACTTTTAACGTGTTTTCTAAAGCGAGTACATGATGAGAAATGCCATGTATTATTCTTATGCTTTTAATTTCATGAAAGTTGTTTAAAGTTTTATGTGAGATGTATGAATACATTGTGTTAGACGTAAATTGGATAAGTCGGGGGGGGGGTTCCTCCAGTACTCACGCCGGGGGGAGGTTCCGTTTATGCCATGGGAAGTGTGACCCAGTAAGGCAGCGTGATACTGACTCGTTGTCACTCTTGAGTGACTTCAGGGTGCCATTTACGGGAGCGGTTTTATCCGTGAAAGTACAGTGTGTTAGACGTAAATTGGCTAAGTCGGGGGGAGGTTCCTCCAGTACTCACGCTGGGGGGAGGTTCCGTTTATGCCGTGTGAAGCGTGACCTAGTAAGGCAACTTGATACTGACTCGTTATCACTCTTCAGTGACTTCCGGGTGCCGTTTACGGGAGCGGATTTTATCCGTGAAAGATTTTTAAATGTTCAGCTATGTGAAAGTTTATTATTGAAAGTTTTATACATGAAAGTTAAATGTTCATCCATGTAAAAGTTTTTTTATCGAAACTTTTATACATGAAAGTTATGAAATGTTTTAAATGATTTTGAGAACTGTCAGGAGGGACTCACTAGACCTCATGGTCTAACCCTCGCATTTTCAAATTAAAACTTTTTCAGGAAAAACAGGTAGCGAAAGGCTCAGGCAAGTGAGCAGGGCGGTTAGTGAGCATGTGTAACATCCCAATATCCCAAACATGCTTCAAATAACATATATTGCATAACATTGTTATATTTACAATAAAAGATACATAAAAAGTCACATACGGTCCCAACAGTCTCGAAACTATAAAATACATATAACTTCTTAATCATCGTTCATCCAAAGCTTCCTACACTTATCCTTTCCTTCGCCGATCCTCAACCTGGAAAACATATTTTTGAAAACAAAATGAGGGTTAGACCAAACGGGTCTAGTGAGTTAATCCCGATCCTTTCCAAAATCGTTATAAAACCTTTTATGTAAATCCTTTGTATCAAAATAGTTTATACAAACCTTTAGTAATCACTTCGTAAAATATAAACACACCACACGTATTTAAATACCACATCAAGACTCGTGCACCGTGCTCAATTCATCCTCATTCCTCGTTACCATCCTTATTCCTCCACAAATGGCCATATTAGTTGGTTGCGAGCCAACTAATAAATCAACGTCGTACAACATCTACGACACACAACGCCGTACAACAACTACGACCAACAACGCCGTACGACAATTACGACACACCACCGGTCCGCACACCGGAACACGGCAACACACCGGTCTGCACACCGGAACCCGGCTACAAGTGCACTCGTGTAGTGCAAAACTTATATAAATAAAATATACATCTCAATATATATTCTATTTCAATATAAACACATATTCACCTTATCCGTCACACTCCAATCATATCTCCATATACGATATACCACACCATCAAACATATACTTTTCATATATATATAAACACACATATTTATATATATTCCACTGATTCTCAATCCACATATAAACACATTTATATGTATTCCAGTTGAAAATGTTTTAAAGTAAAACTCACTTGTTTGCTTATCAAAACGCTTCCATGCTTTTCTCAAACCGATTGGATCTTTCACCCAAAATCCACCGAATCTGAAACACATTAAATACATATACCCTTTTACCAATCAAACACATAATATTCTCCAAAAACTAGATTAATGAAATCCCAACCATCAATACCCAATTCTAACCATAAGAAATTATCATCCAAACAAACACATCAAAACCCCCAATTTATCAAACCCTAGTTCCAAACATAAAGGAGATAACGATTTTCCCCCAACCAATCGCCACCAAAATCGACCCACAACACCACAATACGGTAAGGAAGTGAAATACAACAATAATCTAACAAAGAATTACCTTAATCACTTGAATCCGCCCAAAAATCGCTCCTAAACTTCCAAAAGCTTCAAACCCTCAAGGATGATCATCAATGGAGGTAGAGGGTTTGATTTGGTGAAGTAATAAGGAAGAAGAGGGGAGAGGATGGTGTTTCTTGGGGAAAATCGACAGAGAGAGGGTGAGGGTTTGGCAGAAAATCGAGAGAAAGAGAATGAAGTGGGTAAGAAGAGAGAAAGGGGGTTTTAACCCAATTTAATTTCGTCCAGGGGCCTCGCGCCTTTTTGGCGCCAACTCCAATCGGCGCGAGATCGGCGCCAGTCCTCTGTTTGTTCGGTTCCTCGATTTAGGCACTGATTTGGTCATAGCTTCTTCGTTAAAGCTCCGTTTCCGCTCCGGAAAGGCTCGTTGGACTCGTATTCGAATTACCCATCTAACAAGACCATAAAATCTAAGATTTAAACCAAAATCCTATTTTTCACATTTTTCTTGAAAGGTCGGTTCAACACCGACTCGTACTTGCACTTATTCAAAATTTACGGTTATTACAACATCTCCCTCTTAAAAGAATTCCGTCCCGGAATTCGGTTATTCAAGAGGTATGGGTACTTAGTTCTCACTACTACGTCAACAACCCAAATTTTAAATAAAATCAAATTGACCACACTCCAATAATGAACGGTCCCTAAATTGCTTAAAATACAATACCCTATACTCTTATTACGCAGCGAAAAGTCACCCTCACAATTGAGATGCTACAGGAAACCTAACAATAAGCTACCATCCTCTAACAAACTATACCCTTTCTTCTTCCCCACGCTTTTCCATCGATTCAAGGTGAAATCCCAAGTACGACTCCACATAAGAATATTGCACAGTGGTCTCAACTTTCATCACCTTCTTAGTCAGGTACGGCATTCACCTTACAAAGCCAGGCACGACATTCGGGTATCAATAATAATTCTCCACTGTGCAACCCGACTCCACACATAGCAACAACATCACAACAATATGCAATCAACAATTACATAGAAATGAACGTATAAATAACTCGCATGCTTTAGTAAACGTTTTCACATCACGTAATATAAAGCCTTTCAAATAGTTTAATCAGGTTAACATGCTCATAATCATATTCAGTTAGGAAACCTTTCGTACAACCTTTTATTCCTTCAAAGAAGGTAAGGGAGCTCACTTTAGCCTTAGCACCTCAACACACGCTCCGGGATACGCTTTAGCTCTAACCGAACACCTGAATTGACGCCCCAAGAAGGGTAGTAAACCGTTTGATTATATCCTAAAACCTTCCCAATAATCCCTAAGACCAAACCCCCAATCGACGCCTCGATCCTAGACCCGAACGAACGGCGAAACGAAAATAAGGTTATCAAAATAACTTTACTTACTCGGAGCAGTTACCATGCTAATATTACTTTTAACTCCACTGGCCTTTCACCACAACGTCGTGTTCTACACTTTTACAATACTAACTCGAAACATAATCACACACTTTCAATATAAAACTTACTTAGCAATTACAATCTATTTCTTATATTCTTCCATAGAATAAAGTATACTCAACAAAATCATTTTATATCACGGATAAATTTCTTAATTTTAACAAACCCGTATACTTCATCTTACCATCTCCATTTCTTATACTAGCATAGCATAACTACGATAATCACACATCAATACTTAATTGCACTTGACACCAAATCATTCATCAAAAATCATATTATTGTCTCTAAATCCCGATACTTTAATCGATTTCACTTTCCAATCTTGACTTCTCATCAAGAACCCTCCAAATAAAACTTCTATCATACCATAGTTACAATAATAATTTAATGTCATCACTTAACATAATTGTAAAACTTGCTAAGATGTCAAAGACTTACACATTTATCTTAACTTACAACACCAATTTAATACTTGTACAAATACCATACCTAAAATATCATACCTTAATAATGCTACCATAATATCCTTATGACAACTTTCAGACGCGCTCAACAAATTACATCTTCTTCACATCAATCAATATATCATCATCAAATTAAAATAAAGTTTAAATAGCAACTTAATTCCCCGAATATCAACAAAACACCGTCTCAAACATTTCAATTATCTCAATAACCTCACCACCCTAACTCATACCGACTTCCATCCAATAATATCAATACCAATATCATTCACACATCTAGACTTCAGATTTAGATCATGACCCAAACTAATGGTTTCACACGAAATTTTTACTATTCTTAAAAGAACGCATTTCACCGACGTTAACGTCCCAACAATTCGACACCAAAAATAACGACATTCTACTCTCCAATAGATTACAGAATCAACTCGGAGTATCACCTTAACCCGTAGTTAAACTTTTCTCCATAGACTACACCCAACTCTACCGTCACTTCTTTAACCCAAAATATGTCTAAGACAGACAACACTTTCTTGCATTAATTACACCGACCACGATTCTTAAATAACAATTGATTTTCACACTTGCCACGACATCACTCTCGTACTACTACCACATCGTATCCAATGATCCTTTACCCTAAGCACTACTTCCTACTACTTTCTTCCATTCTTTTCTCAACATAAAACACGCTTCCCAAAGGATAGCTCACTAGGAGGTGCTCCCTCTAGACTGATTCTATGAGTTAGGTTTCTTTTACTTCCAAATCAACCTTACATACCCAATTTCAACAATTACCACATTTAGCCAACAATTTTCCCACACCTCATACTAGGAACTTAACTGAGTTAATCTGAAATCGCACTCAATGCTCGAAACAACCACACACTTTTCATTTCTCAAATATCATTAACATCTTCTTTCAAAACAATAATAAACAAATTGGATCCACATTATACACCCATCCCCAAAATATAATAACCATAAAATTTTTTATTTAACAAAATCAGTACATCTTTATTTCTCCTCGTGCCTTTTTCAGCACCAAATATGTCATCGTACCTCTTTCAACATACCATATTGAACCGTGCCTTTTTCAGCACAAAATATCTCGTCATGCCTCTTTCAGCACACGATATATATATATATATATTCATATATATCACAAATCATTTAACACATTTGACAATTCATCCATAACATAGACTTAAACATTTAAAGGCATAACCTAGCGTTTGAAACACCGAATTATACATAACGCTACATTCTACACTCTCGCGATATCCTTCCAAAAAATTTAACATGCACCATTAAATTTGAAAATTTGCAAATATTTGCAAGAGTTAAATGATTCATTCCAAATTAAACTACCAACCACTTTCGTTCTCATAAAAATAAATTTTATTACCACTTTGAACAATCTTTCAAATCCAACCACATATGACAACGGGTTATCACTTTTGATCACTAATAGCTTTTTCTTACTATTTATTCCCAATAACACTCTTCACTTTCTAGTTTCGATCATCCTTGATTTCTCATTTAAATTTATCCCAAGCAATATCATAATGAATAAGCATATTAATTTCAATATCATCCAAAATATTTGTTACACTATTGCTAAATTAGAACCAACCTCTTTTCACACCAAATGCTTCCAAACTTACACTCTTACTAAGCCTTCTCAAACATAAATCATACATTCCCAACATAAACTTTGTTAACAAACGAAAACTTTAAATCAATCACCCGACTATCTCTTCTTTCATCATAACCACTTACTCCAATATATCAACTTTATCTTCTCATACCGAAAAATCGAAGATCACTCATCATTACCTAATCAAGAGTTTTAACAAGATCAGGCTCCTACACCACAATATACTTACTAAACTAAGTCTAAACAAACGGTTCCGCTACAATCCACCATTAATATAATCAACTATTTAAACACTCAAGATCATTACGAGCAGTACTTAATAATATACAATTGACTTAAGTTGTTCCACAAAGGAAGTTCATCATCATTCACTTCACCTCACATAACCGACAAATCATTACTAACCATAATGACAATTTCATAATCATAACAATTCTATTATAACTCTTTCTTTAGGTAGGACTCATACCTCGAGCATTTGAGATCATTTCCTTAATATTACCCAATCTATGATTTTTTTATTTCCCGATCCTGAACTAGCCATCCTATCAATTCATAATCATATATAGATATTCATGTAAACACATACCCAATATAATAAGGTATTCCAGTTCAAACATGTACATGTAAAATCATGATTACACTGGCCAAGCGTAATTTGAAATTACCTTACATGATGTTCTTTCTACCTTTTATATTTATCATCCCAAGGTTCTAAAATATTATGGACATCCTACTTCACATGCAGTTTAAGTCTAGGTATAAATCCAAATACCTAAATCCCTTAAACTAGGGCTCTGATACCATCTGTAACATCCCAATATCCCAAACATGCTTCAAACAACATATATTGCATAACATTGTTATATTTACAATAAAAGATACATAAAAAGTCACATACGGTCCCAACAGTCTCGAAACTATAAAATACATATAACTTCTTAATCATCGTTCATCCAAAGCTTCCTACACTTATCCTTTCCTTCGCCGATCCTCAACCTGGAAAACATATTTTTGAAAACAAAATGAGGGTTAGACCAAACGGGTCTAGTGAGTTAATCCCGATCCTTTCTAAAATCGTTATAAAACCTTTTATGTAAATCCTTTGTATCAAAATAGTTTATACAAACCTTTAGTAATCACTTCCTAAAATATAAACATACCACACGTATTTAAATACCACATCAAGACTCGTGCACCGTGCTCAATTCATCCTCATTCCTCGTTACCATCCTTATTCCTCCACAAATGGCCATATTAGTTGGTTGCGAGCCAACTAATAAATCAACGTCGTACAACATCTACGACACACAACGTCGTACAACAACTACGACCAACAACGCCGTACGACAATTACGACACACCACCGGTCCGCACACCGGAACACGGCAACACACCGGTCCGCACACCGGAACCCGGCTACAAGTGCACTCGTGTAGTGCAAAACTTATATAAATAAAATATACATCTCAATATATATTCTATTTCAATATAAACACATATTCACCTTTTCCGTCACATTCCAATCATATCTCCATATACGATATACCACACCATCAAACATATACTTTTCATATATATATAAACACACATATTTATATATATTCCACCGATTCTCAATCCACATATAAACACATTTATATGTATTCCAGTTGAAAATGTTTTAAAGTAAAACTCACATGTTTGCTTATCAAAACGCTTCCACGCTTTTCTCAAACCGATTGGATCTTTCACCCAAAATCCACCAAATCTGAAACACATTAAATACAGATACCCTTTTACCAATCAAACACATAATATTCTCCAAAAACTAGATTAATGAAATCCCAACCATCAATACCCAATTCTAACCATAAGAAATTATCATCCAAACAAACACATCAAAACCCCCAATTTATCAAACCCTAGTTCCAAACATAAAGGAGATAACGATTTTCCCCCAACCAATCGCCACCAAAATCGACCCACAACACCACAATACGGTAAGGAAGTGAAATACAACAATAATCTAACAAAGAATTACCTTAATCACTTGAATCCGCCCAAAAATCGCTCCTAAACTTCCAAAAGCTTCAAACCCTCAAGGATGATCATCAATGGAGGTAGAGGGTTTGATTTGGTGAAGTAATAAGGAAGGAGAGGGGGGAGGATGGTGTTTCTTGGGGAAAATCGACAGAGAGAGGGTGAGGGTTTGGCAGAAAATCGAGAGAAAGAGAATGAAGTGGATAAGAAGAGAGAAAAGGGGTTTTAACCCAATTTAATTTCGTCCAGGGGCCTCGCGCCTTTTTGGCGCCAACTCCAATCCGCGCGAGATCGGCGCCAGTCCTCTGTTTGTTCGGTTCCTCGATTTAGGCACTGATTTGGTCATAACTTCTTCGTTAAAGCTCCGTTTCCGCTCCGGAAAGGCTCGTTGGACTCGTATTCGAATTACCCATCTAACAAGACCATAAAATCTAAGATTTAAACCAAAATCCTATTTTTCACATTTTTCTTGAAAGGTCGGTTCAACACCGACTAGTACTTGCACTTATTCAAAATTTACGGTTATTACAGCATGCATAGTAGAGATAGTGACACTATTATTCAGCTTTAGATTTGTTCTCAGTTGTGTAGGTTCCGCCAACCTGATTTTGATATTATGTAATAAATTTTGGGACTCGTTTTTGGGATAATTCATTTTATATGAATTGCATGCCTTATTTAAGACTGGGTTGTTACAGTTTTCACTACAACAAAATTGTTTTTAAATTGTTTAGGTTGGCATTTGTTTCAAATTCTAAAAGAATCTAATGAAATTGAAATGCGGTTTTCTTTTTGACCAAATTTTATTCTCTCGTTTGGTTCAATTTTTTCTCCTTTTAAATGAATCTTCAAATTCCACCATATTTCACAAATAAGGGATTTCAACATTCCTTCACAAAACCACAAGGTGTTAGTCCTAGATTTAACAGGTAACAACGATTCAATGAGGAATAACAATAACAAATAACGATTTCAACTTGTCATCCCTCACATATTCAATAATCAAGATAGTTACAAAGGTTTGAATGAAAAACAACTATCTCTCTCCAAAACAATTAAGCTCTCAACTTCTAATGAATCGTCTTAACCTAATTCAAGGTTAACATTAACCTTATATTCCTAGGTCTTTAACCAACAAAGGCCTAAGGCCATTAGACAATTAAGCTCAATTAACCTAATCTAAGCCCTTTTATAATTAAAGGCTTTTACAAAAAGATTAATTAAACAAATTAAGCTCTAAACTAATTATTTATATATCTTTCTAATATGTAGGACATTTATGGTCCTAACAATCTCCCCCTAAAGATATATAAATAAAAATTGGACTTGAAACCTTCAGGTCTTGATCTTCTCTTCTTCTTGAATCTTTGAAAACTTCGGTGTTGCTTGACTTCATGTCTTTTCAGCGCTCCCCTTGAATAAAGCTCTTGGTCTTCATATCTTTAACTTTGTAAACGGATTCGGTGAACAACGAATTTGTCTTTGAACTGCGATTTGACTTTGCTTTCAGCTTCAGTTTGTAGAACCAATATGCTCGATGGAGGAAATAGAGATTTGTAGCGAACACCGCTTGATGAAGGATGAGAAGAATTTACCACTTGTTGGCACTTTGAACTCTTTTCGCTTTGAGCTCTTTTCGGAACTGTTACTCCCCCTCGGCTGATACTCCCCCTCGGCTTTTGCATGGGGACTTACTTCTTTACTCCCCCTCGGCTCCTCGGCTTTTTGCTAACTCCCCCTCAACTTGATAATTCGTGTCTTTGAACTTGTACCCATTCTCCCCCTCATGATGAGTAGGAGCATCCGGAGCATCATGCACGTTCAAAGACAATAGTGATGAGTAGCAAAAATTCCAGATCAAAACATTAAGTAACCAGGGTAATTAACTAACACAGAAACACATTAGTAACTGTTATCACAACAATTTAAAAAATTGCGTGGCCTATGTTCAGAGCTGGCAAGGGGTGTCTCTGATAGGACTTCCAGTTATCACTAAAGAAAATTTTAGAAAATTAACTTTTCAAACTGTTCCGGCAATATCACGAAGATATGCAAGTGGAATCACAAAGACTCGTGCATGTGTGAAAGAAAATAAATTCTATCTGTTTGGCTCAAAGTATTGATTTAACTTGGGACTCAAGTTAAAATCAATTGACACAGTGAATAGAATATGAAGTTCGGAGACCAGAGTTGTTGTCTTCCATTTTCAATATCTAAGACCTCCGAGTGAGGAATAGATAGATTATGTGCTAAATCTCTGTGAATATGTGAAACAAGCATCTATAAACATCTAGAATTGTTCTTTGAACTTTGAATCTTTATCGAATCATCTCGAAACATCTAGAATTGTTACCTCGAACTTCTTAACTTCTCTTTATCTAGAAATTGAATCTAGCTGAAAAGTTATTTAGCGTTGATCTTATACCTATTAAATTGGGGAGTTTCGACGTAGTAATAGGCATGGATTGGTTATCCAAGAACCGAGCGGAGATTAGTTGTTTTGAAAAGGCTGTTAGGGTACCCCTGCAAGGCGGAGAAACCCTCGTTATTCAAGGAAACAAAGTGGGAAGGATCCTAGAGATAGTGTCAAGTGTGAAGGTGCATAGGTATTTAAGAAAGAAGTGCGTCGAATTTTTGGCATACGTAGTTGAGAAGAAGTCCGAGAAAAGGCGAATCCAAGATATTCCTGTGGTGAAGGATCACCCGGAGGTGTTCCCAGATGATTTGCCTGGACTTCCCCCGTTTAGACAAGTTGAATTTCAGATTGACCTCATACCCGGAGCAGCACCTGTAGCTAAAGCACCATACCGCTTAGCACCTGCCGAAATGCAAGAGTTGTCGAGTCAACTTCAGGAACTTCTAGATAAGGGATTCATTCGGCCAAGTTCATCACCCTGGGGAGCCCCAGTTTTGTTCGTCAAAAAGAAGGACGGATCGTTTCGAATGTGCATCGATTATAGGGAGCTAAATAAGTTGACAATCAAGAACCGATATCCCCTTCCTCATATAGACGACTTGTTCGACCAATTACAGGGTGCCACTTATTTCTCAAAGATCGATCTTCGATCGGGATATCACCAGTTGAGAGTCCGCGTGGAGGACATACCTAAGACTGCTTCTAGGACTCGTTATGGGCACTATGAGTTCTTAGTTATGCCCGTTGGATTGACAAATGCACCTGTCGTCTTTATGGATTTAATGAATAGGGTATGCAGACCATACTTTGACAAGTTTGTGACCGTGTTTATCGATGACATTTTGATCTACTCTCGAAGTAAGGATGATCACGAGCGACATTTAAGAGTAATCCTAGAACTTCTCAAGGATCAAAAACTGCACGCCAAATTCTATAAGTGCGAATTTTGGATTAGAGAAGTACACTTTCTCGGTCACGTGATTGGAGAGAAGGGACTTCACGTGGATCCAGCAAAAGTGGAAGCCGTTAAGAAGTGGGAAGCCCCTAAGACCCCAACAGAAATTCGTCAATTTCTGGGATTGGCGGGTTATTATAGGCGACTCATCGAGAACTTCTACAGAATCGTTAAACCACTCACAGCACTAACACAAAAGGATAGTAAATTCGTTTGGGGAGAACCGCAAGAGGAGACGTTCCAACTGTTGAAGAAAAAGCTGTGCAATGCACCAATTCTAGCGTTACCGGAAGGAACGGATAATTTTGTGGTATATTGTGACGCTTCGCATCAAGGTTTGGGTTGTGTATTGATGCAAAAGGACAAGGTTATAGCGTACGCCTCGCGACAACTAAACGTTTATGAGAAGAACTATATTACGCACGATTTGGAGCTTGGAGCTGTGGTGTTCGCTTTAAAGATTTGGAGACATTATTTGTATGGCACTAAATGCACTATCTTCACCGATCATAAGAGTCTTCAGCATATCCTAGAACAGAAAATGCTCAACATGAGACAAAGGAGATGGGTAGAACTGCTCAGCGACTACGATTGTGAAATTCGCTATCATCCAGGTAAGGCCAATGTAGTAGCCGATGCCCTGAGTAGGATAGAAATGGTAAAACCTTCTCTTGTACGAGCAATGGGATCACTCGTACAAACGAGTTTGAAGACTCAAAGTCTTGAAGCTCAGGTCGAAGCAATGAAAACGAAAAACATGAAGGACGAGACCCTTCATGGTATAGAAAGTCGACTTAAAACCAAGGATGATGGATTACGTTATTTCAAGGACAGAGTTTGGATTCCAAAAGCTAACAACGTACGGGAAACGGTTTTGGGATGAAGCTCACAAGTCTAGATATTCAGTTCATCCAGGGGCGGATAAGATGTATAAGGATTTAAGGGAATACTATTGGTGGCCAGGAATGAAGAAAGGTATCACCATGGAAAGGAATAGTACGATTTGGGAAAAGAGGAAAAATTGAGTCCCAAATATGTTGGACCATTTAAAATCACGGAAAGGATTGGTCCTATGGC
The DNA here is from genome assembly GCA_033807775.1 of Saussurea involucrata. NCBI lineage: Eukaryota > Viridiplantae > Streptophyta > Magnoliopsida > Asterales > Asteraceae > Saussurea > Saussurea involucrata. Next base: position 2,994,472 of record CM066313.1, on the reverse strand, counting down.
ATATAAGCTCGATTTGCCTAAGGAGCTAAGTGTTATCCATGATGTTGGTGCAAGTGTGTCACATCTTTATATATATTTTATATATTTATTTTGATAATTCCAAACACACCGTATTATCTGTTTTCTAACAATTTGTTCCAAGTGTTTAGTTCTTGAAGATTGGAAAGCATCTTCTCAGTCCAGTTAAGAGAAATAGAAATACGAACGAAGATTTTATCGGAAGAACTCAAGACTGGAGATGCGTCAATATTATTAATATTTCACGATGGTGAAAACACTCAAAATAATATACAACTTGGATATTTCAAAAACAAACACAATTCTAAATAAAAACGTTGTTTTGATTTTGAAATTAAATAATAATAATAATAAAATAAAAAGTGATCGAGTTTTTTAATTATTTCAAAGTGTGGGTTTCAAAATTAAAAAATGTTTTTTAAAAATGATGGAGTTGTATCTGATGGTTTTTTTAAAGGGAAATTCATAAAAATACCCTAAGTCCAACTTTGACTTACCGAAATGCTTTTTTCTCTCATATTCTTACAAAAATACCCTAAAAACCCGTGATGGGTCCCGCGATCGCGGGCCCCAGGCCCATGTGGCAAACTGTTTCGGCCAAAAGCCCTGCGAAGCCCCCCAAGTTTGCCCGTGTTGGCAAATTTGGTCCCTCACGGCCCGCGTTGGAGCCCGCGATCGCGGGGGTAACCCGTTTTTTTTATGTTTTTTATCAGTTTTGGTCCCTGTATTTTGTGTGTACAAAAAAAAATACGAACTGAACTGTCCAAAAGAAATTTTAGCAAAACCGAGCGGCGTGAGCACGAGATTTTGGAGCGCATTCGTGTCCGCAGGTCGCGCTCGCACACAAGTTCGACGATTTTAGCCTACGAAATCATCAATCAGCACCCCCCCTGCGCGCGGGTAGGTGTTGGAGTAAAACCATGCAAGGAGCTTGTCAACCCATCTCACTTATTTGCTTATAAACCAATGAAATGTTAGTCCTTCTTCCTATGTGGGACAACTTCCCACACCCAACTTGGTTTTTGCTAATTTCATGGTTTTTACTCAACTTTGAGCATCGATATCTCATTCACACATACTCCGTTTTGGACGCATTATATATCGTTTCGAAGCCCTCATATAGGAGAACATAAACCCACTAAGTGCTATCCATGATGTTGGTGCAAGTGTGCCACATCTCTATATATATTTTATATATTTATTTTGATAATTCCAAACACACCGTATTATTTGTTTTCTAACAATTTGTTCCAAGTGTTTAGTTCTTGAAGATTGGAAAGCATCTTCTCAGTCCAGTTAAGAGAAATAGAAATACGAACGAAGATTTTATCGGAAGAACTCAAGACTGGAGATGCGTCAATATTATTAATATTTCACGATGGTGAAAACACTCAAAATAATATACCACTTGGATATTTCAAAAAAAACACAATTCTAAATAAAAACGTTGTTTTGATTTTGAAATTAAATAATAATAATAATAATAATAATAAAATAAAAAGTGATCGAGTTTTTTAATTATTTCAAAGTGTGGGTTTTAAAATTAAAAAATGTTTTTTAAAAATGATGGAGTTGTGTCTGATGGTTTTTTTAAAGGATGGTTTTTTTAAATAAAAAATATTTATTTTTGTAATAAAATAAAATGCCCATCATGTCTTGTTTTTTGCTTTGAACTATTTTAACAAATAACTTGGCATGTGTATTAATCATCACTTCACGCCTTGCTTTAATTTCGTGCAGTGAATTGATAGAGTTTAGGTTTTCAGTTCCCTATATATACATAGACATTCATTGTTAAGAAATACAGATTTTGAGTGGTTCACCACCAACTGGCTGGCTACGTCCACTAAGGTGTTCTTTATGGTAGAACACAAACCTTGATACAACAATATAAATATCTCTGCTTCTGCAAGAGATTTGGATCACTCACTCTCAATTCAAACACTTACAAGGTGGTATATTTCTCAATGGTAATCACTCTTGTATAATGTATATCACTTGGATGTTTTTGAGAGTTTGATAACTTGGGTTGTTTTGCTGATTATAATATATCAGAAATCACAAATAGCTATCAACCAAGGAATTCTTTTCTTCCCTAAATCTTATCTGTCTTTCTTCGTAACAATCACCAGATTATATATAGGGAGAATACTTATGATTCTAACCAATGAATTTTGTGAAAAAAAATCCGTTCAAAATAAAACATGAGATGATGGGTGTGAGGCTTTTCATTTTAATATGAAAAAAACAAGGTATGGGTTTTTTTAATTTATTAATAAAAATCATTTTCATAAACTTTTATTAAAAGATTAATATATATAAATTTATATATATACGATTTATATATATATAAATTAAATCTTATATAATATATATATATATATATATATATATACTAGTTGAGTGCCCACGCAATGCGGCAGGATGTGAAATTTAAATAAAAGTAATCAAACATACCAATTACAGATAAACAATTGTAACCGAGAAATTGTTTTTTATTTATAATTTGAAACTTCATACACCCGCATAATGAAGTTCTCAGACTTTATAGGTTTCCCTTTCAACCAAGTTCCCACTATTCAAAAAACACTATAGTTTCCATGGGTTCATATTATTTCAAATGCATTATTTCAATGGTCTACAATTTATATTAAAACATATGCAAAAAATGCATATTCATTATGAATTGGGTAGATGCGAATAGCTTATTTAAAACAGACGCAAATCAAACATAAACAAATAGATTGGTTTAAAAGAGATGCAAATAAAATAAATCTACATCGTTGTCTAAAGACAATGGTTTTATGAATCGATTTTTATTCAAAACCTACGAATCGATTTTTATCCTCAACGTACAAGAGTTCTTCCTTCTCGGGATCATAAAGCTTGAAAAAAAGAAGTATATCATCTTTGGTTTTGTTAGGTGGGGGAACATGCTTCAAATCCTGCCCAACAGCCGTTGATAGGAAAGGTTTTGGCTTAATGGGTGCATCCATAAGCTTAACGTGGCTTAAGGTGTGTAGCAATAAGCTGCTGTGTGTGTGCATCAATAAGCTTCATGCTACTTAATGTGTGGAGCAATAAGCTTAATGTGGCTTAAGGTGTGTAGCGATAAGCTTAATGTAGCTTAAGGTGTGTAGCAAAAAACTGCTGCGTGTGTGCAACAATAAGCTTCATGCGACTTAATGTGTGCAGCGATAAGCTTAATGTGGCTTAAGGTGTGTAGCGATAAGCTTAATGTGGCTTATATCGCTTAATGTGGCTTAACGTGTGTAGCAATAAGCTGCAGCGTGTGTGAAGCAATAAGCTTCATATGGCTTAATGGGTGCAACAATAAGCTCCTGTGTAGGTCACCAGTAGCAAGCTGCTATTAGCTAGCGATAAGTTTAATGATGCTTAATGAGTGCAACATTAAGTTGCTGTGTGGGTGAGCAGTATTAAGCCGCTGCTAGTGGGAGTTAGGCCTCAGTTTGCCTCTAGCAAGCCATGGCCTTGGTATATAGTCGAGGCTCTCCTCTGTTTTCGTTGATTGTATAGTTGGGCTGTACCCTTTGTATGTTGGTTTGATCATTTATATGGTAATAAAATTGCTGCCTTTCAAAAAAAAAACAATTCTAGTAAAACTATTGGACTGAAAGAAGAAAAAAAATGTACAGCTTCTCAAAGATCTAATAGCAACCAGATATTCATGAAGTCACAAAGACAATATCACCACTCCAATCTTTATCTCCAAGAACAATTTCAGTTCAGCATTGTGATTTTTATTCGAAACCTCTCTTAATTGTCCTACCTGCAAAAATCCAAATGGTTACAATCATAAATAGTAACACAATCAATGAATCCTCCTACATGTGCATAACAGTCATCTATTATGTGCATGCAACTCTCCAACCAATTTTTTTAAAATTTTATACCAATCATTAACTAATACAAAAAACTGCAAATGTGCTAATTAAAATATTAATTAAATTTAAGAGGCGCAGGTTGGGTTCCAGTGAGAACTGAGAAGTGTTAAATTTGGTGAGAAGCGTGAGAAGTCGTAATCAACCGTTGGATGAGAAATGGACACAAATCAGGATGAAATGCATCAGATCAATTCCCTTTTAAGCCGTAATTCATGGGAAGGTATTTGATTAAAAGTTATCAACGGTTTAAAAGCACTTCTCACCAAAAAAATGACACTTCTCCCATGATCCCATCTTATCTCCGTTCATCTCATCCTAATGTCCGTTCATTTATCATCCAACGGTTGATCACCACTTCTCACCAAATTTGTCACTTCTCACCAGAACCCAACCATTTACAGTTATATCTAAACAAATTAAAAAAAACCACACGTGTAGCAGCAATAGTTGGTATAAATCTAAACAAATTCAAAAATGCCACAAATTCCTGTTCTTTTACACAGCAACAATGCCAAGAGATACCTAACAATGCATTTTTTGGAAGCATCAGAATGTTAGCTTCTACTGCAATACTTAACTCATACAATCTTATTGCAAATTTTGAGGAAACAGCAAATGTAACACCATTTTGCATAAAAAAATGACTTGGCTTCAATGGTACCATTTTCGATTAAAAAATCAAATATAACCAACTATTATTTGGTAATATCTAACAATTATAAAATCAACACTTTCAATTCACATAAATACAAATCTATTCAAAATATATAGTTATAACTTGAATGGTTATTACCAAAATAGCATTGCAAAGTGTATGACTTGCGTGTCCTGGCTCTTGCACTACCTTTCTTGAACCATAAGCTGAACGATACAATCAATACAATACACTGGTTTTCTACTCAATGGATAAACGTCTATCACCAACAAGCACTTACCGGGTAAGACACACTACTCTCACTTATCCAATAAGACTCTCTTTGTCTTGGCTAAATTTGCTGTCCTTGCCATGCTCACTTGGTACGGTAGGTGACCTGGTAAGTGCTTAGCTTAGTAAAGTACCTCGTGAACCCTGACACGAAGCTTAATGCCTCATCATTCTACTTGATTCACAAACCTTTTGAAGAAAGTTGGACTATGTAAGCCATCAACATGGCGTATCTGGTTCTCGACTTCTCGAGGACAACTTTCTTTCCAAGACTTGACCACATCTGGTTGTTCTATCTTGATACTTTAGTCCCTGTCATAACGTAAATAGGAACACGTATATCACTTATTAGTAGTGTGTATCTGGAAAGAATACATACATGCATAACCACATACAAAAAATGTATAAACATTCAAAAAGTTACATAAAACAGGAGAAAGAGAACAACAAAAGCACAAAAAATAACCTTCAATTTATCAAGTGAAAGTTGTCCAGTAACTCCACAGACTGCCATATTCTGCGTAAACATTAAGAAGCAGTAAATTCAGAAACCATGAAAGAATGTTCAACTTTCAACTCGAAATGGGTATACAAATTAACTCCTTATAGCTAATCGATGCAATCACATTGGTTGCATAGCTACACATGGTTTCAAGACTACTAAAATTTCTCCCAAGTGACGCTGAAAAGATAGAAGTTGCTAAAAAGAGAAATCCACATTAATCAGGACCAGACATAAAACACCGTCTAAACTTGTGACTTCACAGTGATATAAAACACTGTCTAAACTAATACCAAAAGTTGTAAAAATAGTAGAAGTTAGTTTCCAGCATTTATGAACCAAAAAGAAGAAGTAACGTGGATTTCCAAATCGGTAATGATTTGGGGCAGCAAAAGGAATAAAACAACCGAATAAGGAGAAATTTGAGAAAGAGTTGAAAACCCAAACCATATGATGATTCAACGCAAAATTCAGGGAGAATTATAGGAAAACCATATGATGATTAAATGATAACTATAAATTAAATGAGTACCAACCATCATTATAAAACTCACACTCATTCATAGATGCTCATAGAGCCAAGTCAGAGTGTAGAAGAACAAAAGTAGACAAACAACAAGTAGAGCATGAACACTTAGAGAAATAAGTGTCTATTTCTAACTTACCTATATCAACTTCTTTTAATCTTTACCATTTTGGTTCCTCATTTTCAGCCAAGAACACAGCTGAAGATAGACCTGGTAAATGTGTCGGGTTCGTGTCGGGTTCACAGGTTAAACGGGTTGGGAGTGTCAAACCCTAACCTTACCCGTTTAATTTTCGTGTCGTGTCGTGTCAACCCGTTTACTTAAACGAGTTGAAATGTATTACCCAAACCCGTTTAATTCGTGTCGGGTTCGTGTCGGGTTAGCGTGTCGTATCATTTTTTGCCAGGTCTAGATGCCTGATTGCCCTAATCTAGCCCTAAAATAAAGTGGAAACTAGTAAAACAGGCCCATATAAGTAAAACATGCCTATATAAATATATAATGAATATTGTAAACTAAAAAATATATAGTATATATATAAATAAACGGGTTACTCGGGTCGTGTTCGAGTTGAAAAGTTTGACCCTAACCTTACCCGTTTAATTTTCGTGTTGTGTCGTGTCAACCCGTTTACTTAAACGGGTTGAAATGTATTACCCAAACCCGTTTAATTCGTGTCGGGTTCGTGTCGTGTTAGCGTGTCGTGTCATTTTTTACCAGGTCTAGCTGAAGATGTTACAGAAGGAGTTGATGGTCATGGCTTAACTACAATTGTTACATGTTTTTTTTTTCTTTTATTTTCTCTATCAAATATTTACAATTTTTGGAGCTTTTTTAGATTATTTTTATTCATCTGGGGTTTGTGCTTAGAAGGATTTTGGAACTTTGTTAGTTGTTCAAAAGAACAAAAAGGTTTCAAAAAAGAAGAAAAAGATCATCTGGGGTTTGTACTATGATTAAGAAGTAATTGGCAAAAGCTAGATAACTAACTAACCTGAGAATCTCGTTGAATGTTTGTGGTGTCGCTCAAAATAGCTTTTGCAAGGAGGAAATTAGCTGGCTTCAAGTCTGAGTGCACAATACGTTCCTCGTGTATGGTTTTAACAGCAAATACTTACATTTGTTCAAAAAAAGATGTATACATTAACAATCATGAATAAAATTTATGCATGTTGATTTACAATGTATCAACTCTCTGGCAAAACACTAAACATAAACAATGGGGGTGAATATTCCATCCGTGCATATATAATGGTTAAAACACCGAATGCAAAGGTTTACGTAAAACCCAAATGCAATACACACTTCTCTCACCCATTTTATCAAACACATTATGTGCATATCCATTTTCTTCAATTTAAAAGAGATGGAGCAGCAGTTGATCAAGCCCAAACATGAAACAAATCCCATTTGTTGGACATAACAAAACTTAACGAAAACTAAAAACTAAAAGCCACAAAAAGCCAAAGGCGTCGTTTGTGTAAATGCATATCGTGCGTATTCAAAGAAGAGTTCAGGCAACTTACGGAGGTTGATTCAATCCCCTTTATGAACACCGGATTTGCTAGCTTGAAAGTGACCAAATGAACCTGAAACACCAAAATGATAAACAGACATGAAATTGCCTTCTCATAAACCCTAGGGCACAGATTATCGGTGAAAACGTAGGGAGGTTCAAGGGAAACTGAACGTCGATTACCTCAAACCGTTTTATGGGTGAAAAAGTAGGGAGCTTGAAGGTGGAAGGTGGAAGGTGGAGGTTTGAGGGCAGAGAAATTGAAGGTGAAGAAGAGAGGGCAGAGAAATTGAAGGTGGAGGTGATAATACGTAAACATAATAGAGGGCGGTGAGAAGTCTTAGAGCCGAGGGCGGTGAGAAGTCTTAGAGCCTGTTTGTTAACAGCTTAATGAGCTTAATGGGACTCATAACTTATTCAGTCAGCTATATATTACTGTTTGGCAGTGGCTTAATGATATAGAAAATGACTTATTTATTAAGCTTTTAGAAGGGAGCTTTATGCAGAAAGCAAAGTTTTGTCCAAACCAGTCTCTCCCAATTAAAAAACATGGTCCTTTTATCTATGAAAACACCATCCCAAACAAAAACCTTTCCAATCTATACAGACAAATTAATCCACACAAACATCTTTATTCATACAGGACTTAATGGAAAACCAACCAAACAGCCTCTTAGAGTCGTAAACACAGGAGTGGTCAGTTTGGGCAGTGATCAGTTTGGCCGGTGATAATACACAAGAGAGGGCGGGAAGATAAATTAAAAAAAACATTTAACACTTTAAGACTTTAAGATAGTTGGTGTAAATGTTTTATAAGGTAGTATAGATATATTAAAAAAACCCATCATCACATTTTAATATTAAAACCCATCTTTTCATTTTTATATTAAAACACATCTGATTTATTAGTTTGAATCAATATTATGTTTGGTTTTTGAAATATCCAAGTGGTATATTACTTTGAGTGTTTTCACCATTGTGAAATATTAAGAATAATATTAGCACGACTTCAGTCTTGAACTCTTTAGATAAAATCTTCGTGTTTTCCACTGGACTGAGATGTTACTTCTTATTCTTTAGAAGCTTCACACTTGGATTAAATTGTTAGAAAACAATAATATGGTGTGTTTGGAATCATCAAAATAAATATATAAATATATAGAGATGTGGCACACTTGCACCAACAATCTCCCTCTTTTTGATGATGACAAACACAACCGCTGAGCATGAACATATGCGGTTTCTCTCCCCCGTTTGTCGAAACAAAAAGGGTCATATATGCTCCCCTTCGAGAGATGCTCCCCCTCAAAATATGCATATATTTGAGAGAGCATAATCTCATGGGTAAATAAAAATGAAAAGCTCCCCCTCAAATTAATAACGATTTATAAAATTTGAGGGACAAAAATAGTGCATAGAAAAGCATACAATAGGCATGAAATTGTAACAACCAACAAGAAACACTTGCACCAAAAATGGATATTAAGGTTTCGATTTTCGGTCGAGTGACGTGAGCAAACACTATTACGTATCCAATCCACGTCAAGGATTTAACTACAAAAGGCAAAGAATATTTTCGTGGTCCCCTTTTCTTACGGATCCTTTTGACAGTTAGTATAATATATAAAACTGCAAAAACAAATAAGGAACATGTCGCCGACAAGAAACAAACACGACAACATACAAACCATATAAACCACTAGGTCTTTGGCCTAGTGGCCACCCATACTCCGGAAATGCCTTGCCTTGGGTCATAAGGTCTAATGATCGATTCCAAGGGAGGACAGGAGAACTTTTCCGGTGCGGGCACATGTGGGTAGGGCTCGTAGGGTCCACAAAGTGGGCCACGGGATGAGGGCACCCGCCAGTCTGCCTTTTTAACATACAAACCATATAAAAGGTTTAAAACCACAAACGCATCCCACCGGGATTATCAACAGTAAACATTCCTTTCGGAATCCATTTTCTAACCATTTTGATTTTACGATCGTATTTATCATAGACGTAAAATGAAGCATGTAAATTTACATTATTCTTTGGTTTAGAAAATTTATTATTATACATGCAAGCATATGGTTTCCTCGACACATAATTCACATTATTCATTTTGGGTACATACGGAGATTTTTGCACATAAGATTTTCTCGTTTCAGCAATTTTAGGTGGTTCATCAACCTTTTTAATTTGAACACACAAGCACGTATCAATACATGTATTAGAACCAATGTCTTTTCTACAATTAATGCGATTAGACATATTTAGCATTTTTAACACTTTATCATTGCTATTTTGAAAAGCATTTGATAACAAATTATCTTTTTCATGCGATTCACATTTTGCTTTTAAACAAGCAATTTCATCTTTAAGAATATCGCATTTATCACAAAACTCATTTTCAACAATTCTTTTATCTAAACATGCAATTTTATCATTTAGAATAACACAAGAATTGCAAATATTTTTCTCACATATTTTCTTTTCTAAATGTGAGATTTTATCATTTAACTCCTCTTTGATTTTAAAATCATATGCGATTATTTGTCTACAATCATGTATTTCCTTTTTACATAATAAAAAATATTCTTTTAATTTTGCATTGTTATTTTTATAGCGATTTACAAGAGCAACCATTTTATGGAAAGAATCATTTAACAAATCAAGATCATTATCATTATCACTATAGCTAGAATAGATTGAGTAGGAAGAAGATACCTCTTTCTCATAATCGGCCATGAGACATATTTCTTCCTTTTGATCTTGGGCTTTGTTACTATTTACATTTGAGTTTCCACGATGGGTGTTGATCAAATTTTCCCAAATATCACGAGCGGTTTTAAAAGAATAAACACACTCAATTTCATCATTTGTTAAAACGGAAAAAAGAATATTTTGGGCCTCAAAATTTAAACAATACAAAGCCTCATTTTCGGCGGATCATTCCGCTATGGGTTTTTCAATAGCTTTGTTATCTTGAATTTTTGTGGGATTGAAATTTCCATTAATAATAATATCCCAAATTTTTTGACTTATGCCACGAACGTAGCACTCAAATAAATTAGTCCAAAGATCAAAATTACGGTGTCGATTTGCGGAGGTTTTGAAAAGAGATTTCCCTCAAAGGTTGACATTTTTTAAGAATCGAAAACAAGTTTTAAAAATACAAAGATTTTTAAAAAAAAACTTGTGTCCCGCTCTGATACCAATTGTTAGACAACCTAGGGGGTAATGGTTGTATAAAGATCTTTTTACTTTCAAAAACTTATTTTACAATTATAATCTCAATAATAAATATACAACAATGTATATAAATAAAATTAAATGCACAGCGGAAATATAAAAAGATAAGGGTAGAAAATATTGATACCGACACCGATATTTAGAGTGGTTCACCACCAACTGGCTGGCTACGTCCACTTGTCGAGACACTTCTCGACACACTGATCCACTAAGGTGTTCTTTATGGTAGAACACAAACCTTGATACAACAATATAAATATCTCTGCTTCTGCAAGAGATTTGGATCACTCACTCTCAATTCAAACACTTACAAAGTGGTATATTTCTCAATGGTAATCACTCTTGTATAATGTATATCACTTGGATGTTTTTGAGAGTTTGATAACTTGGGTTGTTTTGCTGATTATAATATATCAGAAATCACAAATAGCTATCAACCAAGGAATTCTTTTCTTCCCTAAATCTTATCTGTCTTTCTTCGTAACAATCACCAGATTATATATAGGGAGAATACTTATGATTCTAACCAATGAATTTTGTGAAAAAAAATCCGTTCAAAATAAAACATGAGATGATGGGTGTGAGGCTTTTCATTTTAATATGAAAAAAACAAGGTATGGGTTTTTTTAATTTATTAATAAAAATCGTTTTCATAAACTTTTATTAAAAGATTAATATATATAAATTTATATATATACGATTTATATATATATAAATTAAATCTTATATATATAATATATATATATATATATATATATATTAAAAAAACCCATCATCACATTTTAATATTAAAACCCATCTTTTCATTTTTATATTAAAACCCATCTGATTTATTAGTTTGAATCAGTATTATGTTTGGTTTTTAAAATATCCAAGTGGTATATTACTTTGAGTGTTTTCACCATTGTGAAATATTAAGAATAATATTAGCACGACTTCAGTCTTGAACTCTTCAGATAAAATATTCGTGTTTTCCACTGGACTGAGATGTTACTTCTTATTCTTTAGAAGCTTCACACTTGGATTAAATTGTTAGAAAACAATAATACGGTGTGTTTGGAATCATCAAAATAAATATATAAATATATAGAGATGTGGCACACTTGCACCAACATAATCAGCAAACAACTCAAGTGATCAAACTCTCAAAAACATCCAAGTAATATACATTATACAAGAGTGATTACCATTGAGATATATACCACCTTGTAAGTGTTTGAATTGAGTGAGTGATCTACAGTCTCAAGCAGAAGCAAGAGATATTCATATAATTGTATCAAGGTTTGTATTCTACCATAAAGAATACTTCTAGTGGATCGGTGTGTCGAGAAGTGTCTCGACAGTGGATTAGCCAGACACGTTGTTTGGTGAACCATCTCAAATATCGGTGTCATATCTTTTATCTCTTTCCTTATCTTTTTATATTTTCGTTGTGCATTAAGTTTTATTTATATATATATATATATATATTGCTGTGCATTATTATTGAGATATATAATTGTAAAATAAGTTTTTGAAAGTATAAAGATCTTTATACAACCATTACTCCCCTAGGTTGTCTAACACATGATACGTTTCATGTGTCGAATCTCAAGAAATGTTTGGATGACGATTCATTAATTATACCTCTGGAAGAAGTTCAGATTAACGATAAGTTGCACATCATAGAAGAACCAATTGAGGTCCTCGATAGAGAAGTTAAGCATCTGAAGCGAAGGAAAATTCCGATTGTGAGAGTTCATTGGAATACAAGGTGTGGGCCTGAGTTTACATGGGAACGAGAGGATTATATGAAGCATAAGTATCCTCACCTCTTTGCTAATAAACCGGTTAAAGATGGAAGTTCTTGAATTTCGGGACGAAATTCTTTTAACCGGGGGAGACTGTGACAACCCTCAAATTTACGTTTCAGGTTAGAACTGGACTGAACGTTTTAGAATTTCTTGTTGTAGGTGTCACATACTAAATTTAGCAGTTAGAAACGATGTCCTTAGAAAAGCTGAGAAATTTTGCTTAGCTTTTACTAAAATGAGTGAATTATCCATAAATCTCATAAAATGTCAATTCAAGTACCTTAAATACTTATATATATGTACTTTACAAAATAAATACTAGCAAGAAAAACAAGTATTATTATAAACACAAATTAAATTAAATGTTTAACAAATTTAAATATTTAATAAATTAAATTTATTGCAAAAAAAATGAAAAATAAAAGTGCAAGACATAATCATTTTAGCCATTTTTTTAAAACCCCACTCACCCTCTTTTCTTCCCCCATGGACGGCCATCCCCTCCCCCAACCCCTCTTTTTATTCTTTTTTTCATGCAATTCAACTCATTCAACACTTCACCTCTTTCTCTCTAACTTCTCTCTTTAGAAAACTATCTTTCCCTCTCCAAAATCCTCTTATATTCTCTTCCAAATAACACATAAACTCCAGCCCCTAAACCTCAAGAAACTCAAGTATCCAAGTGGTTCTTAAGGTAAAATCATATGTAGAGCAAAATCTACACATCTCTTTGTTTATGTTCTTTCATTTTCTTTAAGTTTCTTCTTCTACTTTAGTTTTGCATATGTTTTGCTAGAATCATCTTTGAAATCTTACTGTTTGTAGATTCATCACCATACCATCTTGCATGTTGTTAAAAAGGTGAAGAATCCAAAATCAAACCTATGTTAAGAACAAAGAAGGAACTCTTGCAAGTTCCTACTAGCATGCATGTGTTCTTCTCAAAAATCTACCTCTTAAACTCTATGAAGTTTTATGAAAAACATTATATTACACCAAAAACAGGTTTTAATCTCCATGCATGAGCTAAAAACTTATGATTTTATGTGGCAAAAACAATCTCTAGGCTTGATATTTAAAGAAGCCTTCAAAAAGAAAGCAAAATGATCATTTTTTGGATTTTTGAAAGATATCTTGGTTTGATGTACATGCATGTGGTTCTAGGGGTTCAAAAACAATTATTCATCTGAAAATAATTGTTTGGGGAAGTGCCAATTCGTTTTGCATGCCAAGGGAATAAAATCATTTTTAAACATAAAGTATAGAAACATTCTCTTGAAACTACTTCCCAACAGCATGCTGTCAGATTTTTCACCCCACTTTAAAAGGCCATAACTCTTTCAATATTTAACCAAATAAGGTGATTTTTCTTCTGGAATTGTTTTTCATGTGTTAAGTTTCAAACCCAACTGGATTCATTGAAAAATATTAAGATTTCGACCTCCAAACAGTTGTCACAAAAACAGTGCGCAAACAGCAAAGCTTTCTGTAGTGATTTTACGTCAAGAATTATTTCATGTACTTAATCACCTCTAAAAATTATGAACCTTATGTCAAAGTTTCCTAACACATTTAACTAACGGGTCAAAAAATAGCATAACCTAAATGTCTCTGGAAGATATCCAAAAACGAACCGAAAGTGACTATATATTCTGGACAGCAAATGACTATATCTTATCATAGCTATAAGCTAACTCTTGACCCCGTTTCATCATTCTTATGATGAAATTGTGGAATACATATATATTATGTTTATGCAATTTACATATTTAACTCTTGACCCCGTTTCATCATTCTTGTGATGAAATTGTGGAATATACATATATATTATGTTTATGCAATTTACATATTTAACTCTTGACCCGTTTCATCATTTTTATGATTAAATTGTGGAATATAATTATAATATACGTAACTTCTAACTTTGGACCTTTTCGTCACTTGTCATGACAAAAGTTCGGTAACTCCAAACAAACATACGCAATGTACTATATGCTAAATTCTAAATTCGGTTAATTTCTTATAAACTTAATCACAACAAAGGCATTTTATGATGATTTGGATAACTAAGCAATACCAAGGACTTAAGACTTAAACATAGAATCTTACTAGTGTCCTTACGTTCGTAGGATCGAAGTAGGATCACCTTACGGATTGCATTGTGAACACCTCAGAATCACCGTCGTTTATCATCGTGAGTTATCACATCCCCTTTTTAATGTTTTACATATTTTTGGGTGAAAAGCATGTTGTTACTACAATTATTTTACGCACCGGTTGTCTCAATTTCTTGGAAATACTAATCTTGCTATACTTGCTTATGCTCTATGGTATGTATGCTTTGTGCATGTTGTAAGATTTTGAGCTTTCTCTATCGTACTAAGTCCTCGTTTAATCTACGTTACCCGTTTAACTCACGAGTGTGAGCCGTTGGTAATTATGGATAGCGCTATTTGGTTGACACCCCACTCACAAGTCGCGCTTGTTTGAGTGCATAATTATTGTTGTTCGTACGCATTGTTGACGATAGAACATGCGGAGGGGCGTCTTGTCACATAGGTCGGGTAACGGGCTCCTAACTTAAACATTATACATACAAATACCTTGAGCAAGTGTTTTTATAACCTTTACATATCCACTTGTACGGATTTGAACTGTTTTTACGACAAACCTCTCCTTTACATATCCACTTGTACGGATTTGAACTGTTTTTACGACAAACCTCTCCTTTACATATCCACTTGTACGGATTTGAACTGTTTTTACGACAACCCTCTCCTTTACATATCCACTTGTACGGATTTGAACTGTTTTTACGACAAACCTCTCCTTTACATATCCACTTGTACGGATTTGAACTGTTTTTACGACAAACCTCTCCTTTACATATCCACTTGTACGGATTTGAACTACTTCGATGACGAACTTTGTTGCAATCATAAAACCTGTGATCTCACCAACTATTCAATAGTTGACCCTCTCATTTACATGCTTTTCAGGAAATATCAAGTAGGGTGAGGCTTAGAAGGCACCTCAAGTAGCCGCATTCAACACGCATTTTCTTTATCATGTCAATTTTTGTTTGGACAAATTTGTACTTTGGAACAAGTTGTAACCCTTGTAATGTTTTGTGAACCTTTTGCTATGATGATTGCGTGTTGTCTTCTACCTTATGCAATGAAACCTTGAACTGTGACATCCCGTGTTTCCGCTTTAGCGGGGTGTGACATGTTACAGCCTCACCATATTCTTTTCTCTCTGTCAGGATCGATTCTTAACAAGAATTAAACTTCTTAGAAACAGAATTTAGAGAATCTTGCGGAATAGAACTCTAAAATAATTAAAGAACAATCAATAGAATTCAACACACTGTATATATCAAACTGTATTACTCACAAGCTTTACACCAAACCTCAATCTTGTTGAACAGGCTCAACAAGACGACTTCTACTTCTCTAGAAATAGGGTTCTTACACCTTGAGGTTAATTCACTCTTGAATGAATATCAAATTCTATTTCACTCGTATATCTTCTCTATTCTAATAGCTATCTATCAATACTATATATACAAAAGTAATTACAAGATAACTATCAAAAGTAAATTGATCTTCTGAATCTTCGTTAAACATATCTTGATCAATTCCTTCTTTGTCTCCAAAAGTATCGCATCCCAAACTTATCAAGTCAGCAGTATTAACAATGATTTGGCTCAGCAGCATTAACGACCTTCAGCAGTATTAACCTTCACAGTCTTCAAGCAGTAGTAACTCAGCTCAGCAGCACTAACTATGTCTAGCAGTAGTAATTTGGTCTAGCAGTACTAACCGTGTCTAGCAGTAGTAACTTCGTCTAGCAGTAGTAACCTTGCCTAGCAGTAGTAATTTGGTCTAGCAGTACTAACCGTGTCTAGCAGTAGTAACTTCGTCTAGCAGTAGTAACCTTGCCTAGCAGTAGTAACGAAGAACTGGCAGTAGTAACATTGTCTTGGCAGTACTAACCATACTTAGCATATCTTCAGTTCCCAACAATCTCCCCCTAACTTGACTTTTAGGAAAAGAAGTCAAGTTCTTCAGATGATGCTTCCAAAACTTAGTCATCATATACGTACAGATTAGGACTTAAACCTAGACTCTGATTGAGAATCCTTTTTACCAAGAATCTACCCATTGCTGAATCCTTGTTGCAGGTCAGCTTAGTATGTAACATTCCTTGCAGCCTCTTCATGCTGTGATTGTATATTTCATCCACCAGATAGTATTCTTGAGTTGCAGAGTCAAGTGAGATGACATATACTCCACAGTTTTCATAGAGCATCCAGTTGGTAATGGCTTGAAACTGTGTGTTTATCCTATGCTGAACTGCTTCAGGTTTGAACATTTGGCACAAGAATTCAAGTACCATTTTAGAGACTGACATCCCTTGCTCAGTCAGCATGTTTTCATATATCCTCATCCCAACTTTGAACATCTCTTCTAAGTCTGATCTTGAGCAAGTTCTGACAATTTTTCCCCAAGTTGAAAAGACTTCAAATTTTCCATCTGCTCTTTTTATCCTAATGAACTCCTTTCTACCATCTTTCAAAGTGTCCCAAAAGATGATTTCAGGAGCCTTAGATGATATTGGTTCAGCCTGAAGTGGAATTGGGTTAGAGTCAACACTAGTAATGTACAAATCACATTGGGTATCAGTTTGTGATTGTACATTGCTTGATTGCCCTGATGGAGTTGCCACTTCTTCTTCAGCAACTTCTGAGGTTAATTTTTCTTTCACTGTTTCCTCCTGGGCCTCTTCTGCAGTTGGCTCTACCCTTGGCTTCTTTTCATTTTTCTTCTGTGAAGTTATGGGCTTGGTGCTTGGTCTTTTCTTTGACATCATCTTGGTTCTTTTAAGAGTTTTAACAGCTGCAGGAGTTGGTTCAGCTGTTTTAAGTTTCTCAGCAGCAATAACCATTTCTGCTGCTATGGCTGTTACTGCTTCTCTTAGAACATGTAATGATGCTGCTTCAACACTGTTCTTCACAATCCAGTATATTTCTTCATCAATTTCAGCTTGAGTTGTAGTTACTGCTTCCTGCTCAGTTTCTGCTGCTTTTTCTGTTTGGCCTTCAGCAGCATTAACTGTTTCTGCTGCTTGTTCAAACTCAGCAGTATTAACAGTTTCTGCTGCTGTGGTTTCTGCTGCTCTTGAAGTTTCTGCTTCTTTAATCATCTCCTCCACCTTTTCTGTCTCCCCCTTATTCTGTGCACTGGACTCCCCCTTAAACTGTGCATTATCCATTTCCATCTCATTCTCCATGTGAACTGTCTCCCCCTCAATTTGTGGACCCTTCATTTTCAGTTATGCTTCTGACTCTGACTCCCCCTTTTTGGGAGCATCATCAGTTGAAGTTCTTCTTCTCAGCACAAATCTTGCCTTTTTCTTTCTGTGCAGCAGCTTGGTGACCATCTTTTTGAGCTTCTCAATTTGAGACTGTTGGTAGGTGACCACAGTCTTCAGTTGCTCAATCTCCTTCCTCTATGCCATAACATCCAAGTTGACATTGCCAATGGTTTCCATCAATTCAGCATAGTTATATCTATCCTCACCTTGTTTAGAAGTGTTTACCTTCTTTAAAGGATCCTTGGAAGTTTTGGCAGAAGCCTTCTGCCTAGCAGAAGCACTCACTGCCCCCTTGGTTTCTTGGCACCTGGGTCCTCCTAATGATTTCTCATTTAGAGTTGCCATGGGGAAGGTCTTATTTATGTTACCACTGTCCTTCTCTGTGCTAGCAGAAGTAGTGGCAGCCTTAGCACCCATATGCTCATCCTTCTCCTTAGAGATCACCTTCTTGGGGTTGGGAGACACCCCTGTGGTTTCCCTGTTGATATTCTCAATTGGAGAATGCTCTAACTGAGGGCTTAAAGGCTTAGGGCTCTGAGTAGGTACATCAAGGGAAGGAACCTTGTGCACCTTTCTTCTTTGAAACCTTTTGGTGATTGTGGGAGTGGGTTGTTCAAGAATGGACTGAGGGATGTCTTTTGAGATGGAAGGTTGGGATTGGTCATCAGTGGGTGTGTCTAATGAGGGCCTTGACCCTGATGCCATACCTTCAATTGTGTGGGACACAACCATCATTGTGGAGAACAATGGTGTGTCAACTCCTTCCGAGTCCCTAGGAAGTCTTTTCATATTTGAAAAAACCTTCCCTTTAGGGGATTTTGGTACATATACCTCATCAAACTGAGGTAAGTCCATCAATTCCTTGTTAATAACTTCTTGCACAAACCTTGGATACATGTAAAAGCTCTTTTTGGATTCCAAGTTTGATACAAGATCATTAAAGATCATAGCTGAAAAGTTGTACTTTCTGGCAGTGGATAAGCAGACCAAGGCATATGCAATGGGACTGCTGAACTCACTCCATCTAGTAGTTTTCTTGGAAATACAGTGCATCAGGGTATGAACAAGAAATCTCCATTGGTTAAAAAATTTTGACTTGTAGAATTTAAAAACACCAATGGGACCTTCATACCCCATTCTTTGTAAAGTCGAATATAAGTCATCAGAAGATAGAGAGGTTATACCTGAGGCATCATTCAAGTGAAGAGAGATGCGAATAACCTCCTCTGTGACTTTCAAGGGTTTATCACAAACCCTTGTTCGAATGGTTTTCTGCCCTTCTTCGAAACTAACAGTGGCATTCTCCCAAAATTGCGTCTGATGTTCGATATAGATGGTTGGGCTCACCGTTAGGGCATAGGAGATGTGCGAGGATTTAAGAAAATCGACGATATCGTGGAATCCCGCAGCTTGTTTCGGCTTCTGAAGCATGGCTATTTCATTGTGCTCATCCACAAACTCCATGATTCCTGAGGATTCTTGAAAGAAAACACAAAGATTCTGGGGAGACTAGGTTAGAACGAGAGAGAAGAAGTAAATGCGAAGAGTCGTTATGAACTTTGGCGGGCACACAGGGGTATTTATATGCCCTAGATTATCAAAAGCAGTATTAACAACGTAAGCAGTATTAACTACTGAGCAGTATTAACTGCAAGGCAGTATTAACTACACAGCAGTAGTAACTACCAAGCAGTATTAACTACCTAGCAGTATTAACTACCAAGCAGTATTAACTACCTAGCAGTATTAACTGCACTAGCAGTATTAATTACTGAGCAGTATTAACTGAGCACTAGCAGTATTAACTACTAGAACACAGGCAGTAGTAACTCTGTACTGGCAGTAGTAACGCTGCACAGGCAGTAGTAACTACACTTACACTTTTCTGCACTTGGTAATCTGAGGGAAACAGAGAATCCTGAGAAAGAAAGTTAGTAGCACCAAATATATGAAGAAATACAGGTATAAAAACAGAAAGTCATAAATTTATTCTAGGTTGATCATGCCCACACTTGTTACCAAAAAGGTGAATCTACCCACATCAAAAGCTTTTGTGAATAGATCAGCAAACTGGTCATTTGTATGAACTTTAGCAACCTGAATTAATTTCTTTTCATTGCAATCTCTTATAAAATGATACCTTATCTCTATATGCTTTGTTTTTGAGTGTTTGACTGGATTATTAACAATGCTGATAGCACTGTTGTTATCAATGAAGATTGGAGTGTGAAGAAATGTTACCCCATAGTCCAACATCTGATTTTGAATCCATAGAACCTGAGAGCAGCAGCTTGCAGCAGCTATGTACTCAGCCTCTGTGGTAGATAAGGACACTGTGGTTTGTTTCTTACACTGCCAAGATACTAGTCTTGTACCCAAAAACTGACATCCACCTGAAGTAGACTTCCTATCCATGTTGGCTCCACCCAAATCACTATCTGAATATGCAAGCAAGTCAAAAGAGGATTCATGAGGATACCAGAGACCTAATCTAGGTTGCCCTTTTAAGTATCTGAATATTCTCTTGACAGCATGAAGGTGTGATTGCTTAGGAGAAACCTGAAATCTGGCACAAACACAGACTGAAAACATAATGTCAGGTCTAGAGGCTGTGAGATACATGAGAGATCCAATCATTGATCTGTAATGATGGACATCCACATCCTCCCCCTCAAGATCTGCAGTGATCTGTTTATGTGTTTCCATTGGTGTGCTTGCTGGCTTTGAGTCTGATAAACCAAACTTGTCCAGGATGTCTTTCACATATTTGGATTGGCTAATAAAAATCCCATCTTTCCTCTGTTTTACCTGAAGCCCAAGAAAGAATGTAAGTTCTCCCATGGAACTCATCTTGAAGCTTTTGTGCATCAATTCTTCAAACTCTTTACACATTTGATCATTGGTGGATCCAAAGATGATGTCATCCACATAGATCTGAACAAGTAGTGTACCTCTCTTTCTCCTCTTGATAAACAGGGTTTTGTCAATTACTCCTCTTTCAAAGTCATTTTTCAAGAGATAGGTAGACAGAGTGTCATACCATGCTCTTGGAGCTTGATGCAAACCATAAAGAGCCTTCTTCAGCTTGTATACTCTGTTAGGGTGCAATGGATTCTCAAATCCAGGGGGTTGACAGACATATACTTCTTCCTCAATACTTCCATACAGAAATGCACTTTTGACATCCATTTGGTACACTTTGAACTTCATGTATGAGGCATAGGCTAGAAATAACCTGATTGCTTCAATCTTTGCCACAGGAGCAAAGACTTCCTCATAATCTATTCCTTCTTCCTGAGTGTACCCTTGTGCAACCAGTCTAGCTTTGTTTCTGATCACAATCCCTCTGTCATCCTTCTTGTTCCTGAAAATCCACTTGGTGCCAATTGCTCTATGACCTTTTGGAAGGTCTACCAAGTCCCATACATCCTGTAATTTGAACTGTAGCAGCTCCTCTTGCATTGCCTCTATCCAGCTTGGGTCTTTCATAGCATCATAAGCCTTTTTGGGCTCAATCTGGGACAGAAAGCATGTAAGAACGGTATTAACTGTATTTTGCTGCTCTTGCAATTCTTGGAGTCTGCTTTGCTTTCTAGTCATCATGGGAGATGCAATATCTCCAATCACCAACTCAGGAGGATGGTTTTTCTGAGTTCTTGTTGGATGACCAGCTTCCTCTTGAATGTTCTCATCCAGATTTGATTCATTTAATTCTGGATTTGATTCTGCTTCTTCAGTCACCTCAGATTCTCTGGAATTTGGACCTGAAGACTGATTTTCCTCTGCTCTCCTCTCTTCTTCATTCTGAATAGGTTCAGTCTCCTCTTGGTGTTCACAGAATTCAACAGGATCAATGGAAGGGAGTGGAAATATCACAGATTGAATTCTGTGTTCTGATGATGGTGTATCCCTTTGTCCTGCATATACATCACTACTGAAACCCAAAGAATTAGTGAGTGAATCAATGTCAAATAGCCAATTAGGACCTGAACCAA
The DNA here is from genome assembly GCA_033807775.1 of Saussurea involucrata. Lineage (NCBI taxonomy): Eukaryota > Viridiplantae > Streptophyta > Magnoliopsida > Asterales > Asteraceae > Saussurea > Saussurea involucrata. The sequence continues at coordinate 2,972,675 of CM066313.1, read as the reverse complement.
TAGGATTTGGTGTGTTCTCATTGCATTTGACATTATCACTTTCTTCAATTATTCTAGAAGAGGTATTAAAAACTCTGTAGGCCTTACTTTGAGATGAATACCCAACAAGAAAACCATCATCTGCTTTGCTATCAAACTTGCCTAAGTGAGATTTGGTATTGAGAATAGTACAAGGACATCCAAATGGTTTGAAAAATCCAATATATGGTTTCCTTTTATGGAAAAGCTCATAAGGTGTCTTGTTTTTAGGCTTTACAACTAAAACTCTGTTTTGAACATAGCAGGCAGTATTAACTGCTTCTGCCCAAAAAGTAATTGGTAACTTTGAATCAGCTAACAGAGATCTAGCAGCCTCAATCAGTGTCCTATTCCTTCTCTCAGCAACACCATTTTGTTGTGGAGTCCTAGGAGCACTGTATTGTCTCTCAATTCCTTTTTCTTCACAAAAGGTGTTTAGATCAAAAATTTTAAACTCAGTTCCATTATCTGATCTAATGACTTTCACTCTTTGATTTGATTGGTTTTCAATTTTGAGAATAAAAGATTTGATCAGTCCACTTGTCTCATCTTTAGTTCTCATAAAATATACCCAAGTAAATCTAGAATAATCATCAACAATAACTAAGCAGTATGATTTCTTGCCAATACTCATCACATTGGTAGGACCAAACAGATCCATATGTAACAGTTGAAGAGGATTTGAGATGGTGTTTATCTCTTTGGTCTTATGAGAAGTTTTGTGTTGTTTGCCTTTGAGACAAGCAACACAATGATCATCACATGAATAGACTTTGGATGGCAAACCCCTTACAAGGTTATTCTTAACAAGTTTATTCATTGTTTTAAAGTTCATGTGACACATCCTTCTGTGCCAAAGTGATGATTCATCTAAAGAAGCTTTTGAAACTAAACAATTTAGAGATGAATCAGATGAAACACTTTCCAAATCTAAACAATAAACATTATCCTTCCTAGGAGTTCTCAGAAGTATCATGTTTTCATCAACCACTTTGTATCCAGGAGCAAGGATAATACATTCAGAATCAGTAAACAATATGCTATGCTTCTTGTCACAAACCTGTGATACACTTAACAGGTTGTATCTCAATTGTTCAACATAGTACACATCTTCAAAGGTCATCTTACCCTTTGAAACATCACCCTTACCACTTATCTTTCCACCAGCAGGATTATCCCCAAATGCAACATGTCCTCCATCAATCTTTTTGAAATTTTTGAGGCAGGCCATGTTACCTGTCATGTGCCTGGAGCAACCACTATCAACATGCCAAATGCTCTTCCCCTTGAGCTGTTGGTTGCCCTGCACATCAAGATAAATCAGTTAGTTTTATTTGGAACCCAAGCCGAAGTGGTCTTGGGTCTCCCTTGCTCATCAAAGTACTTACACTTGGTTTTGATGAGATTTTTAAATTTAGGTACTGCTGTGCTGGAGTACTTTGTCAAAATTATTGGTGTAGCAGCACTAAAAGCAGTATTAACCTCAGAAGTACTAACAGTGCTAGCAGTACTAATACTGGAAGCAGCAGTACTGTTAGCAGTAGTATCAGCAGTACTAACAGAGGTAGCGGTATTAACAGAGTTAACACTGCTAGAAGCAGTATTAACAGAGTTAATACTGCTAGCAGCAGTATTATCTGAAGAAGAAGCACTAAAAGTATTAGCAGTACTAACTTTGGAATGATTACTAGCAGTATTAATACTGCTAGCAGCACTAACTTTTGAAGCAGTACTAACAGTGTTAGCAGTACTAACACTGCTAGCAGCAGTATTGTTTTTAGTGCTTTTTGGAACCCACATAGTACCACATTCCTTTTCAGTCGTTTTCTTTATGTGGCTTTTGGGTTTATCTTGTTTCTTTGCCACATTTTTCTTTGCAAGCTTTTTATAGCCACCATTCTTTCTGTAACCACCAGGTTTTTGAAAAGATCTTTGAGCATTAAACCTTTGGTTAACAGGATTGAAATAACAGTGTTTGGCTAAATGATTTAGCTTACCACAGATGAAACAAGGTTTTGGCCTGTTAATTCTGTTCAGATCAACTCCTTGTCTCATAGCCCACTGGTTATTCCAGTTCCTTTGATTTCCCCTCTGATTATCATGTTTTTGAGGCTTGTTCTCTTTAGATTTCCTGCAAGAACACTGTTTACAGATATTGGAGTTCACAACTTTGGGCTGTGTGTAATGAACTCCCTTTTTCTCTTCAGTCCTTTTGATCTCAGTGTTCTTGACACATGGACTTTCACATTCCTCATCAGAGTCTACTTTGTCAGTCTCATCCTCAACAACTATTTCTTTTTCACAAGGATCTATATTAATCTTTAATTCAGGTTCCTTTCTATCCTTGGTCTCTAACAAATCAGACTTAGGAGGTATGTAGTTGTTATTGTAGGGTGGAGGTGTGGTATTGTACCCTATCCCTACTTTCATCTTGTCATGGATTTGAGCTTTAATGATGGTGTCCATGGTTTTAGAAGCACAGGTAAACTTTTCAACATCAAGTTTAACCTTTTTAAGCTCTTCTTTTAACTTCTCATTCTCCTCCCCAGACACTTCCAGCTTAATCTCATACTCATTCTTCTCCCACTTCCAATAGTTAGTATCATAGGAGTGTTGAAGTTCATTAGCTTGAAAAGCTCTAATTTGTTCCTCAAACCTTTCTACAATCCTAACATAATCTTTCACATCTTTCTCTAGCCTCTTAAGGTTATCACACATACCCTGATTGTGATCCCTATATCTTTTAACAGCATCAATGCAAGCTTGAGAACAGAGTTTAGATTGTACCTCAGTAGGAATATCAGATACTTCTGCCATAAGAGCTTGATTCTGACAGGCTTCCTCAGCTTGATCACTCCAATCAAATCCCATTCTTTGTTGAGAAACAAGAGCTTGAGAGGAGCTTCTGTTTTGGTTTCCATTTGGAGCCTGTTGATTTGATCCTCCACTTCTGCATTCTCTGGCAAAGTGTCCCATCTTGTGACACTTATAACACTCAACCTTGGACTTGTCAAAGCCTGCACCATCTTCTCTTCTTTGGGAAAAGTTGTTTCTCCCAGTCCTTTTGATGAATTTCTTCACCCTCATTGATAGCATAGCCATCTGCCATTTGATGTCCATCTCTTCCAGATCATCAGCATTAATCTGCTCTAAATCATCATTGATTAGAGAAGAGTGAACATGACTAGAGAAGAATGCTTCTAGTACAGAGTCTGTAGTCTTCTCTTGATTAGTTCCACCAGCAGCATTAACAGAACCTGCAGTATTAACAGAATCAGGATTAGCAGCATTATCAGAGGATGAAGATAATAAAGCAGCATTATAAACAAATCCAGATGGCCTTTTCTTGGCTTCAACTTCAGCCTCAAATACTCTCAGATCATTGTAGAGGTCATCTAGCTCTTTGTCCTCCAATTGGTCATTCTGTCTGAATGAGACTGTGTACATGGTCCATTCTTCTCCCAATGATCTAAGGAACTTTCTATTGACATCATCAGCATCCATGTGTACACCCACAGTTGCTAATTCTCCAATTAACTTGTTAAATCTGTCAAAAGTTTGAGTCATAGACTCATTCTTTGCAGACATAAAGTTCTCATATTGTTGCCTGAGAATAGCCTTTTGATTTCTCTTTGTGCTCTTTGTGCCAGTAAATCTTTTCTCCAGAGCATTCCACAACATATGTGCATCTGTGCAGTGTTGGAATTGATGTTGGTACTCATTAGGAATAGCCAAAAGCAGAGTGCTTAAGGCCTTCATCTCTGTTTGTCTGACTTTCTTTTCAGCATCTGTCTTGGGAGGAGGTCTCTTTCCATCTGCTCCAATCTTTCCTTCATTACATGGGCCATTTTCTATGATGTCCCATATTGCATAATCAGTAAGAAGAATGTACTGCTTGATTCTCAGTTTCCACATGTCAAACTCATTGGGTTTGAGCATGGGAACCTTTGAAACAAGAGTACTGTGAGAATCCATTGAATTGTCCATAGCTTCTAAGATACCAATGCTCTGATACCACTTGTCAGGATCGATTCTTAACAAGAATTAAACTTCTTAGAAACAGAATTTAGAGAATCTTGCGGAATAGAACTCTAAAATAATTAAAGAACAATCAATAGAATTCAACACACTGTATATATCAAACTGTATTACTCACAAGCTTTACACCAAACCTCAATCTTGTTGAACAGGCTCAACAAGACGACTTCTACTTCTCTAGAAATAGGGTTCTTACACCTTGAGGTTAATTCACTCTTGAATGAATATCAAATTCTATTTCACTCGTATATCTTCTCTATTCTAATAGCTATCTATCAATACTATATATACAAAAGTAATTACAAGATAACTATCAAAAGTAAATTGATCTTCTGAATCTTCGTTAAACATATATTGATCAATTCCTTCTTTGTCTCCAAAAGTATCGCATCCCAAACTTATCAAGTCAGCAGTATTAACAATGATTTGGCTCAGCAGCATTAACGACCTTCAGCAGTATTAACCTTCACAGTCTTCAAGCAGTAGTAACTCAGCTCAGCAGCACTAACTATGTCTAGCAGTAGTAATTTGGTCTAGCAGTACTAACCGTGTCTAGAAGTAGTAACTTCGTCTAGCAGTAGTAACCTTGCCTAGCAGTAGTAATTTGGTCTAGCAGTACTAACCGTGTCTAGCAGTAGTAACTTCGTCTAGCAGTAGTAACCTTGCCTAGCAGTAGTAACGAAGAACTGGCAGTAGTAACATTGTCTTGGCAGTACTAACCATACTTAGCATATCTTCAGTTCCCAACACTCTCCAAACTCATCTATAATCTAGACCCCTCACTGTTGTCTATAAAGGATGTGTTTCTTGGGTAGGTTCTTCCGGTTCTGGATTGACCATAGAAACGGTATAATTCCTAACACTCCTTTCATGCATCGAGTATAATAGTTTAGGAAAAACAGTTAAAGTACGAGTTCTAAACTGAATTGTCTAGAAGTCAAAACATTTAAGTTCGAGTCCTGATCTGAGATGATCAGAAGTCATAGCAATTAGGACCGAGTTCTGAACTGAATTATTCAAAAGTCATGGTTTGAACTGCCAGAGTTTCAAGAAACAAGATCAAGCGCAAAACAGATTGACTCAGTAAGCACAATGTTTGCAAAAATGAGACAATAATCAGAAAGTTTAATTGTGAAGAACAAGTCACAATTAATATATCAGATAAGAATGGAATCATTTGCAAGAAAAAGCGAACTTGAAAAACAACTTGGAATTCAAACGAGTGTATTTCCATCGAAGAAATCAATAAACATATGAGACATGGAAATGACTAAGTCAAGAAGAAATGACACGTGGCAATAATGGAATTTAAGATTAGAGAATAACAGACACAAGTAAGTTATCCAGAATGCATTGCCACGGTCTTTGAATTCAGTTGAAGTTCACTTACCTTTCTTAGTACTCCCCCTTAAATGTGGCATAACCTTTGAACGCAATCATGTGGAAAGAATCTTCTAATTTAAATGCACATGACGTTCCTGCAAAATAAATTAGACAGATTTTGGTATCCATCTTTTGATGGATCCTTGTTGATTAAATGCCCTATGATAGTGAGGACCGGGGATACTATAAGAACCATACCAATGAGAAGAATAGTTCCGATCAACAAACTCATTTGAACCACAGTAAGAACAACACAACTTTTGTGTAGAAAAGCTGATCAGCTTATTAACAGAGTAAGCACGATCAGTTTTCACAAAAGGTTTAGCGCGGAAAGCTTTGTTGTTCTTTTCATTCTTAACAGAGACAAATGGCTTTGGAGCAGGAGCAGATCCTTTAACTCTCCAGACCATGTTTACTTTCTTGAAAATTTGATTATCTTTCTTATCAACACGAGAATTATAGAAAAGGTTGGAAGGTCGAATCTGATCTTTTGAAAATTCATTTGATTTGACAAAATTCTTTGAATCAGATTTAACCATTTGTTTTTTCAAATACTCGGTAGCTAATCCAGATAATCTCTTTGTAAGCTTAGAAATCTCGGATTGAAAATTCTTTCTTTCTTTTGAAAAATCATCTATTAAACATTTTGCTCTAAAACCTTCAACTTTCGTCTTTTCAGACTCTTTGATTAGAACGTCTAATTCTTTCTCCAACTCAGTTATTTTCAAAGAAAGTTCGTCATTCCTTTTAGTGAAAGATTTGCGTTCTAGGTCAAACTTCTCTCTTTCTGAAAACAAAACTTTTTCAAAGTCGGAGATCTGTTTAGAAAGTTTTAAGCACATGAGTTCAACTCTCTTCTTCTCTTCAAGAGATTTGGGTGAAAGCTTAGATTGCTTTTGTGAAAGCAATTGTCTTTCCTTTGCAAAGTTTTACTTTTTCTTTTTCAAAAAACCTTTTCAAGAATAGTTAGTTTACTTTTAAGTTCAAGGTTTTCAAAGTTCAGGAGTTTACCTTTCTCTTCTTCTTCAGCAAGTTTTCTCAGAACTGTTTCAGATTTGAGATTTCAGCTCCTTCAGTTCTTTGATGTACTTGTTGCATAAATCATCCGATCGCTTGATAGTCTTTTCGTGTAGTCTTGCTTGCTCTTTCTCAGTCTTCTTGATATCATCTTGTGATGATAAATCAAACAACTTCTTTTTCAGCTCAGAGTTTTCAGACTCTAATGCTGTTGCCTTTTCTTCAGATTTGGCAAGCTTTTGAGAATAATTCCAGATTTGAGATTTATGTTGCTTCAGTTCTTTGATGTACTTGTAGATCAAATCCTCTTTCTTCTCGATATGCGTTTGATGTAGTCTTTGATTTGCTTGACACTCCACATTAACGCAATACGACATTGTTACCTGAAAAATTGATCGTTAATCGGTGTTGATTTAGAAGAATTAAAAAATTAAATCAGAAAAACAAATTTATAAAATAAATTCGTTTTAAAGAATAAAATCTTATTATTATAGGAACGAACGAAGTCAAGCTTCGAGAACTTACCAATCAAAAACTTATCACTCACAACTTACCAAACTCAACTTACCGGAAGATTGAGATTTTCGCAAATAAAACAACTTACCGGGTGAAGTGAGAACTTACCGGATTAGATGTATTTTCCGGATAATTGAGATAAACAAATACTTACCGGTTAAAGAGAATTGTGACTTACCGGGTAAAGTAAATTGTGACTTACCGGAAATGATGAGAACTGACCGGATGTGATGAGAATCCGGATGGAGATTGCATCTACCGGGTGATGGACAGCTTATCGGGTGAGATGTGCTTTCTGGGTGAATATGGTTACCAATCAAAACTTACCGGGTGAGACGGAAACGAAACTTACCGGATGATGTGATGCTTACCGGATGAGATGATCGATTCTGGAAGAAGTCGTGCGGTAAACTTGCGATATACTTGCGATTCTCCAATGAGATTAACCATTAAAAATCATGCAATATATATATATATGTAATCAAAAGGGAGTCTGTATGTATGCTATGTGATGGTATTGAAAAAAAAAATTAATGCAATAAAGATATGTATGTATGCAGCCGTGAAGAAGAAATAGAAGAAAAAAGAATTAGCATGCAATAAAGATAGACATGTATGTATGGATGCTTCGATGGATGGATGGTCAAGTAATGAAATAAGAAGTCAACAAATGTGTGCTGAGAAATGAACGTCCGGAAAGAAGGGTTTCACCCGGGAAGATATGGTTTCTTCAGGTGAGCAACAAAATTTATCCGGACACACAAAGAAAAATTCAATCCGGACACTTTATTATTGTTATTTTTTATCCGGGAAGAATTGTGCTATCCGGGTAAATTAAAGTTTTTGTCCGGAAAGAGGTGAAAAATAGTAAACTTACCCGGAAACAATAGGAATGTCCGGACACTGCGGCTGTGGTTGAGAAATTCGATAGGGTTGCTTGATTCCACTCCTGCAGGGTTAGATTTTGACCAAAAACACAAAAACAAACATACCCAAATCGATTTCTAAGCAAAATATATTCTTTTTATCAATAATCACCACAAAAACTTGAAGAACACCAAAAAACTCAAGAATTGATTTTTAATATGCAAAATTAATAGTTTTGAGTCCTTGTAATCGCAGATAAAGTCTAGATTAAGGCAATTAATCAATCGAGATATAACTAACGAGTTATTAAAACGATGAAAGAACTTTGCAAACCGAATGAAGAACGATTTTCTTCAAGAAAATACTGCACTTTTACGAAAATCTTTTGGATGCCTTATGGATTTCAAACGACTAATCCAACCGGTCAGAATGTGAAGCAAGATGTCACGAAGCTACTGTCCAAAAATCGCGACAATCCGACTGTTCAATCTCCGGAACTAAGCGAAACGGCTGGCTGTGATTTTCCAGAAAATTTGCTGTGATTTTTCTTGTCTTTTCTCGCTTTCGTTCGATTTCTTTCGTGTCTTCAAATCACCGATTAGGCTCTGATACCACTTGTTAGTCCTAGATTTAACAGGTAACAACGATTCAATGAGGAATAACAATAACAAAAACGATTTCAACTTGTCATCCCTCTCATATTCAATAATCAAGATAGTTACAAATGTTTGAATGAAAAACAACTATCTCTCTCTAAAACAATTAAGCTCTCAACTTCTAATGAATCGTCTTAACCTAATTCAAGGTTAATATTAACCTTATATACCTAGGTCTTTAACCAACAAAAGCCTAAGCCCATTAGACAATTAAGCTCAATTAACCTAATCTAAGCCATTTTATAATTAAAGGCTTTTACAAAAAGATTAATTAAACAAATGAAGCTCTAAACTAATTATTTATATATCTTTCTAATATGTATGACATTTATGGTCCTAACACAAGGGTTGTGGCGTACTGGTTAAGGCTCTGCGGGATGTGGTGGAATATCTCATCTGCCTAGGGTTTTAATCTAGACGTACGCAACAATTGTGGCCACTGACACTACTAGAATATTAGTTATTACCGACGGCTTTTACCGACTGTAAAAACCGTCGGTAGTTATCGACAATTCAACGACTGTATAACCAAAAGGGTGTAGCTCAAGTGGTAAGGGCTTGGGGTAGGCAAAGCCTAGGTCTCAAGTTCGAACCACGGGGACTACACTTTTGAGGTACCTGCAAATCATGTCTTGCTGGAGTGGTTTCCCAAAGCTCGGTAACACCCCGGAGGGGGCTGTGGATGGTATCCCAGTCTACCCGGGTTCGAGTCTAGGGGGATGCTTTGGTGCATGAGGAGTATCCGCTCAACCTTGGTTGGGCCGACCTTAGGTGGTCCAGTCGAAGACTGGGCTATCGTCCCTTCCTAATAAGGTTGGGAATAGGCTCATGCGTAAGCTGGGCTGCGGTCGCGGCGGATTAGTGGGCTGCCCTTGGATGCCCGATACCGCCGGGAAGGTGTGTGCGCGTGTGTGCGTGTGTTCGTGGTAGTTGATCGAAAGGGTCGATGCCGCCATGCCTTCCAAAAAAAAAATCAGCGACTGTATACAGATGGGATAGTAAATTTTTAATTTTTTTATTTATTTTTAATAAGTAGTCGGTAAGCAGTCGAAAAATTTATCAATTACCGACGGTTTTCCGACCGTTCCCTTTTAATTTTCTAAATTTCTTTTATTTTTAGTAGGTCGTTGGAAAACCGTCGGAAAAATTTATCAATTAGCGATTGTTTTCCGACTGTTCCATTTTATTTTTCTAAATTTCTTTTATTTTTAGTAGGTCGTTGGAAAACCGTCGGAAAAATTTATCAATTACCGACTGTTTTCCGACCGTTCCCTTTTAATTTTCCAAATTTCTTTTCTTTTTAGTAGGTCGTTGGAAAACCATCAGAAATATTTATTATTTACCGACGATTTTCCAACTGTTTTCTTTTAATTTTTTATATTTTGTTTATTTTTAATCGGTCATTGGAAAACTAGCGGAAATGTTTATTACTTACAACGGGTTTTTCCACTGTTTTTTTTTATTTTCTATATTTTGTTTATTTTTTGTAGGTCGTTGGAAAACCATCGAAAATATTTTTATATTCTGTTTATTCTATATTCTTTTGGACCTTAGAGCATCCACAATGCATAACCTATTCAATGACTTATTGTTTTCTCACGTCAGCTTTCCACTAACTTTTGCTAACAAAAATCTATCACTAAAAACCATCTCCAATGCAAAAACCTTTTCAAAAGCTTTTTCATCAATTAGGTTGTGTTTGGTACATGGGACAGCACAGGACAGGACGGGACAGAACTCACTGTCCCACGTTTGGCGTGACATGAGACAGGACAAAAATTCACTGTCCCACGTTTGGCGCGACATGGGACAGGAACAGGGGTGGGACAGGATGGGATAAAAAGGGCATTTTCTTGTTCCACCAAAATAGGTGGAACAACATGTGACAAAAGTGAGACAGAAACAAAAAAATGATTGACCTACCCTCATTTGATATATAACTAATATGATATTAGCCTTAAGGGTCACCACCATCGATCACCATCATCGACGGCCACTGATAGCCACCACCAACCACCCTCGGCCACCACTACCTATTCCTCCACTATAACAACCTTCTCCACCATCTCCACTACCATTCATCCATCACCACCACCATTACCATCGTTAACCACCTCCACCTACACTAACATCGATCACCACCACCCATGGCTGCACCACCATTGGCGGCCACTGGTAGCCACCACCAACCATGGTTGACCACTTCCACCTCTTCCTCCACTACAACAACTTCCTCCACCACCATCGCCACCTCCACCAATCACCGCCAACCAACGTCGGCCACCTCCACCTCTTCCTCCACTACTACTACCTCATTTATCATTGTCTACCACATCCACCACTACCATCATCGACCACCTCCGCCTCCACCGATCACCACCACCCATTGCCGCCACCACCACCACCGCAAACCGCCGACAATCACCTCCACCTTTTGTACTATCATGTATGTATGTATTTATGTGTTTGAAAATTGTGTAAAAAAAGAAAAATACTTTTAAATTAAATTATTTATATATATATATATATATATAATATATGATATATAAAATCATCAAACAAGTTTTAGGGAAAATTTTTAATCATGTCCTATCTAGTCCTAGTCGTACCAAACACAAGACAGACATTTGCTTTGTTCCGTCTTGTCCTGTCCAGTCCTGTCCCGCCCTCTTGTCTAGTCTCGTATTGTACTGTCCAGTTCGGTCCTGTCCAGTCATGTCCAATCCTGTATGCGTACCAAACGCTACCTTACATTATAATAATGTATCCTCATCTATTTAAAATGTCTTGTAAAAACCCCTCTTTAATTTGTTGTTTTACGGTCTACGTCGTATTTTTCGAAAACAAAATTGACTTAATTGGCGAGATATATTTTAAGAGTTGTTTGCCAATCGGGTTTTCAGGAACGTGTTGGTGGGAAGGACCCGCGTGTTTAATTTTTGTTATCCCACATACGCAATGTCCTATAAATTTGCTACCATGAAATATCCGTTCTCGTGTTAATTTGTACATGAAATTTTGTCTACCTTTTGGTATTCTTTTTCACAAACGATCAAAGATGGGTGTCATTTAGATTGCTATCGTGTCTAACTCTAGAAGGGAACCAAAATCATTGATGATGAAGATTGACTTTTTTTCTTAAATATTTCACAGCAGAAATTAGTTTTATAACTTTTGTTCCTTCACTTGTGATGGGTTATATATAGCCAATTTGCCTTATGTTTAAAAGGGAATATGGCAAATATGTGGTTTCTAATATATATCTTTGTTCAATGTTTATGGTTGCCAATTTTCTTAGGACATAATTGGTATATAATTTGGTGTAAACAATAAATATTCTTCTATGGATAACACCAAATATTAGACCAAAATGTAGGATTCAAAGTAAATACCTTTTGATCATATCCAATTGGTGTAAATAAATTGTGTTTCATCAAAATTTGGCATGTTACTATTTATTACACAAATTTGGATATAAGATTTGTTGTGTTTTGTTGGAGTGATTTTGTGTCAAATTTGGTATTTGGTGTAAGATTTGGCGTCTCCATTAGAGATGGTTGTAGGGGTTATTTACTAAACTCTTACCTGTGTGAAAGCCCTAAATTCCCAAAACCCAAAATCCAAAATCCAAAATCCAATGGCAAAGCCCTAAATTCCCAAAACCCAAAATCCAATCGTTGAGTCTCTCCTCCGTTTCTTCTGCGCATTCCTCCTAGACTTGTTCCCCCTCCTAGACCTCGGTCCTCCTCAGAGAATCTCCAATGGTATTTGAAGAAAGGTTGATGAAGACTTGAGGATGACTTGACCATTGGAGCTAAAGGCTTGAAAATGGCTTTACTCATCAAAGGCTTGATGTTCCTCAATTCTTTGAAATAATGAATGTGAGAGGCAAAATAGAGAGAAAGTATATATTGGTGGGACCAACATATTTTTTGTATTTTTTTATTTTTTTCAGTCTTTCATAAAACTTTACTATTGTGGATGCCCTCAGTCGTCGCTCGTTTTTCTGTGTCTCTCCTCTGTCAGACAACATGGTTTCTATTTTGGGTTCCACTCAGGTTGTTTGATCAATCCTTCAACTTCACTTTCGATAATTGTTTGGGTTATTATGATAAAATACGGGAAAATTCAAACCGATTTCAACATTTTTTGTTGAATTTCGGAAAATAGTTCCTTCAATTGATTATCGATCTACCTGAATTTTACTGTTTAGTTATTTAAAGTCACATATGCAATTGGTTTGAACTCGAGATACCGTTTCTGCTTTGATTGGATAATTTTTTATTTTTTTTTGGAAATGATTTCGGTTGCATGTTTATTGATTCGGGGTTACAACACTAGTTTATTGAGATAACTTCTTTAAGGTAAGCAAATGTATGATTATGTTGGGATTCGAAAAGGAGGAGCTATGATGCGAACTTGATCTATTTTAGAGTTCTTATAGCTTGTTAATTTCAAACTTCCAAGTTTGATCTTGATAAACATCTTGATACTTATTGGAAATTTCACTTGAATTACGGTAGATCAATGCTAAAAGTTATAGCCATAAATGTGTAATTGTGTATTTTGCCTCATTACTGCTTTAGCGTTTTATGATAGTTTTTATGGTAAATCATTCCGATTGGGACGATTTCTTTTTTCTTTTGTATATCTCCAAAAAATTGCTATACTTCATTTATTGGTAAAATGTAGTAACCTATTTGATGACGTGACTCTGTAATTGATGATGCTTTCTAAATTTGTGACTCAACAGATGAAGAAACAATTAGTAAGTTAAACTGATTTGTGACTTGTAATTGATGATGGTTTCTAAATCGTATATGTATCTATTTCTAAATTGTAATCAATTCATTACGATAATTAGAAGTATCTGATAATTCGTATCTATTTTTAGGTTTATCGGTTAGCTAATCGGTACCCATTTTTAGGTTTAATAGATAATTAGGAGTATCTGATTCAATCTCTATAAAAAAATCAACATAATGTCATGTATTTTATACTCTTCATTAATCTGTAGTTAATTTTGCTGGTTTAATTCTCTAATGCTATGTATTGCCATGCTCTATGAATCTCCAATTTGATACCGGACCTATGTTTACCTGAAGCCTGTTAGAAATACAACATAAGCATCAAGAAGAATCGCATTCAGGTCTCCAACACCAAAAAGCCCGTTTTTTCTATGTTAATCTTGCCAAGGTAAAATTTACCTTTCTTATTATCGATCTGAATGATGTGTTCTTGGAGATTGATTTTGTTTTGTTGCAGAGATATATGCAGCAACATAATGAGGTGGAGCTTTCCGCCCTTGGAATGGGTAATTTCCTCTTATGACTCTATACACATTGATTAGTTTGTGTACTATCGTTACCTACTTCAAAGTTACAGCCAAGTCATATGAATTGAGGTACGTTTTCATAACACCATTTTCTTAGCTAATTAATACTATAAGACATATATAATATATATTTAATTTCTTTTATTAATGGTAATTTGTGTTTAAGTTCGTTTATTTATATTTATGCCGATTATATACCAATTAGTCTTGGAATGTAATGCAGAACAAAAGAACCGTATTTGCCTCAAGTACCAAAGAGCTACCTTAGAATCAAGCAAGTAACATGCACTTATATCTAAAACATGTACACATGTATATGTATTACTCTTGTAACGACCGAGTTTAATTTCGAAAGACTTTTATGTTATGTTTTAAGTTTTAAAAATGGAGAAAGTTGAGGGGCCAAATAGTAAATATTGGAGAGGGTATTTAAGGGCACAAAACCCTAGGGAGATATCCATTTGGTGGTTTGCGGCTGATTATAGCGAGAAAGAGAAGAAGAGCTCTATTCGTTCTCGAGCACTTGAAGAGAAGGGCCTTGTTTCATCAAATTGGAGGAGAGAGTAGAACTTAATTAGTTGCAGCAATTCATTCTACCAGGTATCTCCTCCAGCTGAATCTTTCTTACTGTTTTGTGATTTTGAGCAGAGAAGATTTTGTTGAGTATATTAATCTCCTACCTTAAGATTTTACACTTTAACCAAGTTGAAAGAATCAAAAAAAGGAAATAATTACAGTAAGAAAGCCTAAGGAACTGTTAGTCTAATCTCTCGCATAAACTGAAAGCTCAAATTATTTGGTAGTATGCGATATCTTAGCCGTACTCCCGGTACATGTTGCAAATACCGGTATTTATTTTGATGTAAGCCCGGTATTTATAAGCCCGGTATTTATAAATACCGGTATGATTTTGGTTTAGTACCGGTATGTTTGGAAATAAAGTCCCGGTAAATGAATTTAGAAGTCCCGGTAGGTGAAGAGGAGTGAGTCCCGGTGCGATGGAATTTATTTAAGCAAAGTTGGTTGGATTTCTTTTGTTGGACCGATTTCCTCAAAGAACCAAGTGTTAACTCAAACCAAACTTGTGGACCGAAATAAATGGAGACATGGGCCGAGAATTTGGATTCATGGTGGTCCAATAATTAAAAATTTGTAGTGGATCTGATGGACCAAGATCCATTTTATTAAATGGATTGTTATGTCTTCATTTAACACAAATTGGATATAACTACACACATATTATGCTTTGGTGACTTGTACTGTACAAGTCGCCAATAAATTAATAGATATTATTTATGTTAACGTGTCATTTTATGTTTATTATTATTTGTCAAAAGCTTCTTTATAAAACTACATTTTCTGATATCGTTCAACATTCTTTACCTTATCTATATCGACGATATTATTGATACAGTTTGAGATTCTTGCTCCATCGTCCCTATGTCCCAGACCAATCATGCGCTTCATCTCTACTTTGTATCTGTGCGAACATCCCACCAATTAAATTGGGATCGAACGGGTTTGGGATAGGTTAGTCCGGACTCCGGATCAATTATGTTGTTTTTCAAGAGAACCGGTTACAGGGACCGTTGTGAATCTTTTTCTATTGTTGGTTTTTTTTTTGTGTAGTGTGAGTTATGTGACCGCCTTCAATTGATCATTCCAAGGAGCTGTTTACGAAATGCTTACCCAGGTAAGTGCTTACCAAGTCATATTATGAGGACTAGAAATCTTACCCGGTAAGAACTATGGCAAGGATCGAGAGTTTTACCCGGTAAGTAAGGGAAAAAAACTTTTACCACGGTTAGTGTTTACCGAGAAAATTGTTATACGATACCGTTTTTGGTAGACTAAAATCTTTCCCGGTAGAGGTTCTTGTAAGAACCTTTTGGCTGGATGAATGTGTTAAGAATCTCTACTGTAAATGCTCTAAAAATGTCACATTGTCAATCAACTAAATGACAATTGTACCCTTTAATAACAGTAAGAGTAATGAATTTCTCCATATCATAATTACAAGTAGAATCGAAAATCATTTACTTATTTTTAAAAGTGGATACTTATTTTAGACAAACTAAAATAAAAATATGAAATAACACCCATCAGAATGTTCATAAAACACACCATGATTAGTTTACAAACGGTTTTTTTTTCCGTCGGGGCAGTCGGATAACGAATAATGATAACTTACAACGATGAGTGATTGCCCGTAACTTCATAATCGTAATCTAAACCATATTAAAATAACGAGAAAAGAACAAAAAAGGAATCTAAACAAAAATACGAATCAAATAAATTATACAAGATCCCGAATACGTAAAATTACTCTTGTTTTTATTTCAAGGATTATTAAGAGGTTGTTTCCCTTTTCTCGCCCGTTCTAATTCGGATTCGGCATCTTTAAGCAGTTGTTGGAGATTCAAAACTCTTTGCTCAAGCTCTTCTACTGTACCTCGAGTAAACAAAGGTTGATACGGTTTCAAGAAATGGTGCGAAAATGCTTTTAATGCGTCGACCCCACAAACCTGTCAAAAACCCGTCCGTTAAATTTGTGATTTAACATTTCTTCAAAAATGACGAGTCTGTGTGAATATTTGTTGTATATAATATATATATGTACTTTCATAAAAGATGAATATGAAAAGTAAACCAATATTATATACCCCAGTGTGGGACCCAGCAAATCCCACACCGAGAATATGAGATATTGGGATATGAAAAGTAAACCAATATTATATACCTCAATGTGGGACCCGACAAATCCCACACTGAGATATTGGGAGGTTCAGATGTAGACAGACCTTATCTCTACCACAACGAACAAAAATGTGGTTTCAATATCAAAAAAAGATCCGAACCCACAAGTCGTTTACCTCTTGTGGCAGCAACGGCAACTTCGAAATATGAAAATCATCATACAAAAATTTAGTTCTGCTTCACAAATCATCCACTGGTAACTTCGAAATATGAAAACCAAGAAAATCGCTATGGTTGATTCTGAAGCAAAACTGAATCATCCACTGGTACCCTAATTCTTCTCGTATCTTCGGTCCAAATTTAGTTCGATCATACTTAAATTTTCAACGATAGTTTCAAATCATTCAAATTCAAATCATTTGTTCATGAAGAATCTCTGGAACCTGGTGAAAAAGGAATGGAATTTGGGAAGAGACGCATAGCAACAGTTTAGGAACTACCCCATTTCATCGTTTGAGATCTGAATTGGTGATATTGGTCTCAACCCTCATATGCAATACCATGCCCTTTCTCTTGCTCGTCAGGTTTCTCTCTCTATTATCCGACGATGCAAACGATTAGATTTCAGCAATTTAGGAACTACCCCATTTCATCGTTTGAGATCTGAATTGATATGGTGACCCACCACCACCGTGTCACAACACATCACCATCGTAACCCACCATCTCCGTCCCTGTGATTTGGTGACCCACCACCACCGTGTCATAACACACTGGAGAATCGTGGTGACAGGGGCTCGATGAGGAAGGAGGGTTTGTGCTTTTCTTGGGTACCAGTGGATGATTCAGTTTTGCTTCACAAATCATCATATCTCGGGATTTCTAGGAGCATATCTAGGGATTTCTAAACAAAAATTGGAATTTCAAATGGTCTCTTCGCCGTCTCCTCCTCCACCGTATCTCCGCCTCCTCCTCCTCATCCTCCACCGTCTCTCTGCCCGACAGCGCCGTCTCCTCCTCATTCTTTTTGTGACAGCATCACCTTTCTATCTGCCGCCTCCTCCACCACCACGATATTCAACTTAACCCAGACGAAAGTGACGACGGATGAAACAACGTGCAAAACCATAGAGCCATAGAGGAGAACCCAGTGTGCTTAGATGCAGATGGGAACGATGTTGAACGGGATAAACTTAGGGATGAAACAGCGAAAAAGGGGAACAAGAGAAGACCTATTATCAAGAACGAGTTTTTGGAAGGTAAGCATACGTAATTTTTTTGTATATGCAATTATTCTACCGTTTTGATGGTTGCATATATGCAATGTTCTACCGTTTTGATGTTGCAAATATGCAAATGTTCTACCGTTTTGATGGTTGCACATATCTAATGGTTATCTATTACTTATTGCATATATGATACAGGTTGGATTCCAAGGTTGGATTACATGCTGGAGAATATGAATATGCTAGAGAGGATTCTAAAGATAATGACAAAATATTTGATAAATTAGATGTTAGACAAAAATTTAGGAAATGATTTGATTCTATCAGTTACATTATTATCCAAAAATAACCAAAAAATCTGTATTTGTCGATTTACTATATTAACCCTCGATAATATTTTTTATTTTAATAAAATACTAAATGACATGGACATATCAATGGTTGAGATGAGTTTGTAAAGGAGTGCAACAAATGCAAGGTTTGCATTTTACGGAGCCTCTCTCTCTCTCTCTCTCTATATATATATATATATATATAAGGGACTATAACAGTAAATAAGTGTAAAGCGCAAGGACCAAAAAACCAATAAATTGTAAATCTAAAAACAAAAAATAGTATTTAATTACAAATCATAGTTTCTAAACCACAAGGATGAGAATCGCATTTTTAACAAACCAAGGGGACGGAAAATGTAATTTACTCAAAATGTATTGTCGAGAGTGGGATTCAAGTAGAGGGTCTAAAACAGTAAACCACTATAAACCATAGTTTCTAAACCACAGAGATGAAAAAAGTAATTTTTAACAAGTACAGGGATAAAAATGTAATTTACTAAAAAAGTAAATTGTTGACAGTGGGATTTGAACCCACGCCCTTTCGGACCAGAACCTTAATCTGGCGCCTTAGACCAACTCTGCCATATCAACTTTCATGTCATAATTTAAACCAAATTCCATATAGATACACGTTTCTTATGCATTGGTAACATGTACCGTACAAGTCGCCAATAAATTAATATATCTTATTTATGTTAACATGTCATTTTATGTTTATTATTATTAGTCAAAAGATTATTTATAAAACTACATTGATTGTTCAACATTCTTTGACTTATCTATATCAACAATATTATTGATACAGTTTGGGATTATTGCTCCATCGTGCCCATATCCCGCACCAATCATGTGCTTCATCTCTACTTTGTATATGTGCCAACGTCGCACCATCTAAATTGGGATCGAACGGGTTTGGGATAGGTTAGTCTGGATCAGTTATGCAGTTTTTTCAAGAAAACCGGTTAAAGAAACCATTGTGAATCTTTTTCCATTATTGAAATTTTTTAATGTAATGTGAGTCATGTGACCGCCTTCAATTGATCATTCCAAGGGAACGTTTACCAAACGTTTATCAGGGTAAACGCTTACCAAGTTATATTACCTTACTCATGAACATGGATGTATCCATGTCTTGTTGGTAAGGGGTCCTAGGCCCCAGCAAAACCCACATTTTTTTCCCAAAAAGGCTATAAGATGTTTTTTTAGTAAGACCGGGTCCCCTTCAAGAATAAGGCAAGCGCCCCCAACCTGATATCGTGATCCTAATTTTTAATCGATCTATTTGTAGGACACAAATTAGGGTGTATACAAGTCAAGTTTCTAACTAGCTACTCCAGCTCGAACTCGTTTATCTTGAACTCGAACTTATTAATGATCGAGTTTGAGTTGATCTCAAACATAAAATATAGCTTTTTTAACTTAACGAGTCAAACTTCATAAAACCAATGCTCGACTCAGTTCGTTCGAAATATAGAATATAAAAAGTATAAGTGTTGAGCCAATAAACGAGTTAATTGATCGTGAGTACTAACCCGTAAAAGTAAATCAAGCTCGCGCTTGGTAAATCAAAAAAAAATTTGAGCTCTAGCCCTACATTGAAAAAGTTATTTGGGCTCGAGTCGAGCTCGAGCCTAGTATAATTTTTTCGAGGCGAGCTAAAAAAACCACTAGTCGTATTGTTATCTTTATTCGGTAAAAAATCAACTAAAAATCGAATTGAATAAGTTTCTTTATTCGGTACGAACCGTCTAAGCCGAAAACAAAAACCCGAAACCGTTTTGGGCCAGATAAATTATTCAGTTTTGATTTTTTTTCAACACCTTTAATTGTGCCTCCAACCATAAAAGTTTATGGATCCGCCACTGCTGATGAATACAGCAAGGACTAAAAGAATCTTATCCGGTAAGAGCTAAGACAAGGATCGAGGGTCTTACCAAGGTAGTGAGATCGAAGATTTTACCATAGTTAACGCTTATCGAAAAAATTGTTGCATATGATATCGTTTTTGGTGGACTAAAAGCTTACTTGATAAGTATGTAATAGTATTAAATTTTATTGATAAACGTTTGCCCGAATAAATGTTTATTAAACAAATCCAAGTTGTTTTAAATTTCTTTGAATTTTGCGAACCAAACTCACCCGAGTTACCGTCTTCAATTGATCAACGGAATTATCATCTTATAAACTAATTTATTTTGTGACCCATTTTCCTTCTTTTTTGTTGGAGTAAATACAATACTCAGGGTCGGTCTTGATATTTTAGAGGCTTTGTGTAAAGAATTAAATGTGGCACTATAATTTTTTTTAGTTATATTACTTTGATAATAAGGCTATGTTTGGCAAACTAGCTTTATAAGCTAGCTGGTAGCTGATAAGCTAGCTAATGAAAAAGTCGTTTGGCAAAAGTAGCTTATGAGAATGTAAAATGACAAAAAAAAACATATTAAAAAAATAGTAAATAATTAATAATTATATAATTGAGGGTATATTTGGAAAAAGAAAAAAAAATTTAAAAACCCTTCATACGCTACCTATGTTAGCGTTTCATAAGCTAGCTTAAGCTAGCTTATGGTTTTGCCAAACGACTACTAGCTTATAAGCTAGCTTTTTTTTGCCAAACAATGCCTAAGTAAGAGCGTCTCCAACAGCTTCCCCAAAATGGGGAAAACGGAGAAAATGGGGATTTTGGGCTAAAAATATGCTCCAACAGCTTCCCCAAAACTATCCCCAAAATGGAGAAACTTGGAGAGAGAAAGTTTTTTTTCTCCAAATATGGAGATTACTCCAAAAATGAGTACCAAGTGAGAGGACCAATAAAAAAATTTGAAAATAAATATGTAGAGAGAGAAATAATATTTTAATAGATAAATGAAATATTTTAATATCTTAATTAATGTTGGATTCTCCAAAATGGGGAAGCTGTTGGAGATGAATGTATATTTTTTTTGAGGATTTTGGCTTTTAATTCCCTATTTTGGGGAAATTATGGGGAAGTTGTTGGAGATACTCTAAGAACACAATATATAATATAAATAGTTTAATACTTTAGTAGTGAACATAAATGATTCTTCATTTTTAATAATAAATTGATACTGCTATGTATATTTTTTCCAAAAGAAGACCAATAATTATAAGTTGTTCCTCTTTTTCGACATTTAGGATTCAGATATTCTGATTGGAGGCATTCTATTTCATATAAAATATATCAATCATTATTGGTAATTACAAAAACAAATATCAATACAAAATCTTATTAACTTATTGTTACTAAAAAACCACTAACATTAAATACTACAAGAATTCCAAAAAACATATATATAGACAATCAACAACGATTGAGAAAATTGTAAATTTCACTACGTAATCAAACAACAAAGTTATAAAAAGATAATGAGAAATAAAAAAATTAGAAAAAAATATTAAATATAAACTATGAGACTAAGGTGACGTTTGTTTTTTAAGAGGTGCTGAAGTCTTAAGTCTGATTTTACTTCTAATTTTTAAGAGTTGGTGCTGAAATCTGAAATCTAAATCAATAAGACTGTTTGTTTTTGTAAACTGACAAAAGTCTGAATATATATAATTTTTTCTTTATTCCTAAAAATTCAACGTAAACACGTCAATTGAAGTGAGAATCCATGATCGAAGGACGGAACGGAAAAAAAGATGTTGACAAAATTGCGAGGTTGTGGAGTTTTAATCATAACTCAGACACGGAAGCTCTGATTTACGCGATTCAAGATGTTATACAAAGCCAACACACAAATCTACGATTTTCG
This sequence comes from Saussurea involucrata, assembly GCA_033807775.1. Lineage (NCBI taxonomy): Eukaryota > Viridiplantae > Streptophyta > Magnoliopsida > Asterales > Asteraceae > Saussurea > Saussurea involucrata. The sequence continues at coordinate 2,950,809 of CM066313.1, read as the reverse complement.
TGTTTTGTGTTTTTGCAAATTCGGGCTGCATATGGGCCAAAACTGGCGTTGAAATTGAAAGAATGGTGTTGGACGAAAATAAGAGGAGATTAAGAGATAGACTTACCACTTTTTTGTCCAGACCATATTAAGTGATAAGTGACTCTGAAAATAATGAAAAAACAAACGGTCTGAATTATAAAACGTCTGACCGAATCAAACATAAGTGGTGATTAAGAGCTGAAAATAGAAAAACAAATAGAGCCTAAATAACCATGAACTAAAGAAATAAAAAAGAATTGATTAAATTGAGTAAAAATTATAAAAACACTACTTAAATTACAAAAAAAAAGTTGAAGAAGTTGTAATGGATAGGGTTAGAGCAACTCCAACCATACTGCAAATATGATGATTTGCGGTATGAAGGATTCCAATCACACTTCATACTGCAAAAAAAATTGTCGGCCAAAAAGAATTTGAGTGAAAAGTCACCAAATTTGGTGATCTACTATTCATCCTTCAAAATATTTTTGAGTGAAAAATAACCAAATTTGATGATTTGGTGTTTTTTTTTGAAGTATGATTGGAGCTTAAATTTTTTAGTGTTAAAGAGTCCCATCAATTTTAGTGTTTTTGTTGTTATTTTCGGTGTTATGAGTTGGAGTTGATCTTAGAACCCGAGTCATCCATTACACAAGTAAGCAAGCTTGACAATTGATCTTTGATAACTATTCATGTTAACTTATGCCTTTTTTGTTTTTATATATTTACGATATGATAAAAAAAAATTGGAGGCCCCAAACAATCGGAGGTCTCATGTGAAGGACTCCTTAGGACTGTCTATTATTAATTTATGATTTTAAATAACCGTTATATACAATAAAAAAATTAATTAAATAATAATTAAAAAGATAAACAATAATTGATAATTAAAATATATTGATTAATATTAAAAAGTAAAAAAAAATAATTTATATGATTAACAATAACTCTACATACTATTTCAAGTACGGTCCCTTTAGTCTCGAAACCATAAAATACATAAAGTCTTCCTATTCAACAGATGTCATCAAAAAGCATCATACACTTTATTCTTTCCCTTGCCGCTATCAATTCCTCGACCTGGAATACATATTTTTGAAAAACAAAATGAGGGTTAGACCAACGGTCTAGTGAGATAATCCCTGTCATTTCAAAATCGTTATAAAACCTTTTTATATAAATCATTTGTATCAAAATAATTTATATAAACCTTTAGTAATCCTTTCGTAAAATATAAACATACCACACGTATTTAAATGTCACATTAAAACTCGTGCACTGTGCATCTCTCCTCAACTCATCCTCAATCCCCATGGCCATATTAGTTGGTTGCGAGCCAACTAATCCGCTGTACAACAACTACAACACCGCTGTACAACATCTACAGCACCGCTGTACAACAACTACAACAAATATCCACCGGCATGGTTCGGCGTGCTCTCGTGTAGTGTAATACTTACATAAATATAATATATCATTATATTATATTTAAAAGCATAATCACGTAATCACCTTATCTATCACATATCCAAACCACACACATCCATCTCATATATATATATATATACACATATATATGTATCCAGTTCGAAAACGTTTTAAAGTAAAACTCACCTTGAATGCTTACAAAACCCTTCCAAGCTTTTCTCCAAGCTATCCGATCTTTTACCCAAAATTCTCAGAATCTGTAACGGATTAAACACAAATACCTCCTTACTAATCAAATACATAAGACTTACTAGCAGGCTACGAGCTCTAGATAAATCTATCTGACTTTTATCCTCAAATTGACCAAACAGCTACACTTTCTGGATACTACAGAATTATCCGGACAACCCAACTTTTCGGACAACTTGAACAATCCGGATAACATCTCCAATCCGGACACCAAGGTATCCGGATACCATCCGGTATCCATTTCACCTGGAATATAGTGAAAAGAGAACTTACCCGGATAAAGATCTCATCCAGATACCTTTAAAACATCATCCGGACACTATCATCAAAACTATCCGGACACCACCAAGAGGACTACCGGACACATTCATACTGTGTCCGGACACCTCTGTCGGTTTACCCTATTTTAACCCAGAAATCGACTGATTCATTACCAAACACGAATTCAACTATTCTACTCCGATAGAAACCTTCTAAATACAATTATACACATAAAATGTAAAGGGACATACCTTAATAATACTTCCAACACTTCCAAATGGAGCCTTAACCACCAAAACCCTTCTTTCTCCTTCTTCACCTCTCAACACACACACATAACACTAATCTGGATATTTTCTGATTTATGAAAATATCTGGATTCTTAAAGTATATATATTTTTAGACAATTTACACTTAAGGCTTTAACTATGCATAAATGACCAAGTCACCCTTAACTTGTAAATTTACCTAAACTTACCCCAAACCTCAAATTTTAAAGTTAACTTTATTTAACGGAATTGGATTTTAACTAACGGATTTACCCGGGATATTACATGTTGCCTCACTAAAACCTTGCACCAAGGAACACAACCCAGTGGGAAAAATAAAACATTGGGCGAAGGAAAGAGCACAACCCATTAATAGTACATGTTTAGTAGACACCTCCTTTTGTCTATTACTCCCCCTGACTCATGCATTAATTTAGGGAGTTTAGAAAATATTTGCACTTTAATACCTAATACATGTTTCCCAAATATGGTTTTAGGTAATCGAAGTGGTAAACAAATATGTCACATTCTCCTGGCATCTTACATGATTCATTTGAATCTAGAGGAGAGTTTGTTATTGTTGATTGTATAAAAACTTAAGCAGATAATGCTTTGTGTTATCACCCTTGATGTATCTTACTTTCGTTCCTTTGATACATGATGCATTATTTTCATACATGCAAGTTGTATAGTGGTCAAACTCAAAATTACTAGCTCCTCTTATATGTGTAATGATAGTCCTTAACCATATACACTCTTGAATAGTCTCATGGAGAGTAAGATTGTTGATAATATAAGAAGATAGCTATTAAGGGTTTGCTTAGTTTACTTTCAAACAATCGGCATGTTCCATATGATAATTCCTTATCCAGTTTGGTAACAACCTTTATATGAGTCAAACATATACCTAATATTAGCAAATATATACCAAGGCATTGTTTGATGTTTTTCTATAAGAGCCAATACTTTTGCAGCTCACAATCTAAGTTGGTATTGAAGTTCCATTATCAATTCAATTTTCTCCATAGGGAAAGTATTGGCCCACGTCAATGGTGCCTAAAGATTAATTTGAAATCATTCCAATGATGTTGCGTTGGCGCTGAGCTAAATCTAGCTGACAAGTTCAGTTAGAAGTACAATATACAGTCAAGTGTATTATGTTGAGTACAATAATGCGCCTATTGTACTTAGGTATGGAATTCCAGCTCCCAACGCCTCTTTGTCATCATTCTTTAGACGAAATGGATATTTCCTTATATCCAACACTTTGACCGATCATGGGAGTGCTAGTCGAATGCGCTTTGTCCATATTAAGTCGCCTGATCATTTTCTAGACATATGCGGATCGGTGGATTAATATTCCACAAACTCAGTGTCCTAGTTCAAGTATCTAGACACAACCAAGTTTTCTCAAGATCTTTCATCTCAAAATCAGAATTCAAGTAGCTTGTGATTTCTCTTATTTCATCAAGAGTGTCTATTATGTTCATAACATTGACATATAGAGCTACTTCGAAAGTTTGGAACTTGTTTTCCTAAACAAATACGCAAGGGCACAGTTCATCGTTCTTATATATCATCTCCCAATCAAGTATTCACTCAGGCGGGTATACCACATCCCCATAGATTGCTTTAATCTATAAAGCGAGTGTTTCAATTTTATTGTAAACGCATTTCATAGTTTAAAGTTACTTGATATTGGTATAATGTCATCAAGCACTTTTATATCTCTGAATTTAGATCCCCATATAGATATGTAGTAACTGCATCGTTGAGCTGCAATTTCCATTCCTTCGGAAACTACTTGGCTAATTTAATTAGCAGAACATTGTCCATCACGAGAGAATACGTCTTATTGTGGTCAATCCAGTGCGTTGTGAGAAACCTTACGCCAAAGGAGAACCTTATATATTATGACTTAATTATTCTCATTACGCTTCCCTGACAAATGATTTATCTATGTTGTAACATCCCAATTTTTTTATAAAAGATAATGTTTGGGTTTATTAAATAAATTGAGTATATTTATTTGATAAGTTGTGATTTGTTAATTGGTAGGTTAAATTTAGAGTTTAACCCCGAGTAAATTTTGTTGTTTGTTTTATGAAATTATAAGTTAAGGGGTAAGTTTTAATTTTAAATGAGAAGTGTAAGGGTAAATCTTGCCCAAAGGTAATTAGATGAGGGGCTGTTGGGTAATTGTGATTAAATGACTCACAATCACCGCCCCACTTTTTGTAAAATGGAGTGAGGTGTCACTCACAAGAACTACTTTGGCATTTTGATATATTCAAAGTGTGTATGTGTGTCTTCGGTGTTCAAAAGAAAAGAGAGAGAGAGTGTGTGAGATCGAAAAAGAAGGAAGAAAGAAGCAGACAAGTTCAGCTGGGAAATTTGGAAAAATAAACTGAAGGAAATAAAGGTATTCATCCAATATAAACTTCTCTTATATTGTAGTTAAAAAGACTTGTAGTTAAAAAGACTTCTATGGATATAGAAATGGATTATGATGATTTTTAGATGTTTTGAGAAATCTGAGGTTATGAATAGTTGATGTTGGTGATATTAAACATATCTGCAATTTTGTAGAAACATGCATAACTTAACAGTATGAAATTCTGGGTTAAAATACGATTTTAGTAGACTGCGATAGTTATGAGTTTTTGAAGTTCATACGTGTCGCAACCTTGAATTGCGACAAATTCATAAGTGTCGCAACAATCAGTTGCGATAAGGAGTCCATCGCAATAGTTGATTACGATAAAGTATAAATCGCAGTAGATAGTTGCGATGGGAAGGAATATGTCGCAACCATGGGTTGCGATAGTTACTGTTGGCTGCGATAAAGGGGTTGTGTCGCAACAGTTGCTTGCGACAGTCACTGTGCTTGCGATAAGAGGCTGTTGCAAATGAGTTGGTTGCAATAGAGATTAGAATTTTAGGATGTTTGGTATTTAAATATCCATAATAGTAAATTAATACCAGTACAAATGTATATGGGTATTTCAGATCTTTGTGACGTCAGTGGTTGTTATTCGTACAACTTTGAGAAGTAGAGAAATTCAGATATTTCAGCCACCAGGTGAGTTCATTCTTATCATACCTTGTATAAATGTTTTATAAATGTTTTAAAGTATGGTAAGGTATATTTTTATAAATGAACTGCTTGGGATGAATGATTTTATGAGATAAATTGATTATCTTATATTAATGGTTTTGCAAATTTTAAGGATATTTGGAAAAGGATTTGTAAAGGATTTTATGAGGCAAAATCTAATTTTCTAAATTATTGGTTTTGCTTAAGTTCATAAATGATATGAACTGTTTTGAATAAATTTTGGATGAGCAATTTCATGAGTTAAACTATTGGATAAATGGGCAAGCGAATTACGATAATAATTATATCAAGGATTGTGAGTGATAATATTGATGGTTATATTTATGTTATAAGAAATTGACATATTAAATGTAATTTGCTTATACTAAGTGATATGAAAGATTTATAAAAGAGATTCGCTTATACGATTGCTATAAGGAATCTATGTAATATAAATATAATTCGCTCATACCATTGCTATGAGGAATCTATTGGCATAAATCTAATTCGCTCATACCATTGTTATGAGGAATCTAGGTTATATAAATACAATTCCCTTATATGATTGCTATAAGAAATTTACGAGGAATAAATATATTCGCTTATACGATTGCTATAAGGAATCTATGAGGTATAAATATAATTCGCTTATACGGTTGTTATAAGGAATTTCCGAATTTATATTGAGTAAATACATGTATGAGTACAATTAGGTGATATGGATCCATTGGCACTAGCAATTAGGAAATTATGGAATAGACGTAGAATTATTCGGAATTCCTGATTTCTAAGGAAGAATAGGGGATTGACAAGAGTGATTGTAATCTCTACTTCCTTTCTAATAAATGGGCATGTGTTATTGCGATTTATTAGATGTGAGCATTAATCTAGAATCCGGGGAGATTCGTAGTGTGGCTCTGGACCGTGAGAATAGATTGACTTAATGTCAGATCTTAGTCACAGAATCAAGTTTAACCTGTTATCAAAGGATGGATTTACTGGTGGTAAGAAAAATGGTAAACCAGGTTTGTTAAGCCTTGTTTATAATTATTTTATAAATATTATTTTGAAACTGAATGTTCTCACTAGGCAATCGCCTAATTGTTTCAATTAAATGTTTTCTTACCAGGTACTAGCTCGGGAAAGTAAACGGGATGTGAGACGAGAGCTTTTGGACTAGTGGAGAAGTTTTGAATGTCGAGGTTCTAATAGATTGCTTAGATAATCTAGTTAATCTAATTATAGTGACATGATTAGATTAATAGGTTATTTGAAGAATTCTATTTTGTATTGATGATCCTCTTAAATTAATTCTCCACTTATGTATAAAGTTTAGAAAGTTATGTCTAAATCTTATTATAAATTAAGGTTTAAATTAACCCTGTTTTTAGGGTGTTACAATATGGTATCAGAGCATTAGTTTAAGTGAACTAAGTATGCTGAGGAGGTACTTAGACTTAAGCTGAGAAGAATTAAGTTATGATTCGCGAGATATGGGTAGAAGTACTAAGACGGGATAGTCTTAGAGTCGACGGAAATACGAGAATTAGTACTGTGACAATGGTAACGAGGATCCTCATGTATAATATGTTCACAATTCCAATTAGCTACTGTTATTATGAATATATTGTTACGTAAGCATGCTTGCTTCTAAATTGTTACAGTGACTAATGACCGGTAAAGTACGTTTCGTATGTCTATATTCGTATAACCATTTCTTATGGTTATCCCTTGGTGTTATATCAGAACGATGGTGGATACGCCACCAAGGTTCTTCAATTCTTTGGAGAACAGATCAGTAAATGATTGGGGGTTAGAAGGATAACCTGGAACTGGCGGGACTCATGAAAGTCCGTCGAGGCAACCTTTAATAGGTGGATTGAAATGTGTGGAGATAGAATATAAGATGATTGATCAAGATGGAAATAGTATGATAAGTTCCGTGAGTAAAACGATTGACCTTGTTTGAGTGAGTAGCCTTCATTTGCGAGTAGAGTTTTATGCATGGTGTCCTAGTGAGTGTGCTACATGAGTTTTCATGATTTCAAAACAAATGCATAAATAACAATTTTAGTCGAGGCTGAGTTGCATGTGCAAGTGTGTATTTAAAGAAAGAGGCAATTTCATTTATGACGTACAATGAAATTTTGGGTTTAGCAATTTGCAAAATATTTCGTATTTTACATGAAAAGTTAAATTGTAGTAAAAAGGTCAAAAAAACGTTGGCCAATAAAATTTTTATAACCAACAAGAGTTTTGACTTGATGAGATCATATAAACGAATGTGAGAACCGATTAGTTTACTTCGTGTCTGTAATTTATTTCAAATTTTTCGTATGAAAAGATTTTCATTTAATATATTACTGTTGAAACAACATTATTTTGGTTAAGAAAGATTAAGTTTTACGGGAAGTTGTATGCAAACGATTCTCGAGATCGTTGTGCAGTACATTGGAGTTATGAGAATATTGGGGGTCATGTTTACCCAAGTTGTTCCAAGGATTGTTCTTTAAAAAGAGAAAATATGTGAAATGATTTATTTATCGCATTGTCATGCATGAGAGCAATGAACTCACTAGGTCTTAGATTATTACACTATAAGTTAGGAAAGAACTCCGAGAGTGAAGAGGTGTTGGATAAATCATGGGAGAATGTTTGAAGTTTTGGAATTTGTGTTCAGAATGAGAGGCGAACAGTGGGAGAGTCGAAAGTGAACGTTAGTGTCGGATGTATGAATGTCTGTACCCTTGTTCGATGACTAGAAATATAGTTGCCGAGGACGATTGTGTCCGGAGGAAGGAATAGAAGTCATCAAGGTGATGGAATTGGCAACTCGCTATGAGTAGTGTGGTGAGACAGAAAGAAAATATCCTCGACGTCAAATAAGAATTTATGGTGATCTTGTGAATTGGATTATGATTTGTTGGAAAGATTAGGTTCAGTTAGGGACCCTTGTTAAAAAAATGGGTTAAGGAAATATTGACGGGTCGACTATTGACTTTGAAGTCGGCAGTTGAGTAAGGTGTATGAGGCCTTTTGCCTGTCACAGGGTGCGGTCTGGGTGTGTCCCGCGTATGCCTGTGCTGGCAGGAACAAAACCGTGAGCGGTACCGGCATGCTGTTATGCAGAGGGTATGCGCAAAGCGAACAATATCGTGTACGGTGGACTGGGAGGTTACAGAATGGTATATATCTTGTGAAACACCCACATTTGGGGAATTTGAGTGATTGACGAATAAATCACGAGTGAAATAAGTTTTGGTTAGTTTATTGCCTAAGTGAAAGCTATGTGGTCAAAATACGCTTTTAGAGTTTATTGTGGCTGTGCAATAATTATGATGTGTTATGTGCTTAATTGCATTTCATTTAATTAAATGTTGGTTTAAGTATTGATCTTATGGGTGAGGACCGTTTGATGATCTTGTATCCTTAGTACCTTTGGACTAATGAACCTTGGTGAATTATACACATTGTTGAGTATAAAAGAGTTGCATGTACGTGTACATATAGAAACATATATGAATTGACTTCATTGGGAAAATAACAATGAAGGGGTCGTGAGATTATCACGCCTCGGAGCGTGGGTTGTATGATGTGGGTTAGATGCATTTTAATTGTATGAGCTGACATTGATAAATGATCATTAGATTCTTCGAGTAGACGGCACGGTTAAGGACTCGGTTGAGTCTTAAGGGCGTTCGCTCGGTTTAATAAGCTCGACGTAGGCTTGGGGTTGGAATTACATGGATTGTATTATAATTGAAGTTTACATGATGTGAATACATTGGTTATTCTTTTGAGGTCATGTATGAATGTTAAGTTTTGAATCGGAAGATTAAAAGTTAAAGGACCACCTTGTAGGAGTGTTAGGATAGTGAAAGACTATTGTTATAGATAAGCGTTCTACTTACGATGTGGATGGTTTATGAAGGATGAAGTATTAGACACGAACAAAGTGCGTGTTTAGACTATATCGATCTGTGAGGGATTGTGCCCTGTCTATGTAATGGTTTGGAATCACAAAGAGCTATCAAGAAATGAGTAAGTTTAAATTATTTAGAAATCTGTGAGTTGTGGTTCAACTAAAGTTGGGGAGGAATATTATAGTGAAATAGACTCGGTTAATCATGTGAGAGAACACGAAGGTAAGTTTGAATTGTGTACGAATTACCATGAGAGACCTGGTTTGTTGTGAGATGTTATGGGTGAAGAATGTACAACGAGTAGTGGTATAAATTGACAAGATGAATATGTTAACCAATATGTAATGTGATGATTAGAAAGAGGAAGCTTCCGATGGAAGTCTTTTCGGGGATTTCGGATGAAGTGTACTACTTATCAATAAAGTTGTTGGAGCATGTGGTTTGTAAGATGGCGTAGTGATATGGCTAATATCGGAGTAGAATGTCGGAACGACAGTGAGTGTTTATCCAAAGTGATTTTGGTTGTGTGAGTCGCTAAGTAAGTTTATGTTTTTGAATCGTTGGAAGTTAATGAAGATGATGGATGTGTTAGTCAAAAGGTGGTGTGGTAGATGCAAAATCCTTAAGGAATACGAGTTGCTTCTTATGTGTGAAAGAATTGTCCGAGAAAGTATTAGTTGCAGATTAAAGAATGTGTAGTAACTTTGGACAGTATGTCGTTTCAAGATAACTTAAGTTAAAATTTTGGTACAACTGTTTGGTTATGTATAGTAATGAGAAAATGTTATCGGCATGTGGAAAAGTTGGGAGAAAGAGACAAGTAATGTTTGGAGGGTAGTACTCCACGCTAACGTGGGAAGTAATGTTAGGAAGGTTGGACCTAAGAATGTAGTTATACTACAGGTTCAATGGAATTATTACCTTTGATATACAACATTTTAGTGCTTGGTTGCAATGTGGTCGCGTAGTGCGATAGTAGGTTGAGGAAGTGGTAGCACTTTGTACTGAAGAAACGTGTGAGTTATGGATGTAATGATGGTTTGCTGTAATTATCGAAGTATTCAAAAGTGGTGAGTATGCTCAATTTAAAGTGAGTGTGAATTTTCAAGCAGTATACGTTAATGTTATTTTGAGACCTGGAGAATGAGTTACGGTTGATGACGGTATGGTAGACCAAGCAATAGTCGGATAAAGATTTAATGATAAACAGTTACTCTAAGGAGGCTTGCAATACAAGTTGGGGAGCGAATAATGATGAAAGAGGTAAGGTTCAGAAAATATGAATTCTTGTTCTTTCTGGACTTTTATTTGTGATTAAGTATGTAAGACTTAAAGTGAAGAGATGTACAAGATATTTCATGTCGTATGATGTGATTTTTATTTACTAAAGTAAGAGTGGATGAAAAGAGTTGTTGGGTGGAAGAACCAGAGGTAATTTTGGAAAAGTCAGTTAGAAAGTTACGAAATGGTAAGGAAGTAGTTATGTTAAAAGTTCAATGGAAACATCATCGAGGTACTAATGTAACATTAGAATCGGAGGAGGATATGAATGTTAGATATCCTCATTTGTTTATCTGGCTTTGATTTCGAGGACGAAATCATTTTCAAGTTGGGGAGTATTGTAACATCCCAATTTTTTTATAAAAGATAATGTTTGGGTTTATTAAATAAATTGAGTATATTTATTTGATAAGTTGTGATTTGTTAATTGGTAGGTTAAATTTAGAGTTTAACCCCGAGTAAGTTTTGTTGTTTGTTTTATGAAATTATAAGTTAAGGGGTAAGTACTAATTTTAAATGAGAAGTGTAAGGGTAAATCTTGCCCAAATGTAATTAGATGAGGGGCTGTTGGGTAATTGTGATTAAATGACTCACAATCACCGCCCCACTTTCTGTAAAATGGAGTGAGGTGTCACTCACAAGAACTACTTTGGCATTTTGATATATTCAAAGTGTGTATGTGTGTGTTCGGTGTTCAAAAGAAAAGAGAGAGAGAGAGTGAGATCGAAAAAGAAGGAAGAAAGAAGCAGACAAGTTCAGCTGGGAAATTTGGAAAAATAAACTGAAGGAAATAAAGGTATTCATCTAATATAAACTTCTCTTATATTGTAGTTAAAAAGACTTCTATGGATATAGAAATGGATTATGATGATTTTTAGATGTTTTGAGAAATCTGAGGTTATGAATAGTTGATGTTGGTGATATTAAACATATCTGCAATTTTGTAGAAACATGCATAACTTAACAGTATGAAATTCTGGGTTAAAATACGATTTTAGTAGACTACGATAGTTATGAGTTTTTGAAGTTCATAAGTGTCGCAACCTTGAATTGCGACAAATTCATAAGTGTCGCAACAGTCGGTTGCGATAAGGAGTCCACCTCAATAGTTGATTGCGATAAAGTATATATCGCAGTAGATAGTTGCGATAGGAAGGAATCTGTCGCAACCATGGGTTGCGATAGTTACTGTTGGCTGCGATGAAGGGGTTGTGTCGCAACAGTTGCTTGCGACAGTCACTGTGCTTGCGATAAGAGGCTGTTGCAAATGAGTTGGTTGCGATAGAGATGAGAATTTTAGGATGTTTGGTATTTAAATATCCCAAATAGTAAATTAATACCAGTACAAATGTATATGTGTATTTCAGATCTTTGTGACGTCAGTGGTGGTTATTCGTACAACTTTGAGAAGTAGAGAAATTCAGATATTTCAGCCACCAGGTGAGTTCATTCTTACCTTACCTTGTATAAATGTTTTATAAATGTTTTAAAGTATGGTAAGGTATATTTTTATAAATGAACTGCTTGGGATGAATGATTTTATGAGATAAATTGATTATCTTATATTAATGGTTTTGCAAATTTGAAGGATATTTGGAAAAGGATGTGTAAAGGATTTTATGAGGCAAAATCTAATTTTCTAAATTATTGGTTTTGCTTAAGTTCATAAATGATATGAACTGTTTTGAATAAATTTTGGATGAGCAATTTCATGAGTTAAACTATTGGATAAATGGGCAAGCGAATTACGATAATAATTATATCAAGGATTATGAGTGATAATATTGATGGTTATATTTATGTTATAAGAAATTGACATATTAAATGTAATTTGCTTATACTAAGTGATATGAATTCGCTTATACGATTGCTATAAGGAATCTATGTAATATAAATATAATTCGCTCATACCATTGCTATGAGGAATCTATTGGCCTAAATCTAATTCGCTCATACCATTGTTATGAGGAATCTAGGTGATATAAATACAATTCGCTTATACGATTGCTATAAGGAATTTACGAGGAATAAATATATTCGCTTATACGATTGCTATAAGGAATCTATGAGGTATAAATATAATTCGCTTATACGGTTGTTATAAGGAATTTATATTGAGTAAATACATGTATGAGTACAATTAGGTGATATGGATCCATAGGCACTAGCAATTGAGAAATTATGGAATAGACGTAGAATTATTCGGAATTCCTGATTTCTAAGGAAGAATAGGGGATTGACAAGAGTAATCTCTACTTCCTTTCTAATAAATGGGTATGTGTTATTGCGATTTATTAGATGTGAGCATTAATCTAGAATCCGGGGAGATTCGTAGTGTGGCTCTGGACCGTGAGAATAGATTGACTTAATGTCAGATCTTAGTCACATAATCAGGTTTAACCTGTTATCAAAGGATGGATTTACTGGTGGTAAGAAAAATGGTAAACCAGGTTTGTTAAGCCTTGTTTATAATGATTTTATAAATATTATTTTGAAACTGAATGTTCTCACTAGGCAATCGCCTAACTGTTTCAATTAAATGTTTTCTTACCAGGTACTAGCTCGGGAAAGTAAACGGGATGTGAGACGAGAGCTTTTGGACTAGTGGAGAAGTTTTGAATGTCGAGGTTCTAATAGATTGCTTAGATAATCTAGTTAATCTAATTATAGTGACATGATTAGATTAATAGGTTATTTGAAGAATTCTATTTTGTATTGATGATCCTCTTAAATTAATTCTCCACTTATGTATAAAGTTTAGAAAGTTATGTCTAAATCTTATTATAAATTAAGGTTTAAATTAACCCTGTTTTTAGGGTGTTACATATGTCCTACAGGCTTTACACTTGATCGGTTAGCACTACCGAACCAAATACCTGTTCATTTGTCAAATAATTATCCTGGATTGTTTCTTTTCATTTAGGCCAATTTGCTCTTTGTTGACATTCTTCAACTGAGCATGGTTCGATGACATCGTGCTCTGTTATCTCATAAGCAACGGTATATGCAAATATATCATCATTGAGTATGCATGATTTGTCCATCGACTCATATTCATTTGAGATTTCTTTGATCTTTGGAATCAATATTAACTTCGGAGCATCCTCCATTAATGATTCATAGACATAGATTTAATCAGAGATAATCTCATGTATTGATGATATATAGTTGTGCCTTACTCTTCTCTTCCTTTAGATGAGTATCTATCGAACCAAGTAGCTTCCCCCATTTCCTTTTGGGAGCTACGACCTCAACCACACCTCCACCATGTGTGATTGCAACGTACTTCCAGCGACGTTGTGTCCTTGTTTGGGGACTTTTGACCTTGCGAGTATATTTGCAGCTCGTATATGTGAACTTGTCACTCTAGATAATATTAAACGTATCAGGTATCGAGTCTGATTCGTTTGACTTCAACTTTACGTTGTGAAGTTTTTGGGGATCAAAATGAGACACAGTTGAAATATTCAATGACACTTCCTGTCGTTCCCATGGAAAATCCTTTTTCCTATCTCCCCCTAACGACAGGAAGGTTGTCTCATCAAAGTGACAACCCGTAAATCTAGCGGTAAAGTGATCACTCGTCAAGGGTTCTAATTAGCGGATAATTGTTGGGAATTCATATCCAACATTTGATGAATCGTCTTTAAGACCCATTTTGGTACGCTGTGGGGGCGTAATTGGCACATATACAACACAACCAAACATACGTAAATGTAAAACATCAGGCTTATATCCAGTTACCAACTGGTACGCATAAGATTGGTTGGTTGGTTGTGGGTCTAAACACGAATAAGTAAAGTTGGATGTAATATTGCATAACCCCATGTAGACCTGGATAAATTGGTGCACATAACCAATGTCCTAGCTACCATCTATATTCTTTTGATGACAACTTTTATCATTCTACGAGACCATTTTTATATATACACATGGGGTATAGGAAACTCTACATTAATCTCTATACATATGCAATAATCATCAAATCCTTATGATGTAAATTCTCCATCATTCTAAGTCATGCAAACTTGATGAGAAAATCAGGGTGGTTAGTCCTTAAACGTATAGCTAGTGCTAGGAGTGCAACATTTCATGTGGACAATAATATTACACGTGTTCATCGTGTCAAAACCAGAACCATAAAGTACTTTAATGGTCCGCATTATGGATGTTTATGTCCATAAATATCACCTTGTATTCGTTGTAAGAATGAAATGTCCTTAGCTTTAGGATGATTTCATTCATGTCTTGGCTAAGAATCAGGATATACAAAAGTTCTAGGTATTGGAGATGGCATATTATGATGGTGGTGTTGCTTCTTGTGCAGTAGAAGTCAACAGTTGCAATTTGGTTAATTCTCTCGTTTTGTCTTTCACTCGAAAGAGAATGTGTCTATGTGTATTTCCAATACATAGATCATTATGTCATGACCATGGTGTCCCACGTGGTCATGTCGAAACATATACGTGTCATTGTCCCAAAGTTCTTTATTGGTGACAAAATATGTTTTAATGACATAGATAATCCATTAATTTTGACACATTAATTTCTCTAATATATGTTCCTTTCATATCATTAGACTTGATATAATTTCCATTCTTATAAAATGATTTTCAATTGATATGAATATTGGTAACTAAATATCGTGCATCCAAATTATGGGCACAATAATTCCACAATGAAGGCACAAGTATATACCGACAATGGGATCGCTACAAGTAATAAAGTGATAAATATACCGAGATCGTATCCACAGGGATTGGACTTTAAAGTTTCGAGTCCTAAATCGAGAATACACCAATTTTAATGAGAGAAGAATAAAATATTTTGAGCGAGTTTGGTGTTTTTTTTAATAATAATAAAATCTAAACAAGTAACTAAAATGAGTATGGGTGTAAGTTTCCTTGAGATGCACGTAGTAACAAAATGGTTAGTTGCTTTGTAACACGAAGTGTCTATAAAAACCCCGATCTCTCAAAATGATGATTTTTATAAACCGGTCCTACAAAGTTCCCATAAAGTTTCCATTATTACCGACTCTCGATCTTTCCGATTTAATTAAGTTTGACTCTAAACGTCAAGTTCTACCAATATGGAGAGTTATACCCAAATCTCTTTGTGATATAAATCTCGACCGGCGTTTGAACCTTAATAAATCATACAAAACCCTCCTCTCGACGTGATTATCAAAGACTCTCTCAAATCTTTGTGCATCACTTAAGCCATATTTCGAATTCGCCCCTCTCGAGGTCTAAGATCTAATATTAACACTTCAAAGTGATCGGCTTATCCGCGTTGTGTTTAAGTCCCGACTCAAGTGACCAATCTCGAGAGTTAGTAACGATGGCCACACCCAAATGTTGCCTATTAGTCTCAAGTTTGCTCACACCCACACCCGAGGGGTGCTTAGCTAATAATTAAAGTAGAAGACATAACGAGATAAGAAAAGAGTACTTGCATAAAATTAAAACGATGCCCACAGTAACTCACCGTGGGCAGAAAATACAATTACAACTACATATCTTCAAGCTTTTAAGAAGCTTGAAGAATGCCTAAGTGCAGAAAATTAAGAGAGTTCAGCTATTTACAAGATTATAAAATGAAGAGCCTTAAGTCTCTATTTATACTTCCACAATGTGTAATAACCCATGAACAATTTTCTTCAACCTTGTGGATAATGACCAAGGCATGGCTCACTCCAGATTTTTAGGGATTTCAACTCATGCTTCAGCTTAAAATAACATTCTTGTTGACCAGGCAAAAGCTTTGTCCATCGTTGAAAGGAATTGGTCCGTCGCTGCTCACAGCGGGATGTCTTCGTGGTCACAGTGGGCAAAATCGTTGTTCAATATTAAACCCAAAAAATGATGCAAATAACCATAAAACGTCCTCAACAACTCCAAGTAAAAAATAAATTAATAAAAGAAAAAACATGCACACAGAAACAGAAAACACACTAAAACGGAAGAAAAACTCACACAAATGACATGTAAATAACGCTCAAAATGAGAGTTATCACACCCCCAAACTTAACTTGTTACTTGTCCCCAAGTAACGAAAAGGACAAATATAAAAATAACTGAAGATGCAAAATACCCAAAAAGACTAAGTATCACAAATAGGATCTTTAATTTTTCTCTTTTTTTTTTTCTTTTTTTTATTGTGCATCTTAAATCCCTTGATTGAAAATATCCATAGTTTTTTGTAATTTTTCCACTATATTCTTTTTTATTGTACTTTGATTTCCATAGGCTAAGCTATAATTCACCTATCTTATGATAATTGACTTTCAAACTTAGATCCACAGGACTTTGAAGGGTTAGTGTTTATGGTTTCTCACTTTTCTTACATTTTTCATCTTCCCCCAAACTTGTCTTTTGGGGCTACGCACAAATATATTTCTACTACGTGCTTGATGTGTTGTGCCCAACCCTTTTTTTTCATCTCAACGTGTCGTTTTCAGCTATTTATATATTATTTTTTTTATCCTTCCAATTTTTCGAAGGATGTAGCTCTTTTTTTCAACACTTGAGTTTACATCCTAAACTTAAAATACTCAATATATTCATTGTGGATGGAATTGTAAGACTCAAAGGCTTGGGTAAGGCAACAAAGGAAAAGTGCATCGGCCAAGTGTTTAGGAAAAAAACCATGTCATTTCTAGAGTTTCAAAGTTTAATCAATTTGTATACCGGGGAATTGGTTGCTTAGTTCTAGAAATCTGCGAGTGGTGAAAAAATTATTCAAACTATGAAACTTAAAATCTAAGGATATAAGATGCATGAGATTTTGTTGTTGTTGTTTTTTCTCTTTTTTTTATCCCAAGAAATTTGATACTAGTCGAAAAAGAACGGACTCAAATCACACACAAAAAATGTAAAATAAAAAACACAAAATTGGAGTTGAGAGTAAGAAGATAAGTTTGCATCAAGGTTATGTAGAATGTGGTTCACCACCCCACATGTGCATCTTCAAAAAGTGGAGTGGGTTCAAGATTATAGACACCTCCACCATACCAAAGCTTTTTCCAACAATTCCATCACCCAAAGAACACGATCTAGGCAAAATTCTCGAGCTATTGATCACGCAAATCCTCTCAACGGTCCATGACAGGATCCTGATAGGAGTATTGTGGTCACAAAAAGAAGGCTGCACAATATGAGCAAAAATAATTAAGTTAGGAATTTTAGCATCTTGAAGCACTTCTTCACTATTAGAAAGTAAAGAAGGCTTGCTCATGTGCTCAAAATTTGCCTCAAAAATCTCCAACTCTTTCTTAACACCACTCTCATCCTTACCAACACATTTTTATTTTTCATTATCACTTGGTAAGGAACTTTGACTTTGATTTTTCAACTCGTCGAGTAGTTGTCCCATCTTAGTATTTAAGGTTTCAAAAGAGGATGTGAAATTTCCCAAAAATGTTGTAAAATTTTCTGTTAAGCTTGGGGAAAAAGTTTCGAAAGAGTGAGACGGTTCAGGTTGTTCAAAAATATTCCCGGGTGGGTTGTTGGAAACAAAGGACGTAAATCCATGGTGAGGATCACTCCCTTGAAAATCATAAAAATAATCAAAATTCCCCTCCCATGATTGGTCAAATGTATTTATAAACGTGTCACTCCAATCTTGACGGGGAGGTAAAAAGAAGTGTAGGTGTCATAATCTTGAATATTTTCCAAAAAATTAGGATGTTGTTCCCATGAATAATTGAAAGAATTAAAATACGGGGCATCTCAACTAAAACCTTCCATTTTGATGGAAGAAAAACCAATGAAAAACTCAATTTATAACTCAAGAAACTTTGGAAATACGCCAATCCCCAGCAACGGCGCCAAAAACTTGGTAACTAAATATCGTGCATCCAAAATATGGGCACAATAATTCCACAATGAAGGCACAAGTATATACCGACAATGGGATCGCTACAAGTAATAAAGTGGTAAATATACCGAGATCGTATCCACAGGTATTGGACTTCAAAGTTCCGAGTCCTAAGTCGAGAATACACCGATTTCAATGAGAGAAGAATAAAATATTTTGAGCGAGTTTGGTGTTTTTTTAATAATAATAAAATCTAAACAAGTAACTAAAATGACTTAAATGAGTATGGGTGTAAGTTTCCTTGAGATGCACGTAGTAACAAAATGGTTAGTTGCTTTGTAACACGAAGTGTCTATAAAAACCCCGATCTCTCAAAATGATGATTTTTATAAACCGGTCCTACAAAGTTCCCATAAAGTTTTCATTATTACCAACTCTCGATCTTGCCGATTTAATTAAGTTTGACTCTAAACGTCAAGTTCTACCAATATGGAGAGTTATACCCAAATCTCTTTGTGATATAAATCTCGATCGGCGTTTGAACATTAATAAATCATACAAAACCCGTCTCTCGACGTAGTTATCAAAGACTCTCTCAAATCTTTGTGCATCACTTAAGACGTATTTCGAATCCGCCCCTCTCGAGGTCTAAGATCTAATATTAACACTTCAAAGTGATCGGCTTATCCGCGTTGAGTTTAAGTCCCGACTCAAGTGACCAATCTCGAGAGTTAGTAACGATGGCCACACCCAAGTGTTGCCTACTAGTCTCAAGTTTGCTCACACCCACACCCAAGGGGTGCTTAGCTAATAATTAAAGTAGAAGACATAACGAGATAAGAAAAGAATACTTGCATAAAATTAAATCGATGCCCACAGTAACTCACCATGGGCAGAAAATACAATTACAACTACATATCTTCAAGCTTTTAAGAAGCTTGAAGAATGCCTAAGTGCAGAAAATTAAGAGAGTTCAGCTATTTACAAGATTATAAAATGAAGAGCCTTAAGTCTCTATTTATACTTCCACAATGTGTAATAACCCATGAACAATTTTCTTCAACCTTGTGGATAATGACCAAGGCATGCCTCACTCCAGATTTTCAAGGATTTCAA
Source organism: Saussurea involucrata (assembly GCA_033807775.1). Lineage (NCBI taxonomy): Eukaryota > Viridiplantae > Streptophyta > Magnoliopsida > Asterales > Asteraceae > Saussurea > Saussurea involucrata. Next base: position 2,931,343 of record CM066313.1, on the reverse strand, counting down.
CCCATGCTTCAGCTTAGAATAACATTCTTGTTGACCAGGCAAAAGCTTTGTCCATCGTTGAAAGGAATTAGTCCGTCGCTGCTCACAGCGGGATGTCTTCGTGGTCACAGTGAGCAAAATCGTTGTTCAATATTAAACCTAAAAATTGATGCAAATAACCATAAAACGTCCTCAACAACTCCAAGTAAAAAATAAATTAATAAAAGAAAAAACACGCACACATAAACATAAAACACAACTAAAACGAAAGAAAAACTCACACAAATGACGTGTAAATAACGCTCAAAATGAGAGTTATCAAATATCTTAGCAAGGTTTCTTGTAATATGGTGTTTTAGTAACTATTAAAGAAATTCTCTCAGTGCAAGAAACCTTCTTTTAAGCCTTAAAACTCAATAGCTTTGCTCTTAGTGTTCTTAGTTGTTTTGTTGTATACTTTGTGTAAGATTGTTAGAATAGTTTATCTGTTCTTTTCCGCAACAATCTTAAGTTTTCTGTGTGTAATTCTTTTGAAAGTTTTTCAAATATAAGAATTAAAATTGTGAAATTTTTGTGTATTGTATTCAACCCCCCCTTCTACAATACTTGTTAAGCCATCTGGGACTAACAAGTGGTATCAGAGCAGAAAGTTTAATTCCATAAACTTGATCTGCGATGGCTGCCTCTTCTTCTTCTACTGTTGAAAACTCTTTTCAAAATAACTTCTCTGAAAACGGCTCTATTTCAAAACCTCCTAAGTTCAATCCCAACAACTTCTCTTTGTGGAAAAGCCGCATGATGCTATTCATGGAAGGAGTGGATACTAGATATCCAACCATTCTCAACGAGGGACCCATTATCCCCAGAGTTTGGGCTCGCTATGACACGCAGAGGCCAGGCAAAGAGGCCTTTGAAAAGGAAATCTCAAGTGATTCTGATGAGGAAAAATCCAGTGCTACTGGTCGGTATATTCTCAAAAATCCTAAAAAGTATACTGATGAGGAGAAACGTTTAGTTACTCTTGACTCCAAGGTAAGAGCTATTATTGCTCTCTCTCTTCCTGATGAGGTCTACCACTCTTTGGTGAACTTTGAAACTGCCAAAGAAATGTGGACCACTCTATGTGTTCTGTACGAAGGTACAGAGGAAGTCAAGAAATGCAAAAAGATTGGTCTTATCAAAAAGTATGAACTATTTTCTTTTGAAAAAGGAGAATCTCTTCCTAGTTTCTATAACCGCTTCAACTCTCTTTTAAATGATCTTAAGTTGTTGGGCAGAGTCTATGATAATGAGGAAGTCTTGTGCAAGTTCATGGATTGTCTCCCAGATTTTTGGGAAAATATATGTACTTGCATCAAAACTACCAAGGACCTTGAGTTCATGCCCTTAACCGTATTATATGGTACTCTTTTCAACTTTGAGCAAACCAAGCTTCAACGGAAATCTTTCATCAAGGAAATAAAGAGCTCCTCTATAGCTCTTGTTAGTGAAAGTTCCAAGAATTCTCAAAATCTTCCTAGAATCACCTATCCTTCATCTGACTCTGACAATGACAGCCAAACAAATGTAACCCACCAAACGGAAGCATATCTTAGTGATGCTGATGATGAAGGTGAGGATATCATGGTTGAACAGTTGTCGGATGAGATGGCAATGATGGCCGGTTCTAAACACAAGTTTCGTCCCTTCAACAAATCTCGAAGTCTTAGAAAAACTTCATCTTTCAAAACTTCTTCTGACAAGTCCAATGAGGAATGCTACAACTGTGGCAAGAAAGGACATTTTGCATCTGAGTGTAGAAGCAAGCGTATCTCCAAGTCCAAATTTACTTCTTCTGACAATCCCTCTTCAAAAAGGGAAAAATCCAAACACATGCCTTTCAAATCAACCTTTCCCAAAAAGGAGTCCCCACCATCCTTCTTAAATCATCAGGAGCGTGCCGAGAAATATAAGGCCAAGTACAAGAAAGAGAAGGAAAGGAGTGAGGGTCTAGAGAGAAAAGGGAAGGGTCTCATGGCAGAAACCCACGATTGGGACGACGAAGACACCTCCGACAGTGATTCTCAGAATAGATGCTTCGTGGCCATCTCAGAAGAAATGGAAGTTTCCGAAAGGGCCACTTCACCTATGGCTCTAGTGGCAACTGGGTGCTCCACAGCCTACGCTCAGGCTTTTGAGCACCATCAAATTTGGTATTTAGACAGCGGGTGCTCACGCCATATGACGGGAAACAAGTCTCTTCTCATCAACTATGTGCCGGGAAAAGGTCCATCTGTAACCTTTGGTGATAATTCTAAGGCTTACACCAAAGGATACGGGACTCTCTCTAACGGATCTGTAACCTTCAACAAAGTGGCTTTTGTGGACGGCCTCATGCATAACCTTCTCAGCATTAGCCAACTGTGTGATCTTGGATACAAAGTTATCTTTGAACTTTGTGTCTGCTCCGTGGTAGACAAACAATTCAATGTGGTATTATCGGGAAGACGGATGGAAAATGTCTACGTCATAGATATGGGGCAATCCAATTCTTCTTCAAATGTCTGCTTTGTGTCAAATGATGCATCCAAAAGAAACTGGTTGTGGCACAAACGTCTTTCTCATCTAAACTTCAAGACCTTGCATAAAATTTCCAACAAAGAGCTGGTGACGGGCATGCCAAAGTTGAACTTTGTCAAAGAGAAGCTGTGTGATGCATGTGAAAAGGGAAAGCTCACCAAAACATCCTTCAAGACGAAGCAATGCTCTTCCATCACTCTTCCTCTTCAATTGCTGCACATGGATCTATGTGGACCAGTCAGCACTCCAAGTCTTGGAGGCAAAAGGTATATTCTTGTTATTGTTGATGAATTTACCAGATATACTTGGGTGTTCTTTCTCAGGTACAAAAGTGATGCTACTGAAGAAATCATCAACTTTGTCAAGAAAAATGAAGTTCTCAATGGCCAGCTTGTCCGCTCGGTAAGAAGTGACAATGGCACTGAATTCAGAAATAGTGCTCTTGAAGACTTCTTCACCGAGAAAGGGATCTCTCAGAACTTCTCCGCTGTTCGTACTCCTCAGCAAAATGGAGTGGTGGAAAGGAAAAACAGAACACTGTGTGAGGCCGCTAGATCCATGCTGAGCGAATCAAATCTCCCCACCTATTTTTGGGCCGAAGCTGTGAATACTGCCTGCTTCACTCAAAACAGGTCAGTAATATCCAAAAGACATGATAAAACCCCGTATGAAGTTTTTCATGGTAGAAAACCAAATATTGGCTTTCTTCATGTCTTTGGGTGTATCTGCTTTATTCTTAATGATCGTGAAAATCTTGGGAAGTTTGATCCCAAGGCAGATGAGGGAATATTTGTTGGATACTCCTTATCCTCCAAAGCTTATAGGGTGTACAATCTCAGAAGAAAAAGCATTGATGAGTCCATCCATGTCAAGTTTGATGATCTCAGATTTTCCTCACTTTCAAGTGATGAGGATGATTTACACAGATGGATTTCATCATGTATTGGTGATACCCCCTTAGTCACTTCCACCGATATCTCCTCTATTCCCTCAAATCCATCCATCTCAAAAAACCCAGCTGGATCACTCTCTCCCACCGAAATTGATCAACCCATCTCTCACACCAATTTCCCTATTTCCACCGAAACTCTACACCGAAGCCCTTCTTCCATCCCTAATCCCACCGAAAATCACATGGCTTCCACTACCGAAAATCCCATTTTACACCAAACCTCTGATCCCACTACTCCATTTCACTCTACTCCTCATACCCCATCACCTTTACCCCCTGCTCTAAAATGGACCAAAGATCACCCCATAGATCAAATTATTGGTGATCAACAAGCAGGTGTCCAAACCCGCAGAGGAGTTGGAAATATTTGTCTCTATGTGAATTTCCTCTCTCTCTCTCTGAACCCAAGAAAGTGGATGAAGCTCTATCAGATCCTTGTTGGATCACTGCCATGCAAGAAGAACTTTCTCAGTTCCAGAGAAATAAAGTTTGGAGATTGGTTCCCAAACCCAGAAACAAGACAATCATTGGAACCAAGTGGGTATTCAGGAACAAAATGGATGAAGATGGTACTGTGATCAGGAACAAGGCCCGATTAGTAGCTCAAGGATACAGACAGGAAGAAGGCATTGACTATGATGAAACATTTGCCCCTGTTGCAAGACTTGAAGCTATAAGGATCTTTCTGGCTCATGCTGCCTACCGAAAATTTAGGGTCTTTCAAATGGATGTTAAAAGTGCCTTTCTCAACGGGGAACTTGCAGAAGAAGTCTACGTGAAACAACCTCCTGGCTTTGAAGACCCAGCTCATCCAAACTTTGTGTACAGACTTGACAAAGCTTTGTATGGTCTCAAGCAAGCTCCACGTGCTTGGTATGACACTCTTGCCAACTTTCTTCTCAAGCATGGATATTCCAGAGGTAAAATTGACAATACTCTCTTCATCAAAGAAACCTCAGGTAATATCATTCTTGTTCAAATCTATGTTGATGACATCATTTTTGGTGCCACTGATGAATGCCTATGTGATGAGTTTGCCTCTCTCATGATGAGTGAATATGAGATGAGCATGATGGGAGAGCTTACATTTTTCTTGGGCCTTCAAGTCAAACAATCTTCAGAAGGAATTTTTATAAATCAAAGCAAATATATTCGGGACCTTCTGAAGAAATTTAACTTTCTAGATAGCTCTCCTATGAAAACTCCCATGGCACCTCCCTTGAAATTGTGTGCCGATCTAAAAGGTGAATCTGTGGATGTTACTCTTTACCGAGGTATGATAGGCTCTCTTCTTTACCTAACTGCTAGCAGACCGGATATTATGTTTGCTACCTGTCTATGTGCTCGTTATCAGGCCAATCCTAAAGTATCACATTTAAAGGCTGTAAAACGAGTTTTTCGGTATCTTAAGGGCACACTGCACTTGGGTCTTTGGTATCCCAAAGACTCGAGTTTTGAACTAATTGGTTATTCAGATTCAGACTTTGCAGGTTCCCAGATTGATAGAAAGAGTACTACAGGAAGCTGTCAGCTCCTTGGGGGAAAATTAGTAAGTTGGTCCAGCAAGAAACAAAACTCTGTATCAACCTCTACTGCTGAGGCTGAATATGTAGCTGCTGGGAGCTGCTGTGCTCAGATTCTATGGATGAGAAACCAACTAAGGGACTATAATCAATTCTTTTCTAAAGTCCCAATTCTGTGTGATAATTCCAGTGCTATAGCTATAGCAAATAATCCTGTTCTTCATTCTAGATCTAAACACATCGATATCAGGTATCACTTCATCAGAGATCACATTTCCAAAGGTGACATTGAACTACACTTCATTCCCACCGATTTGCAGCTTGCTGATATTTTCACCAAACCTCTTGATGAAACCAGGTTCAACTTTCTCATCAGTGAACTTGGGATGTGCAATTTCCAAGAATAAATATGTGTTCATGCTCCACCGATCTCACATCGGTGGACACCTTCGTATCTACTTCTCTCTCTCCACCGATCTCTCATCGGTGGACAAACCTATGTGTCGAATCTTTTCTATCTCTTTTTCATCACCGCAGTCCCATTTCGGTAATAATCTCGAGTATCGGTGAAGCGTGCCTACCACCGAAGCACATTTCGGTGAAAATTTTCAGAATCGGTGGAAATCTGTCCACCACCGAAATCTCATTTCGGTGGTCATCTCAAATCGGTGAAACTTGTCCACCACCGAAGTCTCAAATCGGTGGTCATCTCAAATCGGTGAAACTTGTCCACCACCGAAGTCTCAAATCGGTGGTCATCTCAAATCGGTGAAACTTGTCCACCACCGAAGTCTCAAATCGGTGATCATCTCATATCGGTGAAAATTGTCCACCACCGAAGTCTCAAATCGGTGATCATCTCATTTCGGTGGTACTATCCAAATTCGGTGAACCTTTCTATCACCGAAGCCCCATTTCGGTGGTACTATCCAAATCGGTGAAACCTTTCTACCACCGAAGTCCCACCGAACTTCCACCGATCGTCCACCGAGCGAACATCGAATCCTCCACCGAAGCTTCACCGAGTCTACACCGATTCACACGGTTCCCAAAGCCCACTTGTGACCACTCAATTGCTTTTGCGTCAGACCCTTCGCCTATCCGCCGCTCCTTGTCCCGATTCCCAATAACCCTTTCACCTCAAGAGCCGCATGTCCCCTCTTCCCATACAAAATCATCATCACAGTGCCTTATCATTTCCCTATATATACACATACCTCCCTTCATTTCTTCCCCACTCCTTTCTCACAATTCAAACCTGCAACTCTCTCTCCTCCAAACATATCTCTCTCATGGCATCCTCTCGATATCCAATTCCTACACGTTTTGAAGACCTCCGCTTCAACCAATGCAATCACGTTGCCCGCCTTGAATCCGATCCCGCTCATCCCGAGTTCTCTACTATCGCTAAATTTCTGTCTCGCTCTCCTCTTCTTCATGCCTTCTCATGCAACCCCAGGATGAGCAAAATGCTCATTAGTCAATTCTGGCTATCCTCCGTGTACGATCCCTCCAATGAGGCCATTCACGCCTCCATCTTCACCAATGCCGAAGGTGATCACGACCTCACTTTTGGGGTCGATGATGTTCGTCTAGCTCTCAAGATCGACGCCTTTTCCGACTATGAAGACATGTATTTGGATACCATCCATGAAGACATTGTTCTTACCACCGGTTATGTGCTCGACGACTCCTCCAAAAGCTCCAAAGGCCCCGGTACTCTTCTTCGCAGCAAAATGGGAGGCATTTGGAATTTCTTCTTCGCTCACGTTATCCATTGCCTCTCACGCAAAACAAGTAGGCATGACCAATCGCCCTCACACGTCAACAAACTCGCTCATGCCCTCATCTTCCAAAGGAAAGTTGACTTCGCCCAATATTTCTTCTCAGAGCTTGTCGAGGTCATCAAAACTCCCAAGAAGTGTTACGTTGCTTTTCCCCGCTTCATCTCCATGATCTTACAACACAAGCTTTCCAAAGCTTTGGAAACCGATCGCCGCTCTTCCTCGCCCCGGTTCTCGTATGAATGGTCATCTCCCGTTGTGGGCACCAAAACCCTCAACGTCAAGCCGCTCGCCACCGATCGCCCATTACGCCCAGGTATGATTTCCTTCGCTCTATCTCCCGAACTTCGTTCACTCCAAATGTTGTGGTCCCTTCTCCCCGGTCCCGAGTGACGTCGGGTGGCACTCAAAAGAAACGACAAAAGGCCACCGGCACCTCCGCTCCCGCTTCTCGAACCACGTCACCGAGAGATCCCTCGGAGACTTCCCCGGTTCACACCCCTTCTCACAAGCGGAGGCACTCACCCTCCCCTTCGGGATCTCTTCCAAAGAGGTCTCGGAAACCATCGGCCCAACCGACTCATCCAACCGTCGATTCTCCAAAATCGCCGGTTGTTGAACTTCATCCCTCCGGGCCAAGGGTACCTGCTACACACCCCACCGTCTCCTCTGTTGCCTCTCGAAAGGCCTCAGTTACATTTCAGGAGAACCCCCCACATACCTCCCCACTCGACTCCTTGGGTGGTGGGGATGACCTCGAGATCTCTCCGCTCGAGGGTTCTGACTTCACACTACACAGCTTTACACCCGATCAGTTTTCGATCGAAGACATTGCACAACCCTCTAAGGGTTCCCCCCCAATTGCACCCTTTGATTTTTTTGATTTTCTTTTAGCGGACACTGGTTCTCCCCAAACCATCCCGTCCACCGAAGAACATCACACCGAGTCTCCCTCGTCCTCACACCAATCACCCCCCCGATCGCCTACTCCCCCCCGATCGCCTTCTCCCCCCCGATCACCTGCTCCCCCCCGAATGCTACAAACCGACGACTTGGTGCCTTACCTCCATATTCCCATTCCCGAACCTGACCCCCACCGACTACTCTTCCAGTTTCCCGAAATCGGTGGCCAAACTTCCCCGCACATTGACCGCACCTCTACCTTTCTTAAATCTACCATCACCTTAATCTCCCAAGCCAATTCCCGCATCTCTACCCTCGAGTCTCAGCTACCGCATCTTCTTCTTGATGCCATCACCGAAGCCCTACGCCCCATTCAAGAAAAATTATCTGCCCTTTCTACCACAGTGGAGTCCCTCTCCAAACCTTCCACCGACTCACCCAGTCCTGAACGTTCCCAGTGGGAAATGGATCTCGGTGATTTTGCCTTGGTTCCCCATACCACCGAAACGAGTCTGGCCTTCCTACACTCCAAGTTTGATAAGGCCTTCTATGAGTTAGGTTTCAAGTTGCCGGCTGTTCCTGAGGGGGAGAAAACCACGGCTCCACCGAAACTTCCATCCATAAAGAAACTTTCCAGTAACCAGCCTCCACCGAAACCCTCTCCACCGAAATCATCCTCACCACCGAAACCCTCCTCATCACCGAAACCTTTTTCTCCACCGAAACCCTCTTCGCCACCGAAACATGTCTCACTCTCACCGACCAATACTGGCTCCACCGAAGCTCTTGACCTTAATGCATCAGTTGAGGGGGAGCAGTCCAGCAATGCTTCCGAAGACAAAGGGAAAAGAATTCTTTCGGCCGAAGAATTGGCCAGAGAAGCAAAGAAGAAAAAGGATCTGGCAAAATATGGGGCTCGACCGAAGGACGCTGAAACTCTCAAACTCAAGCCTGCTTCTCAACCAATCACCACCGAACTTGGCCTCTCTGATCAAGAAATTGAGGAAGCAAGAATAGCTCAAATCGACTTAGACAAATCCAGAGATCTTTCTCTCAAAGCTGCCGCAGAAGAAGCTTCAAAAGTCAAGTCCACCGATGCCATCCAAACACAGAAATCGGTGCTCAGTGCCTTGGAACAACAAAAGAATGAAGAAATTAATTGGTACAAAAAGACCATGCACCACCGGAGCTATAGGTCACAAATTTCTTCAGTAAAGATTGCCACCTCCAAGGCAAATCCTCAAGACATCAGATTGATTATTAACTGGGAAGATGGTTCTATGAAGAGTGTAAAAGAAAGCCATCTCCAACTCTTCGGTCTCTCGGAATGGTATGAAATCACTCAACACCTCGTCAGGAGTCCAAATCCAAGGAAAGACATCTTTGTCAAATACATTGATGGTCTAATGAATAAGATGAAGGAGATCAAAAGAAAACATAACATCATTCTCTCCACCGAAGAAAGAGCCAAACTGCTGTCTCTGAAAGAGAAGATCATCCTCCCCAAGGTCAAAAATCCTCCTGACTCAGTCTTCAAGGAAATGGCAAGAGAAGGTAAAATCCCAAATGTAAGCAATCTTAACCTTACCATTCCCACCTATGTTCCCTATCCTACCACAACCTTGAGCCTCTCACCAATACCAGGATTATTCTTCAACGACGGTCTCGGTCGTCGGGCATTCTTCAGATTTGCCCAGATGTCCATAGCCGATACCATATTTCTGGAAGGCATTCACAACCTCTTTCCGAACATCCCCGAAGCTCAACCGTTCTATAGAAACTTACTGGATGAAATCAAGCGCCGCAAAACCTCAAAGAAGTAAGTTCTCTCCATTTAGTACTTGTAAAAGTTAATTTCTCTTTTTGTAAAAATTGTACGAGAACTTATCTTAATACAAGTATCTCTATTTGAATTTTATTTCCGTACATACTTCATTTTTTCGTTACCTGTAAATACTGTACATAGTATACATACGCATACAAAAGAAAAAGGTCAAAAAGATCAAAAAGAATGGTCTATGTGAAAAGAACCCAAAAGAGTAAAAAGGGTCAAAAACGCACTTGCTTTTATTTACTCTTGAATATTCTAAGATAAGGAGCTCAAACTCAAATAGGGGGAGATTGTTGGGTCACCAAGGATTTGAAATTGACTCACCGATGTTTTCCCTAAAACTCCTACTTAGAATATTTTAGCTCAGTTCTTTGAATGACTTGTACAAGATAGCAAATGTTCGGTGAAGTCGAAGATCAACCGAAACCAAGCTTGAAGACTCTCTACTTGTGGAAAATAGAAGACTCTCGGCAACTTTCAAACAAGTCATCACCACCGAAATCCCTTGACATTTCGGTGACCTTCTCTCCACCGAAGTTATAGGACATCTTCGGTGGCCTTCTCCCACCGATGACCCTTTCGGTGCTCCTCTCACCACCGAAATATACATGTAATTTCGGTGGTCCTCTCACCACCGAAATATACTTGTAATTTCGGTGGTCCTCTCACCACCGAAACATGCTCGTAATTTCGGTGGACTAGTTACCACCGAAACCTGCTTGCAACTTCGGTGGACTAGTCTTCTTTCCACCGAAGACTTGTCAAATCTCGGTGGAAACCACTTCGATACTAAAGGCTCAAGACAGAAGATCATTTATTATGGGACAATATCTTCCAGCAGAGAAAAGTGACAGTTTGTCTTTTTATCCACCTTCAGTTAAGGTCCCTATTATCTGCTCAAGCTACTCTGTCTGCACCTAGTGAAAAGTGACAAGGACTTCACAGTTCTCCTGAAGTCAACATTATCAGCATATGTGAAGATGACAAGTGTCCCAAGCATTTAATGCTTGGGCACTCCTTGGCACTATAAAAGGAGAAGTGCTCTTCATGCAATTCTCACGCTTTTAAAGAAATTCTCTCAGTGCAAGAAACCTTCTTTTAAGCCTTAAAACTCAATAGCTTTGCTCTTAGTGTTCTTAGTTGTTTTGTTGTATACTTTGTGTAAGATTGTTAGAATAGTTTATCTGTTCTTTTCCGCAACAATCTTAAGTTTTCTGTGTGTAATTCTTTTGAAAGTTTTTCAAATATAAGAATTAAAATTGTGAAATTTTTGTGTATTGTATTCAACCCCCCCTTCTACAATACTTGTTAAGCCATCTGGGACTAACACTTATTATGTTATGCATGAAATTTCATTATCATAATAGTATTGGATTTTTGTATCCTTACATTTTGTTGATAATGCTTCATCAATATTTCAATTTGCGAATAAAACCACTCAATCTATTAGATCTCCAGGTAGTAAGGGAATCACGTGGATTTCTTAAGTCCCTACAAACCTTAGGGTTATTTACACCCGTTTGACAAAATCCAATCGATTTACTGCGATTTATTTAATTTGAAGATAACATTGTTAATTATAGAAATTTTGGCATGAAGCCAAAATGAATATGAGTTTGGCATATGAAACCAATTTCAATGTTTTAATACATTCATGGTATTTTGAGAGATTTTGCCATGAGGCAAATAAATATTGATTTTGGAAAGTCAAATTCAATCTTTTAACATTTAATAGTATTACTATTTTAGGAGCTTTTGGTAAGAGACCAAAATGTATGGGGATTGGAAGTGTAACTTCCAAAAATTAGTTATAAAATTATGAGTAAGAACTCAGATAAACATTTGAATAAGATAAAAACATTTAAATATTATGTGGAAAAATCAATTTAAGAAACTAAATAAACATTTGAATACTATCAAGAATAATCAATGCAAAAACTAACACATAGTCAAATTAATAAACATTTAGATACAATAAATAAATTCTCAAATATTCTCATTCCAATATGACTATCCATATATAAATTTGGAAAACAGATACGAGATAAAAATAATAATAAATCATTGCATGACATTTAGACCATCTGTAGCGGCTACGGGCTGGAGCCCGGGCTTCGTTTGGGTTCGAGCGGGAATGGGTACGGGGGCTCGGGCTTTAGGGCGGGTTCCAGCCCCGGGTTCCCCAACCCGAGATACCGATACATTTTTTTTTAAATTTTGAAAAATAAAAACGTTGCTCAACGGCTCTTTGTTTATATTTTTTTTATTTTTTTTTCAATTTAATCACATTATATATATATATATTAATCCAAACCTCCTATTTTTTCACACCAAATTCTCTCATATTCTCTCAAATTCAATACCTTCTTTCATTTATCTAAAATTTCATCATGAATCCAAACAAAACACCTACATCCCGTCGTAACCGATCGGATACACCGCAACCGCAACAAGACCTGGAGCTTGGTTTTCAAGCGTTTTCACAACAAGGTTATCATCCGCAATTTTCGCAACAATTTTCGCAACAATTTCCCCAACAAATTCCTTACCAATTTACATATCCCGGTTTGATTCAACAAGGTTATACTCCGGCCAACTACCAACTTCCTTCACCCGCAATCGATCTCGAGGACCACATTGTTCCGGAAACCCAACATTCTATCCCGCACACACCACAATCCATCTCCACACAACAATCTATCCCGGAACCATCAAGCCCGACACCAACGAGAAAAGGGAAAAACAAAAAATATGAAAATAGAGCCGCCAAACAAATGTGGAGTAAAGAGGAGGAAGTCGCGTTAGTGTCGGCGTGGGTTGACGTTTCGGAGGACTCCGTTGTCGGTAACGCACAAACCGGTGGTAATATTTTTATTGTTATTATTATTATTATTATTGTTATTATTATTATTATTGTTATTATTATTATTATTATTAATATTATTATTATTATTATTGTTATTATTAATGTTATTGTTATTGTTATTGTTCTTATACTTGAATTTACATAAATGTAGACAGTTTTTGGAACCGAATCGGAAAAGTGTTCTTTAATTCTATGGGTCGCGGAAATTATAGAACACTTCATCAACTCAACACAAAGTTCAAAGACCTCAATAAAAAATAACGTTATTTGGCGACATCTACAACAACTTGGTCAATAATAGATCAAGCGGAATGAGTGAGACCGACATTTCATGAACGGCACACGAACGGTACCGACAGGAACTTGGGGTTGCTTTCACTCACGAACAAGCTTGGGAAGTCCTCAAAAAATGTCCAAAATGGGGAACCGTTCCAACGATGACGACAACTTCATCGCGGGGTTCAAAACGTACCAAACCTTCCGATGATGACAATGAAGACGTCAACGAGGTCGAGGTCGAATCCGGACGACCCATCGGGAGAAATAAGGCAAAAAAAAACGTCATCGAGTAATACGGCTGGGTCGAAGCCGGACGAAAATGTTTCAAAACTCTTGACGACCATAAACTCGTTCAACGAGCATCTTGATGGTACGATGGAGTATAAAATGAAAAAACTCGACCTCGAACGAGAGAAGTTGGCACTCGAACGACAAAAATGCTTTAAAGAAGACTTCGAGTTCTACATATCCCCGCATGATCACCTTTCGGGAGAAGTTTTGAGGGCTACTTTAGCAAGAAAAGATATGATTAGAAAATATCATAATTTTTAGCGTTTTGTATTTTGTAATTTTTATTTTTAAAGCGTTTTGAATTTTGTAATTTGTATTTTTAATGAATGATATGAATTTTTATTTTTATTATTTATCTTATTTTTATTTATTAAAAAATATAAAAATATTTTTATTTTGTTAAATAATTAAATGTATAAATAAAAGAATTAAAAAAATGAGGTGGCAAGAGGGTTTGAGGGTATTGGTACTCCACTTTTGGGTAAGGTGAGGGTAAGGAGAAAAGCAGATGTGGCGCTGTGGTGGCAAGTGGGTTTGAGGGTATGGGTACTGATGGCCTAGACCATCCGTAGTGGCTACGGGCTTGAGCCCGGGCTTCGTTTGGGTTCGAGCGGGAATGGGTACGGGGGGGCTCGGGCTTTAGGGCGGGTTCCAGCCCCGGGTTCCCCAACCCGAGATACCCGATACATTTTATTTATTTTTTTAATTTTTTTTTAAAATTTTGAAAAATAAAAACGTTGCTCAACGGCTCTTTGTTTATATTTTTTTTTATTTTTTTTTTTCAATTTAATCACACTATATATATTAATCCAAACCTCTTATTTTTTCACTCCAAATTCTCTCAAATTCAATACCTTCTTTCATTTATCTAAAATTTCATCATGAATCCAAACAAAACACCTACATCCCGTCGTAACCGATCGGATACACCGCAACCGCAACAAGACCCGGAGCTTGGTTTCCAAGCGTTTTCACAACAAGGTTATCATCCGCAATTTTCGCAACAATTTTCGCAACAATTTTCCCAACAATTTCCGCAAAAAATTCCTTACCAATTTACATATCCCGGTTTGATTCAACAAGGTTATACTCCGGCCAACTACCAACTTCCTTCACCCGCAATCGATCTTGAGGACGACATTGTTCCGGAAACCCAACATTCTATCCCGCACACACCACAATCCATCTCCACACAACAATCTATCCCGGAACCATCAAGCCCGACACCAACGAGAAAAGGAAAAAAACAAAAAATATGAAAATAGAGCCGCCAAACAAATGTGGAGTAAAGAGGAAGAAGTCGCGTTAGTGTCGGCGTGGGTTGACGTTTCGGAGGACTCCGTTGTCGGTAACGCACAAACCGGTGGTAATATTTTTATTGTTATTATTATTATTATTATTGTTATTGTTATTATTGTTATTATTGTTATTATTATTATTATTATTATTATTATTATTATTAATATTATTATTATTATTATTATTATTATTATTGTTATTATTAATGTTATTGTTATTGTTATTGTTCTTATACTTGAATTTACATAAATGTAGACAGTTTTTGGAACCGAATCGGGCAAGTGTTCTTTAATTCTATGGGTCGCGGAAATTATAGAACACTTCATCAACTCAACACAAAGTTCAAAGACCTCAATAAAAAAATAACGTTATTTGGCGGCATCTACAACAACTTGGTCAATAATAGATCAAGCGGAATGAGTGAGGCCGACATTTCACGAACGGCACACGAACGGTACCGACAGGAACTTGGGGTTGCTTTCACTCACGAACAAGCTTGGAAAGTCCTCAAAAAATGTCCAAAATGGGGAACCGTTCTAACGATGACTACAACTTCATCGCGGGGTTCAAAACGTACCAAACCTTCCGATGATGATGATGAAGACGTCAACGAGGTCGAGGTCGAATCCGGACGACCCATCGGGAGAAATAAGGCAAAAAAACGTCATCGAGTAATACGGCCGGGTCGAAGCCGGACGAAAATGTTTCAAAACTCTCGACGACCATAAACTTGTTCAACGAGCATCTTGATGGTACGATGGAGTATAAAATGAAAAAACTCGACCTCGAACGAGAGAAGTTGGCACTCGAACGACAAAAATGCTTTAAAGAAGACTTCGAGTTCTACATATCCCCGCATGATCACCTTTCGGGAGAAGTTTTGAGGGCTACTTTAGCGAGAAAAGATATGATTAGAAAATATCATAATTTTTAGCGTTTTGTATTTTGTAATTTTTATTTTTAAAGCGTTTTGAATTTTGTAATTTTTATTTTTAATGAATGATATGAATTTTTATTTTTATTATTTATCTTATTATTTATTAAAAATATATAAATATTTTTATTTTGTTAAATAATTAAATGTATAAATAAAATAATTAAAAAAAATGAGGTGACAAGAGGGTTTGAGGGTATTGGTACTCCACTTTTGGGTAAGGAGAGAGAAAGGAGAAAAGCTGATGTGGCGCTGAGGTGGCAAGTGGATTTGAGGATATGGGTACTGATGGCCTTAGGAAGGAAATCATAAACAACAAAAAGATTTTATACTTTTCTACAATCTTAAAAATATACATACCATAAAAAAATCAACCGATATTAAATAAAATTTATAACTTATTATAGAATACTACAAATCTCACATTTTAATAAATGATTTATGTTGATTAATTTATAACATGATAAAATTAAAATCACGATTAAAAAATATAATATAAAATCTGAAAATAATTATGTAACTAGGTTTAATAACATGATGCGTATTTTTCTAAAGTAAATAAATAAAATAACTAAGAAACATATTTTGAACTTATTTTTTTTTATTAAAACAATATATGTTTACGTATTCATTAATAAGAACAAAAAAATCTATTATATTTTTTTTTCTCTAAGACTCACCAAGATAGATAAATAAGAAAACTAAATATAAAGTTATATTCATATATTTTTAGATATGAATATATTTACCACTATATATAATTATCATTACACAAATATTAATCATAAATTTAAATAGAAACGTAAATATTTTTATAAACAAATTCTATAAAGCATATAAGAACACTTGAATTAAATTTCATGGGATTGACAAATTATATGCGTTTATAACATAAAAAAAAATACTAGAGTAAGGTTTATAGTTTAGACATATAATGGAAAATTATGTTTTTACAAAATTATCGCATTTGTTTATAGCATAAAGCATAATATTGTGATGTATTAAAGATAAAACATATAAAAATTACTTCAATTGTTGAACTTTAGCTTGATTTCTCGATCAAATTCGCTCTATGGAGCATACGTGTAGAACGTGTGTCGAAGTTGACAACGAGCAATGAATAACAAAGTAACTACGCAATTGTTAGCTCTAATTCTATATAAATAGAAGTATTGAAAATAGGCTAAGTATAGAAGTCTTCGACAGAAGCTCTGCCGAGTCACCAAGAAGACCGAAGCACAGAAGTCTTCGACAGAAGCTCTTCTGAATGACCAAGAAGACCGAAGGAGAGAATCGACAGAAGACTCCTCAAAGCGGGCAAGGCCACAGAGCCTCTGTGGTATGAAGATAAAGATAAGGATAATGACGACAGCTAATACAAAGCATGGCCTGAGCAGATTACGGTGCATTAAATGAGAAGTGTCCTTCACTTTCCACGTGACATCTTTTGATTTGTCACAACTTGGCAAGTTGTTGAAGTGCATTAAATGAATGTCTTACCAGCCACTGTTCATGTCCATACCCTTTGTACCAGATACTATTCATGTCTATGTTCATTGTACCTTTATGCTTTATTGTCCCCTTTAGAAGTAGTATAAATAGAAAACGTTTTATTGTCCCCTTTAGAAGTAGTATAAATAGAAAACTCATGTTGAGT
Organism: Saussurea involucrata; assembly: GCA_033807775.1. Taxonomy (NCBI): domain Eukaryota; kingdom Viridiplantae; phylum Streptophyta; class Magnoliopsida; order Asterales; family Asteraceae; genus Saussurea; species Saussurea involucrata. Next base: position 2,914,486 of record CM066313.1, on the reverse strand, counting down.
TCTTCTATCATCGATTAAGTAATTACGCAAGCTTTCATGCACAACACACACACCTTTAAGAGCAGAATTCTCACATACCTTTCGGTGTTCTTGGTGTTCTTCATTATATCAAATACAGTGAATCATTGAGCTATTTATCTGTCTTATTTATATCAACTGTATTTTATATTGTGTGTTATTCTACCTTATAACTTCTTTCAGTTCGTTAAATACGCTTCCGCACCACATCTAGTTGGAACTGTTAGATAGAATCATCATTGTTAAAGCAAAACAGGAACCAACAGCAATTTTGCGACAAGCCGTGCAACAACATCGGGCAAAACAACCGTCCAACGACGGTGACAAATGGTTTTGAGCTTTACGTGCTGATAACGTGTTAAAGGAAAAACGAAACATGACAACAATATAGTAGAGAACACGAAAATCTATCTTTCTCATTAATCATAAGCCCTTTAAATAGAGAGAAGTTTACAACGAAAAGGAAACATTAATTATAGTAAATTCTAATACTAGGAAAATATTCTTTCAATCACTTTCTTTTGATGATGGCACATATCCTTCAACAAATTTAATAATTTTCAATTAATATATATTAATTAATAATAATTAATTTTAAAAAATTAATATTTATTTATAATAATAATTAATATTAATAAGAGCAATATTGGAATACTCACAAAAAATTACTGAAAACTACTTAAAGTGACGTTTCAAAAAGCTAGCTTTTGATCATCCAAACATGTATCTAGGAAAAAAGCTAGCTTTTTTTTTGTCAAACAATGCCTTAATTTCTCTATCTATTAACAAACTCTTAAATATGAGGGCAATTAATTAAGGGTAAATTTATAAATTCAATTTTCTATTTTTGAAATTAGACACCTATTTTAAGACGGAGGCAGTAGTTAATATGATCGATCCCTATTATTTTTTTTAAATAACGTGATCATTGAATCCCTAACGTATTAATTCCTTTGTAAGTAATGTAATCTCTTACAATTCTCTACTACAAAACATTTTCTATGAGTGTAACATAATCTTTAATTTCCACATATATTCTTTTTACTAAATATACCAATATATATGGCGGACCTACTCTTAAAGGAGGGGGTGCACGGGCACCTGCTCGATCATCTTGTCGTAATAGAATTTTACAGTTGGGTGTATCAGTGCACCTGCTTAATTTTTAAGTGTGCTCTCGTATATTTTGCAAACAAGACTTAAAACAAAAGTGTGAGGTTGAAGGAATGGTTGGAGTGTTCCTTTTCTTTCTTTAGGTTATGAGTTCTAATCTTTTTGGCAACAAATGCGACTTTTTTATTTTTAGTTACTAAAAAAGGCAATCAAATATACAACAAAATAATTAAATTCAACTATTCAAGACCTCCGCTATAAGATAATAAAATCTTCTCAATCAATTACAACTATTTTTTATTTTCAATTTTCCTAATCCTTCTTTCTTTTGTTTTTTTCTTCCAATTTACCCATTAATCTTAAATTTGTTTTTTTTTCTCATTCTAACGACAACACATTTTTATCCGAAATAACTTGAAAATAAAATAAAATAAATCAAATTTAACAATTAATTTAGTACTGAGAAAATTGAAATATTCCCTCGAAATCAACCAAAAAACATAAAAAATCTATCGAAATCAACAATAAAACTTAAAAGATTTTTTGAAATCAATCAAAAATCGAAAAATTCTCTCGAAATCAACAAAAAGATCACTTAAAAATCAACAAAAAAAAACTTAAAAATTTCTCCTAAGGCGAAATTCGGCTAAAAACACGTCAAACAAATTTGCGGTAATTTTATCCAATTTAAAGGTGCACCCGCTTAGAAAAAAATCTTGGGTCCGTCAACATATTCAATAATTTATATAATCCAAAAAGAATATGTTAAATTTATTGAATATATATATATATATAGGACGATAATCTATATATATATATATATAAGGGACTAACACAGTAAATATGTGTAAACCGCAAGGACCAAAAAACTAATAAATTGTAATCAAAAAAACAAAAATAGTACTTAATTACAAATCATAGTTTCTAAACCAAAAAGATGAGAATCACATTTTTAACAAACCACAGGGACTAAAACAGTAATTTACTCCAAAATGTATTGTCGAGAGTGGGATTCAAGTAGAGGGACTAAAACAGTAAACCACTACAAATCATAGTTTCTAAACTATAGGGATGAAAATCGCAATTTTTAACAAGTACAGGGACAAAAAATGTAATTTACTCAAAAAAAAGTATGAATTGTTGACAGTGGGATTTGAACCCACGCCCTTTCGGACCAGAACCTTAATCTGGCGCCTTAGACCAACTCGGCCATATCAACTTTCATGTCTTAACTTAAAACAAATTCCATATAGATACACGTATCTTATGCATTGGTAACATGTACCGTACAAGTCGCCAATAAATTAATATATATTTTTTATGTTAACATGTCTATTTATTATTATTATTTTTAGTCAAAAGCTTCTTTATCGAACTGCATTGGTTGTTCAACATTCTTTACTTTATCTATATCGATAATATTATTGATACAGTTTGGGATTATTGCTCCATCGTGCCCATATCCCGCACCAATCATGCGCTTCATCTCTACTTTGTATATGTGCCAACGTCGCACCAATTAAATTGGGATCGAACGGGTTTGGGATAGGTTAGTCTGGATCAGTTATGCAGTTTTTTCAAGAAAACCGGTTAAAGGGACCATTGTGAATCTTTTTTTGTTGTTGGATTTTTTTTTCGTGTAGTGTGAGTTATGTGACCGCCTTCAATTGATCATTCCAAGGGGTCGTTATCAAATGTTTAGTCAGGTAAGTGCTTACCAAGTCATATTATGAGAAGGACTAAAAATCTTATCCGGTAAGACTATGGCAAGGATCGAGAGTTTTACCGGGTAAGTGAGGGCGAAAAACTCTTACCACGATTAGTGTTTACCGAGAAAATTGTTATACGATACCGTTTTTGGTGGACTAAAATCTTTCCCGATAGAGGTTCTTGATCAGGACATGTGAACATGTCATGTCATTAGAAAGGTTCTTGTAAGAACCTTCTGGCCGGATGAATGTGTTAAGAATCTCTATTGTGAATGCTCTAAAAATGACACATTGTCAATCAACCAAATGACAATTGTACCCTTAATAACAGTGAGAGTAATGTAAGAGTAATGAATTTCTCCATATCATAATTACAGGTAGAATCAAAAATCATTTACTTATTTTTAAAAGTGGATACTTATTTTAGACAAACTAAAATAAAAATATGAAATAACACCAATCAGAAAGTTCATAAAACACTCCATGGTTAGTTTACAAACGGTTTTTTTCGTCGGGGCAGTCGGATAACGAATAATGATAACTTACAACATGAGTGATTGCCCGTAACTTCATAATCGTAATCTAAACCATATTAAAATAACGAGAAAAGAACAAAAAAGGAATCTAAACAAAAATACGACTCAAATAAATTATACAAGATCCCGAATACGTAAAATTACTCTTGTTTTTATTTCAAGGATTATTAAGAGGTTGTTTCCCTTTTCTCGCCCGTTCTAATTCGGATTCGGCATCTTTAAGCAGTTGTTGGAGATTCGAAACTCTTTGCTCAAGCTCTTCTACTGTACCTCGAGTAAACAAAGGTTGATACGGTTTCAAGAAATGGTGCGAAAATGCTTTTAATGCATCGACTCCACAAACCTGTCAAAAACCCGTTCATTAAATTTGTGATTTAACATTTCTTCTTGTAATAGCACCCAGAAGATCAAGGGTTCAAATTTCATCAAAAATGACGAGTCTGCGTGAATATTTGTTGTATATAATATATATATACTTTCATAAAAGATGATCATGAAAAGTAAACCAATATTATATACCCCGGTGTGGGACCCAGCAAATCCCACACCGAGAATATGAGATATTGGGATATGAAAAGTAAACCAATATTATATACCTCAATGTGGGACCCGGCAAATCCCACACTGAGATATTGGGAGGTTCAGATGTAGACAGACCTTATCTCTACCATAACGAACAAAAATGTGGTTTCAATATCAAAAAAAGATCCGAACCCACAAGTCATTTACCTCTTGTGGCAGCAACGGCAACTTCGAAATATGAAAATCGTCATACAACATGTAGAATTGATCAAGGTATTTTTGTTGCATTTTCATCCGAGCTTTTAGCAACTTCGATTCGACACCTGGAATACAAGCCAAAGTAAGGGGTTGTTTACTTGCACCTTTAACGAGCTTAATGGTCTGAGCAGCTTATTCGCTCAGCCATCATACATGAGTGTTTCTTTACGCCTTGATCGTTGAGCCATTAAGCCAAAATGGCTGTATGGAATAAGCCAGGACCTCTCACTTGTCTCCCATTAAGCCACCTCAAACAAATTAATACCAGAAATAATCCAGCCCTTTCTCTTTGCCTCCCTCAAACCCATTGGTCTCCCGTCCCTCAGACACACCGATTTATCCGAACAGACAACTTAACCCATTCAGCGCTTAATGAAAAAAGAGTAGACATCCCCTAAGCTTCACTTACACAAATAAGGTGTAACATTTCTATTTTAGTTTGTCCCAAAATAAATTCTCAAAAAGTGTTACTTTCCAATTATACCCATAATTATGAGATGGGAGAAATTCATTACTCCCTCTATTATTAAGGGTAAAATTGTCATTGAATTAATTAAGAAGTGTAATGATTGCACATTTCTAAAACCGTATGCTTTTTTCATTGCCAGCATTTATTTTGGGATATTTATACAAAAAGAATGAAACAAAAGCCAAACAAGCCCGGTATCTTCCGTCCGGAGGTGGGGTCCCCTAAAAGTAGAGCGGTTGTTTCTGTGAAGACCCCTGGCTAGACGAAGGAAAATGTGCCCTAAATTTTTCACCGTTAGAACCATGAAAAAAGTGTACCTTCTTCGTCAAAAAGCACTTGGTTGATGATGATATTATGTGTATCGATCTCAAATTTAGTGAGTTCTTGCACTAGCCTCTCCGTCTCGTATAATGAGAGGAACTCAGGAATGCAAACGCATACAAAAGTTGTCAAATCCTGCATTAGAGAGAGTGTAAATATAGATATATGCACAAAAAATCCTGAGCCCAAACCCAAGCTTTCTTTTCAAGGCCCGAAAAAGCCCGGCCAGAAAAAAGACCGATTGAGCCCATTAAAGCCCATCTAGGGCTTTTTCGGTTACTAAAAACGGGCTTAGTAGACCTGGGCCCATGAGATTTGCAACGACATTCATTCCGGGGTGTTCTTGCAACATGTCATTTCTTGGAAAAGTTTCATGTTAAACTTGCTTTGAAGAAATCTTGCAACTTTTCCTTTTAGTCAAAATTTCATTTTAAATTTTACTTATTTGCCCATCATCATAGTTACAAGATTCTCCCTTTTCAGTTACTATAAAAGGGTATTTTAGGCACTTGACCATAAAAGGGTATTTTAGGCATTTGACCAAAATAGTGCATACCGGATCTTTGAACTGCCTGTTCACTTGTTCAATAACTTCTTTCATACCCTCGAGCCTTCCCAAGATTGCATCCTCACCAAACTCTTCTCCGACGCCAAACATTCGAGTCATCTGCCATTAAATTTCATCAATCCGTCAAAATATACAAAAAATGTAATTTTATTATCTTGTCGTTCTTTTTACGACGTGTGTAGAAATAAAGATATGCGGGTCCCGGTCACTTGATCGAAAAATATTGAATATGGAATCCACAAAAAGGCGAATCCTTTATCTTCCATTTTGTGGGCCCCATATGAGGTCTTCACGGAAATAGTCTTTTTTACCCCTTCGGGTAGAAGAAAGACGGCATACATCTTACTTTCCCAAGACCCGACTTCACATGGGATTTACTGGGTTCATTTGGTTTGGTTTATATACAGATAAAATAACGTCTTTGTTTCCTTTCACATCATACAAATGGGACCCACAGAATAAAAAAATGTTAAATTTGTTATAGGCTTGTAGCAATCCCACAAGTGCATAAACCACAAAGACCATTTTGGGCAATCATAGCTAGCTTATTTTTTGAGCTAATTGAGAAAAACCCTATTTGGTAAGCCATAAGCTAAGTAACATTTCAATAAGCTTTAGGGGCTTTTTCACATTTTTCCAATTATGCCCCTTATATATTAGAATTGAGTACTTTTTTCAACATGTCCTTTTAGATTATTTTACATTGTCATCTAGCTTATCATCTAATCCCTCCGTCCCATATTAAGTGTCCATATTTCTATTTTAGTTTGCCCTAAAATAAGGGTTCACTTTTGACTTTACCATTCTACCCTTTATTATGAGATGGAAAACATTTCGCTCTCTATTATTAAGAGGTAAAAGTGTCATTTAGTTATTTAAAAAGTGTAATAAATACACATTCCTAAAATTATGTCATTTTCATTGTGGACATTTATTTTGGGACAAAGGGAGTAGTTTTTACCAAACGTGGCTAGTTTTTCAGCTAATATCTAGCTTATCATCCATCAGCTAGCTTATTAGCTAGTTTCCCAAACATAGCCAAAGTGATACGAGAGTAAATAAGTACGAGCGCCCCCATGCAAATAGCGGAAATTATACACAAGTCGAATGATTTATTTTTGTCTTGTAATTTATGGGAGTTAGAAGAGAAATACCTGACCCAATATGCCACCGAATTTACTCTTTAACGTCATCATTTTCGCAAGACCTTTCTCTAATGTCGACGGAAACTGTAACAAGCGAAGTGTATGGCCGGTGGGAGCCGTATCAAACACTATCACCGAGTAATCCATAGTTTGCACCAACCTAAATCCAAATAATTCAAAAATAAATACAAAAATTATCTCGGAATCAAATATTTTTGGATCTCAAAGAAGATTACAACAAATATGTCCCATGATGATTGGAAGATTTATGTTCCTCGAGAAATTTGGATATAAATATTACCTAATTGCCCTTGTCATGATTAGAAATCGACATTCTGGGTCAAGAAGATTCCTTTATTTTCTCATCATTGAAGGGTATGTTAGACATTTTAGTTATAGACGGTTTCACGATATGGAGTAAATATCGCAATGTATAAAGATAACTCATATAAGTAAATAACACATTCTTTCAACCATTAGCATTCCGTCAATTAGTAGCCATTTTTTAGTCCCACCAAAACAGATAAAACAAAAATCAAGAAAATGGGACAAGATTGCCAAATTACTAAACTACCCATGTCAAATTAAAACCCTAAAAACTTCCGAAATTCTCTCACCTGCCTACTTTACTCTCGCCCGTCGAGTCCTATTTACGTATGATTTTCGATAAGTCTTCCAGAATAAAATATCTGGTGTATATTATATTTGTGGGCCCATATCCTTAAGCTTAACACGTTATCAAGCCCATAAGCTAGTAATCAAATGAAATAAACCACTTAAAGGTAAACATATAAGCAATTTATAAGTTATAACCCCAAAAAAGACCAAGTTTAGGTGTCGTATTTGTACTAAAAAGGTTAGATAATGCAATTATTAACAATTTCTTGAAGTTAAGTTAGTGATTATCATCTTTTTTTTGAAATTATAACAAAAAAACGACACTCACTTTAGCATCTCGGCGAAGCTCATAGCCTCATCAATCCCGGGAATTGAGTTTGCTAAATCTGATAGGAAACCGTCCATTCCTTCTGAACTACCGGTATCTTCGGCCTCCACCGTCGGATCGACCTCCTGCAAAACAGATCTGTAAGTGTAAGCCCACATGATCGAAGAAATAAGAAAAAACAAAGATCAAAAATCCGCACAAAAAGGTATATAAATAGCATACTCCGTCAATCCCAAAATAAAAACTATTTCACAAATTAAAAAACTTGTTCCACAAGATTTTCTACTTTGTAATTGTTGAGGGGTATTTTTGACATTTGAACAATAGTCGAAACACTTTCATTTAGCTATTCACCAAGTCAAACTTTTGCATTTATTTTGGGACAAAAGGGGTTTACAGATTTCAATATGGTCTAATAAAACCTTATCATATATGACTTTCTCGCTTTATCCTAAAAGAAATTGTTAAAACAATTTTAAATTGTCGAACCCACTTCAAATCCCGAAACATTATAAACCGATTTCTACAATTTTTCAAGAAAATGACTGTGAAGCCATACAACTTGGTTAAAACATCACTAGAAATAGAAGTATTCATCGATCTAGATCATAAAGAACTCATAGTCACCCAACATCAAATTCTACAATTAATCCAACAAAAAACTCACCACAATAACCAAATTAGTAAATCATAAAGAGCCATAAGAGTTTTTCATGAATATGCACGATTGATAAGCTACAAGGATACAAAATGTTGTAAACTCTGAACCCTAAACCCTAAACCCTAAACCCTAAACCTTGAACCCAACCACGTTGACATATACCCCAAATACTGATTTTGATCAAGAAACATGAAACTAACTATCAAAGATTTTTGAAACGAAATGTAAAACCCATTTAATCTTGTTATCCAGTTTTCTATGAAGAACTAGATTCTGGAAACGATATGAAGAACAAGTTTAAGATTTTTGCTATTAAACTTGAAGAACAACCATGAAATGGTTGTGTTCATAAAACCATGAAAGAAATGATTTCATTTTAGAGAAGTTCTTTTGTTTGATCTTGTTTAAAACAATGATAAGATCAGAAACAAGTTATCTGCATTTGAAAAATAAGAACATATTAACCTTGATGTTTTGATGAAGAGGATGATGAACAGTTCTTTGAAGATTTGAGAGCACAAATGCAACAGTAATTCTTTTCTTGCGGAGGAAGATGGATCGCGTAAAAGACAAATATAAACCAAGAGTTTGTTTATATAGGAAGAGTTTTAGAGAGAGAAAACCTTGAGCGGGAAAAGGTTTTCATCATGACACGGACACGTGTTTGCATTTGATTGGAAGTTTGAACGAGGCGTGCAAACATGTGTCAGAAAGAAATCGTGCCGGGTGTTATCCGTTGCAATGACGTCACAACTGTCCTTTCACATTCTTTTAGGATGTCTCTGAGGTTTTGAAAGCTCAGGGACTCTTTTGAAAAACATGAAGCACTGAATAGAAATATCAGTGAAGGTTTTAAGAACTTTCAAAATATCGCTGTTAAGGAAGAGATATTCAGCGATGCATTTTGTTTTGAAATCTTGCATTTTCATGCGTTTGTCAGAGAGAGAAAACATACCTTGATATCAACTAACCAATTTTATTCAGAGAGAAGATGATTGAATAGGTTATACGAATTTGATTTTATCCTATCGCTGATCAATGTGAACCGCTGAAGGTTTTACCCTTCAAAGTTCAGCATTCCAAGCTCGCTGATGAGAAAGTTGAATCTTGTCTCATCAAGAGGTTTGGTAAATAAATCAGCTAACTGATAATCAGTTGGGATAAAATGAAGTTCAATATTACCATTCATCACACGATCTCTGATAAAATGATATCTGATTTCTATGTGTTTCGTTTTTGTTAGTCCCAGATGGCTTAACAAGTATTTTAGAAGGGGGGGTTGAATACAATACACAAAAATTTCACAATTTTAATTCTTATATTTGAAAAACTTTCAAAAGAATTACACACAGAAAACTTAAGATTGTTGCGGAAAAGAACAGATAAACTATTCTAACAATCTTACACAAAGTATACAACAAAACAACTAAGAACACTAAGAGCAAAGCTATTGAGTTTTAAGGCTTAAAAGAAGGTTTCTTGCAGTGAGAGAATTTCTTTAAAAGCGTGAGAATTGCATGAAGAGCACTTCTCCTTTTATAGTGCCAAGGAGTGCCCAAGCATTAAATGCTTGGGACACTTGTCATCTTCACATATGCTGATAATGTTGACTTCAGGAGAACTGTGAAGTCCTTGTCACTTTTCACTAGGTGCAGACAGAGTAGCTTGAGCAGATAATAGGGACCTTAACTGAAGGTGGATAAAAAGACAAACTGTCACTTTTCTCTGCTGGAAGATATTGTCCCATAATAAATGATCTTCTGTCTTGAGCCTTTAGTATCGAAGTGGTTTCCACCGAGATTTGACAAGTCTTCGGTGGAAAGAAGACTAGTCCACCGAAGTTGCAAGCAGGTTTCGGTGGTAACTAGTCCACCGAAATTACGAGCATGTTTCGGTGGTGAGAGGACCACCGAAATTACAAGTATATTTCGGTGGTGAGAGGACCACCGAAATTACATGTATATTTCGGTGGTGAGAGGAGCACCGAAAGGGTCATCGGTGGGAGAAGGCCACCGAAGATGTCCTATAACTTCGGTGGAGAGAAGGTCACCGAAATGTCAAGGGATTTCGGTGGTGATGACTTGTTTGAAAGTTGCCGAGAGTCTTCTATTTTCCACAAGTAGAGAGTCTTCAAGCTTGGTTTCGGTTGATCTTCGACTTCACCGAACATTTGCTATCTTGTACAAGTCATTCAAAGAACTGAGCTAAAATATTCTAAGTAGGAGTTTTAGGGAAAACATCGGTGAGTCAATTTCAAATCCTTGGTGACCCAACAATCTCCCCCTATTTGAGTTTGAGCTCCTTATCTTAGAATATTCAAGAGTAAATAAAAGCAAGTGCGTTTTTGACCCTTTTTACTCTTTTGGGTTCTTTTCACATAGACCATTCTTTTTGATCTTTTTGACCTTTTTCTTTTGTATGCGTATGTATACTATGTACAATATTTACAGGTAACGAAAAAATGAAGTATGTACGGAAATAAAATTCAAATAGAGATACTTGTATTAAGATAAGTTCTCGTACATTTTTTACAAAAAGAGAAATTAACTTTTACAAGTACTAAATGGAGAGAACTTACTTCTTTGAGGTTTTGCGGCGCTTGATTTCATCCAGTAAGTTTCTATAGAACGGTTGAGCTTCGGGGATGTTCGGAAAGAGGTTGTGAATGCCTTCCAGAAATATGGTATCGGCTATGGACATCTGGGCAAATCTGAAGAATGCCCGACGACCGAGACCGTCGTTGAAGAATAATCCTGGTATTGGTGAGAGGCTCAAGGTTGTGGTAGGATAGGGAACAGAGGTGGGAATGGTAAGGTTAAGATTGCTTACATTTGGGATTTTACCTTCTCTTGCCATTTCCTTGAAGACTGAGTCAGGAGGATTTTTGACCTTGGGGAGGATGATCTTCTCTTTCAGAGACAGCAGTTTGGCTCTTTCTTCGGTGGAGAGAATGATGTTATGTTTTCTTTTGATCTCCTTCATCTTATTCATTAGACCATCAATGTATTTGACAAAGATGTCTTTCCTTGGATTTGGACTCCTGACGAGGTGTTGAGTGATTTCATACCATTCCGAGAGACCGAAGAGTTGGAGATGGCTTTCTTTTACACTCTTCATAGAACCATCTTCCCAGTTAATAATCAATCTGATGTCTTGAGGATTTGCCTTGGAGGTGGCAATCTTTACTGAAGAAATTTGTGACCTATAGCTCCGGTGGTGCATGGTCTTTTTGTACCAATTAATTTCTTCATTCTTTTGTTGTTCCAAGGCACTGAGCACCGATTTCTGTGTTTGGATGGCATCGGTGGACTTGACTTTTGAAGCTTCTTCTGCGGCAGCTTTGAGAGAAAGATCTCTGGATTTGTCTAAGTCGATTTGAGCTATTCTTGCTTCCTCAATTTCTTGATCAGAGAGGCCAAGTTCGGTGGTGATTGGTTGAGAAGCAGGCTTGAGTTTGAGAGTTTCAGTGTCCTTCGGTCGAGCCCCATATTTTGCCAGATCCTTTTTCTTCTTTGCTTCTCTGGCCAATTCTTCGGCTGAAAGAATTCTTTTCCCTTTGTCTTCGGAAGCATTGCTGGACTGCTCCCCCTCAACTGATGCATTAAGGTCAAGAGCTTCGGTGGAGCCAGTATTGGTCGGTGAGAGTGAGACATGTTTCGGTGGAGAAGAGGGTTTCGGTGGAGAAAAAGGTTTCGGTGATGAGGAGGGTTTCGGTGGTGAGGATGATTTCGGTGGAGAGGGTTTCGGTGGAGGCTGGTTACTGGAAAGTTTCTTTATGGATGGAAGTTTCGGTGGAGCCGTGGTTTTCTCCCCCTCAGGAACAGCCGGCAACTTGAAACCTAACTCATAGAAGGCCTTATCAAACTTGGAGTGTAGGAAGGCCAGACTCGTTTCGGTGGTATGGGGAACCAAGGCAAAATCACCGAGATCCATTTCCCACTGGGAACGTTCAGGACTGGGTGAGTCGGTGGAAGGTTTGGAGAGGGACTCCACTGTGGTAGAAAGGGCAGATAATTTTTCTTGAATGGGGCGTAGGGCTTCGGTGATGGCATCAAGAAGAAGATGCGGTAGCTGAGACTCGAGGGTAGAGATGCGGGAATTGGCTTGGGAGATTAAGGTGATGGTAGATTTAAGAAAGGTAGAGGTGCGGTCAATGTGCGGGGAAGTTTGGCCACCGATTTCGGGAAACTGGAAGAGTAGTCGGTGGGGGTCAGGTTCGGGAATGGGAATATGGAGGTAAGGCACCAAGTCGTCGGTTTGTAGCATTCGGGGGGGAGCAGGTGATCGGGGGGGAGAAGGCGATCGGGGGGGAGTAGGCGATCGGGGGGGTGATTGGTGTGAGGACGAGGGAGACTCGGTGTGATGTTCTTCGGTGGACGGGATGGTTTGGGGAGAACCAGTGTCCGCTAAAAGAAAATCAAAAAAATCAAAGGGTGCAATTGGGGGGGAACCCTTAGAGGGTTGTGCAATGTCTTCGATCGAAAACTGATCGGGTGTAAAGCTGTGTAGTGTGAAGTCAGAACCCTCGAGCGGAGAGATCTCGAGGTCATCCCCACCACCCAAGGAGTCGAGTGGGGAGGTATGTGGGGGGTTCTCCTGAAATGTAACTGAGGCCTTTCGAGAGGCAACAGAGGAGACGGTGGGGTGTGTAGCAGGTACCCTTGGCCCGGAGGGATGAAGTTCAACAACCGGCGATTTTGGAGAATCGACGGTTGGATGAGTCGGTTGGGCCGATGGTTTCCGAGACCTCTTTGGAAGAGATCCCGAAGGGGAGGGTGAGTGCCTCCGCTTGTGAGAAGGGGTGTGAACCGGGGAAGTCTCCGAGGGATCTCTCGGTGACGTGGTTCGAGAAGCGGGAGCGGAGGTGCCGGTGGCCTTTTGTCGTTTCTTTTGAGTGCCACCCGACGTCACTCGGGGCCGGGGAGAAGGGACCACAACATTTGGAGTGACCTCGGGAATTTCCAGGTGGCGAAACCCGGGAATTTCCGCGTCACCCCAACGAAGTTCGGGAGATAGAGCGAAGGAAATCATACCTGGGCGTAATGGGCGATCGGTGGCGAGCGGCTTGACGTTGAGGGTTTTGGTGCCCACAACGGGAGATGACCATTCATACGAGAACCGGGGCGAGGAAGAGCGGCGATCGGTTTCCAAAGCTTTGGAAAGCTTGTGTTGTAAGATCATGGAGATGAAGCGGGGAAAAGCAACGTAACACTTCTTGGGAGTTTTGATGACCTCGACAAGCTCTGAGAAGAAATATTGGGCGAAGTCAACTTTCCTTTGGAAGATGAGGGCATGAGCGAGTTTGTTGACGTGTGAGGGCGATTGGTCATGCCCACTTGTTTTGCGTGAGAGGCAATGGATAACGTGAGCGAAGAAGAAATTCCAAATGCCTCCCATTTTGCTGCGAAGAAGAGTACCGGGGCCTTTGGAGCTTTTGGAGGAGTCGTCGAGCACATAACCGGTGGTAAGAACAATGTCTTCATGGATGGTATCCAAATACATGTCTTCATAGTCGGAAAAGGCGTCGATCTTGAGAGCTAGACGAACATCATCGACCCCAAAAGTGAGGTCGTGATCACCTTCGGCATTGGTGAAGATGGAGGCGTGAATGGCCTCATTGGAGGGATCGTACACGGAGGATAGCCAGAATTGACTAATGAGCATTTTGCTCATCCTGGGGTTGCATGAGAAGGCATGAAGAAGAGGAGAGCGAGACAGAAATTTAGCGATAGTAGAGAACTCGGGATGAGCGGGATCGGATTCAAGGCGGGCAACGTGATTGCATTGGTTGAAGCGGAGGTCTTCAAAACGTGTAGGAATTGGATATCGAGAGGATGCCATGAGAGAGATATGTTTGGAGGAGAGAGAGTTGCAGGTTTGAATTGTGAGAAAGGAGTAGGGAAGAAATGAAGGGAGGTATGTGTATATATAGGGAAATGATAAGGCACTGTGATGATGATTTTGTATGGGAAGAGGGGACATGCGGCTCTTGAGGTGAAAGGGTTATTGGGAATCGGGACAAGGAGCGGCGGATAGGCGAAGGGTCTGACGCAAAAGCAATTGAGTGGTCACAAGTGGGCTTTGGGAACCGTGTGAATCGGTGTAGACTCGGTGAAGCTTCGGTGGAGGATTCGGTGTTCGCTCGGTGGACGATCGGTGGAAGTTCGGTGGGACTTCGGTGGTAGAAAGGTTTCACCGATTTGGATAGTACCACCGAAATGGGGCTTCGGTGATAGAAAGGTTCACTGAATTTGGATAGTACCACCGAAATGAGATGATCACCGATTTGAGACTTCGGTGGTGGACAGTTTTCACCGATATGAGATGACCACCGAAATGAGATTTCGGTGGTGGACAGATTTCCACCGATATGAGATGATCACCGATTTGAGACTTCGGTGGTGGACAAGTTTCACCGATTTGAGATGACCACCGAAATGAGATTTTGGTGGTGGACAGATTTCCACCGATTCTGAAAATTTTCACCGAAATGTGCTTCGGTGGTAGGCACGCTTCACCGATACTCGAGATTATTACCGAAATGGGACTGCGGTGATGAAAAAGAGATAGAAAAGATTCGACACATAGGTTTGTCCACCGATGAGAGATCGGTGGAGAGAGAGAAGTAGATACGAAGGTGTCCACCGATGTGAGATCGGTGGAGCATGAACACATATTTATTCTTGGAAATTGCACATCCCAAGTTCACTGATGAGAAAGTTGAACCTGGTTTCATCAAGAGGTTTGGTGAAAATATCAGCAAGCTGCAAATCGGTGGGAATGAAGTGTAGTTCAATGTCACCTTTGGAAATGTGATCTCTGATGAAGTGATACCTGATATCGATGTGTTTAGATCTAGAATGAAGAACAGGATTATTTGCTATAGCTATAGCACTGGAATTATCACACAGAATTGGGACTTTAGAAAAGAATTGATTATAGTCCCTTAGTTGGTTTCTCATCCATAGAATCTGAGCACAGCAGCTCCCAGCAGCTACATATTCAGCCTCAGCAGTAGAGGTTGATACAGAGTTTTGTTTCTTGCTGGACCAACTTACTAATTTTCCCCCAAGGAGCTGACAGCTTCCTGTAGTACTCTTTCTATCAATCTGGGAACCTGCAAAGTCTGAATCTGAATAACCAATTAGTTCAAAACTCGAGTCTTTGGGATACCAAAGACCCAAGTGCAGTGTGCCCTTAAGATACCGAAAAATTCGTTTTACAGCCTTTAAATGTGATACTTTAGGATTGGCCTGATAACGAGCACATAGACAGGTAGCAAACATAATATCCGGTCTGCTAGCAGTTAGGTAAAGAAGAGAGCCTATCATACCTCGGTAAAGAGTAACATCCACAGATTCACCTTTTAGATCGGCACACAATTTCAAGGGAGGTGCCATGGGAGTTTTCATAGGAGAGCTATCTAGAAAGTTAAATTTCTTCAGAAGGTCCCGAATATATTTGCTTTGATTTATAAAAATTCCTTCTGAAGATTGTTTGACTTGAAGGCCCAAGAAAAATGTAAGCTCTCCCATCATGCTCATCTCATATTCACTCATCATGAGAGAGGCAAACTCATCACATAGGCATTCATCAGTGGCACCAAAAATGATGTCATCAACATAGATTTGAACAAGAATGATATTACCTGAGGTTTCTTTGATGAAGAGAGTATTGTCAATTTTACCTCTGGAATATCCATGCTTGAGAAGAAAGTTGGCAAGAGTGTCATACCAAGCACGTGGAGCTTGCTTGAGACCATACAAAGCTTTGTCAAGTCTGTACACAAAGTTTGGATGAGCTGGGTCTTCAAAGCCAGGAGGTTGTTTCACGTAGACTTCTTCCGCAAGTTCCCCGTTGAGAAAGGCACTTTTAACATCCATTTGAAAGACCCTAAAATTTCGGTAGGCAGCATGAGCCAGAAAGATCCTTATAGCTTCAAGTCTTGCAACAGGGGCAAATGTTTCATCATAGTCAATGCCTTCTTCCTGTCTGTATCCTTGAGCTACTAATCGGGCCTTGTTCCTGATCACAGTACCATCTTCATCCATTTTGTTCCTGAATACCCACTTGGTTCCAATGATTGTCTTGTTTCTGGGTTTGGGAACCAATCTCCAAACTTTATTTCTCTGGAACTGAGAAAGTTCTTCTTGCATGGAAGTGATCCAACAAGGATCTGATAGAGCTTCATCCACTTTCTTGGGTTCAGAGAGAGAGAGGAAATTCACATAGAGACAAATATTTCCAACTCCTCTGCGGGTTTGGACACCTGCTTGTTGATCACCAATAATTTGATCTATGGGGTGATCTTTGGTCCATTTTAGAGCAGGGGGTAAAGGTGATGGGGTATGAGGAGTAGAGTGAAATGGAGTAGTGGGATCAGAGGTTTGGTGTAAAATGGGATTTTCGGTAGTGGAAGCCATGTGATTTTCGGTGGGATTAGGGATGGAAGAAGGGCTTCGGTGTAGAGTTTCGGTGGAAATAGGGAAATTGGTGTGAGAGATGGGTTGATCAATTTCGGTGGGAGAGAGTGATCCAGCTGGGTTTTTTGAGATGGATGGATTTGAGGGAATAGAGGAGATATCGGTGGAAGTGACTAAGGGGGTATCACCAATACATGATGAAATCCATCTGTGTAAATCATCCTCATCACTTGAAAGTGAGGAACATCTGAGATCATCAAACTTGACATGGATGGACTCATCAATGCTTTTTCTTCTGAGATTGTACACCCTATAAGCTTTGGAGGATAAGGAGTATCCAACAAATATTCCCTCATCTGCCTTGGGATCAAACTTCCCAAGATTTTCACGATCATTAAGAATAAAGCAGATACACCCAAAGACATGAAGAAAGCCAATATTTGGTTTTCTACCATGAAAAACTTCATACGGGGTTTTATCATGTCTTTTGGATATTACTGACCTGTTTTGAGTGAAGCAGGCAGTATTCACAGCTTCGGCCCAAAAATAGGTGGGGAGATTTGATTCGCTCAGCATGGATCTAGCGGCCTCACACAGTGTTCTGTTTTTCCTTTCCACCACTCCATTTTGCTGAGGAGTACGAACAGCGGAGAAGTTCTGAGAGATCCCTTTCTCGGTGAAGAAGTCTGTTGGTGCAAGTGTACCCCGCTTTAATATTGTGATATATTTTTGGTACACATAAAATCACATCTCCATATTTATTTTGATGATTACAAACACACCGTATTATTGTTTATCTAACAATCCTATCCAAGTGTACAGTTCTTGAAGAACACGAAGATTTTATCTGAAGAATTCAAGACGGAAGTTTCTACGTCGTCATTATTGTTTATACCTTATAATGATAAGCACCCTAAAATAATATACCACTTGGATATTTATAAAACCCTAAACTGTTTTTAATTAAAGATATTTAAAATTATTTAAAACTAAAGTTTTATTAATTTTTATTAAAATAATCTTTAAACCTTTTTTTTGTCAACTCAAAAATCAGTTTCCTATGCTATTTTACTGTTTGCATTTATTGACAAAGAGTGTTCAGCCGAAAGCAATCCAACGTGCAGCCTGCCCTTTGTATTTTTCTGACCGCGGTATACCGCGGTGTGCAAGGCGGTATACCGCCACCTCTTGTAGCCGTTGGTGTGTCAGTACTTTTTACTGCACGGTATACCGCGGTGTGCAAGGCGGTATACCGCGCCTCTTGTTTCCGTTGGAGCTTCCTTGGTATATAAATGATGCTTGCTGGTGATGAAAAAAAAAAAGACTACAACACAACAGTAACAAGCAGCATTCAAACTCTCAGCTCTCTCACTCTCACTTACTTATAATATATTTTATAAAACATTTTTTATAAAATATCCAAGTGTGAGATATTATACAAGAGTGATTACCCATTGTGAGTTATACTCCTCTTGTAAGCATTTGAATAACGGGTGTGTGATCCTGTACATCTCATAGCAGAAGCTTGAGAATCAATTACGTTACCTTTGTACTTGGTTTGTATTCTACCGTAAAGAATACATTTATTGGATCGTGTCGGGAAGTGTCTCGGCTGCTGGTTTATCACAGTTGGTGGTAAATCAGTAAATCTCTGTGTCAAGTATCTCTATCCCTTATCTCTTTATTTATTCCGCTGTGCATTTTAATTATATCTGTTTATATAATTGTTGTATATTTATTATTTGTATACTCTGATTTATTTATACTGTTTCTGTACTGTATTTATTTATAAAAGATTTTTTGAAAGTAAAAGATTTAAATACAACCTTCCCCCCCCTAGGTTGTCCAACATTTGGTATCAGAGCAGGGCTTTCAAAAATTATCTGTTTAAATTTTTAAAGTTATTTCTTTAATTCTTTTAAATGGCTCAACAAACTAATTTTATGTTTTCAAAACCCCCTTTGATAGATACTGAAAAGTTTGGCATTTGGGCCGAGCTATTTGAATGTCACGTGCGTGGCAAAAATCAAAAGATTTGGGATATTATAGAGAATGGGAATTTTAATCCTACTATTGTAAAAGATGATCTTATTGTTGATAAACCTTTAAAAGAATGGACTCCCGCTGAAGAATCTCATGTCTGTTTAAATTTTGAAGCTAAGAATATATTATATGCTGCTTTAACCTCTGATGAAATTGAAAGAGTTTATACTTATAAAACTGCTAATCAAATCTGGCAAAGCTTGAGCGACACTCATCGTGGAAATACTCAAGTTAAAAGCTCTAAAATAAATATTCTTGTTCATGATTATGAATTATTTGAAATGTCAAAAGATGAGTCAATCGACTCAATGTTTAAACGTTTTAACCTCATTATGACTACTTTGAAGGGATTAGGTCGTACTTATCCTAATGAGGATTATGTAAGGAAAATTCTTCGAGCACTTCCTTCGGAGTGGATGGCAAAAATCACATCCTTGGAAGACTCCCGAGATCTCGCAACTATGAAGCTCGATGATCTCATCGGCAATCTTAAAGTGCACGAAATTGCACTAAGAAGAAATCAAGTCCGGGAGCAAGTCAAAAAGAAATCCATAGCTTTAGAAGCCGTTGCCTCTAAAGATGAGAAAGAAAAAGAAGAGGAGGAAGATGCAAGCTCCTCGGATGACGAACCCGAAAATCTTGACGATTTAGTCAAGTTGGTAAGAAAACTTTCTAAACTTTTATCTAACAAAAAGTTTACTAATAATGATAGGTTTCAAGAAAACGGAGACTACCGTCGTGGTGGTAAAAACCAAAGTCGCAACGTCCATAAAAGTGAAGACAAATATGACGAATCTAGCGACGATGAAAAAGCCAATAAAAAGAAAGGCTTTTGCTATGTGTGTGGCGACAAGGATCACTATGCGAGTGTGTGTCCGAAACGAGCAAAACAAATCAACACACCAAAAGCTTTAGTTGGAGGCGCGTTGAGCGCAAGCATAAATGAGGCCCAAAATTTTTGTTTCATGGCCGACCATGATAATGAGGTATCTTCATCATATTCTTCTAAAAATAATTATGATAATAATTATAGTGATAATTATTATAGTGACGATGAAAATAATCTTGACGAATTATATAAATCATTTCATGATATGGCCGCTCTTGCAAATAGGTATAAAGATGAAATCACTAAATTAAAAGAAACCGTATCCGCATATAAAAAAGAAATAGATGACGGTAAACAAAAATCTGCTTATGATTTAGATGTTATCACTAAATTAGAAAATAAATTAAGTGAAAAAGATATTTGTAAATCTTGTGTTATTTTAAATGATAAAATTGCATGCTTAAATAAAAAGACACATGAAGATATTACATGTACAAAATGCGAGTCTCTTGAAAATGATAATGCATGTTTAAAAGCTAAATGCGATTTATATGAAAAAGATAATCTGTTAGCTAATGCATTTCAAAATAGCAATGATAAAGTGTTAAAAATGCTAAATATGCCTAATCGTATAAATTGTCGTAAAGGCATTGGTTCCGATACATGTGTTGATAAATGTTCGTGTAAACCCATTAAAAGATTTTTTGCATCTCCTAAAGTTGAAACGAGAAAACCCTATGTGCAAAAACCCCCATATATGTCAAAAATAAAAAATGTGAATTATGGGAGGAAACCGTATGCTCGTATGTATAATAGTAATTTTTCTAGACCTAATGCGAATATAAATGCTTCATTTTATGTGTATGATAAATACAATCGCAAAATTAAAATGGTTAGAAAATGGATTCCGAAAGGAATGTTTAATGTTGACAATCCCGGTGGAATGCGTTTATGGTTTTAAACCATTTTTATGGTTTTGTATGTTTGTCGTGTTTGTTTTATGTCGACAACATATTTTTTTTGCAGTTTATGTTTTATACTAACTGTTAAAAGGACCCATAAGAAAAGGGTACCACGAAATATTTTCTTTGCCTTTTGTAGGTGTTACCTGCCGAGGTTATAATACGTGGTTACCTGCCGAGGTTATAATACGTGGTTACCTGCCGAGGTTATAATACGTGGTTCCCTGACGAGGTCATAATACGTGGTTTTTTTTGCTCACATAAAATTAAAAAAAATAAAAAATAAAAATTTTTATTTTAAAATCGGTTGTGTGTAAGATTGGTTAAAGGAAACATTGAAAGCCAAATGCTGCCAGTCAACTTACTGTCGCGGTATACCGTGACCCTAAGGCGGTATACCGTGTTCTGTTCTCCTCCACCACGTGTCACTCTGTGATTCACCGGCAGAACCTGCTCAAACTGACCCCGGTATACCGCGCTCCCTAGGCGGTATACCGCACCGCTGTTTTCCCTCTGTCACGCGTGTTTAAAGATGTCATGTCTTTTCAACCTTTTTCTGACTCGGTATACCGCGTGCTCCTAGGCGGTATACCGCGTGCCTTCGACGGATTTAAATCCAATGCAGGTAAGTTTTCTTTCCTTCTTTTTTATCCTAAGTGCTCTCTCTCTCTCTCCCTCCTCTTGCCGCCGACCGCCGCCTACGACGTCCGCCGTCAACAACCGAAATTTTTTTCGGCCACCGGAACTCCAACCTTTCGACAACAGTTTACTCTCCTTCCTTCAAATGGCTCCAAAAAGGGCTCGTACCTCTCGGGGAGCTTCCAGCTCTCAAAACCCATCTGACCCTCCTCAAAACCGTCGTGCTCAAAGACGACATATTTTTGAATCCCGACCTTGTAACCCAGGTCGACCTGTCGATTTAGTGGGTCTAGAGCCACTTGGTACCTTTGAAGCTTTCTCTTCTATTGACTGGGAACCTTTTCTTTCTTTTCAAGGAGATGTACCTTTTTCAAGTATGGTCGATTTTTATGCTGGGTATGACTTTAACGAGACCACCCATCGTGTCTCTCTTCAAATTTACAACCACTCTTTTAACTGGAGTTTAGAAGATTTTTCTCGTGTACTGGGTCTAACCCATTCCAATATAAATGTGTTTTCAAATAATACTGCCTTTACTTCCCTGCTTACCCAGGTTCAAGAAACTCAGGAAACCATTCTCCAATCTATTTTAGCTCCCGCTTTTCGAAATAATTTTCCCTCAATTTTAACTGATCAACATCTTCCGGAAAATCTTCGTTTTTGGAATAAAATTATCCTTTTTAACGTTTTGGGACGCGCTGGAAATTTTGACAGATTGGGTGCACTTCAGTGCTATATCCTTTACTGTCTCCGGCATGGCATCCGTATTAATGCCACCTACATTATTGCTCACCGTATGGTGATTTCCGAGTCTGGTAACCAGTCTCTTCCGTTTGGTTACTTAATTCGAAACCTTTTTACAAACCTTCAAATTCCTATCATTGGTAGGATGTTAGCTCCTACTCCTTCTCTCAATGCACTGACTGTTAGTCGAATGAGTGCTCCACCGGGACGGGCTCTTCATCGCCCTCAAGATCCGGCTCCCGAGGAAGACGATCCATACGCAATCCCGGCGGGTGCAATCTCAAATCGTCAAATATACTCCGCGATCATTGACTTGCGCCGGAGTTACGATGCCGATCAACGTGTGGTGCAAGACCGCTTGGAAGACATTGACGAGCAGTTGTGGACTTTATCTAATCAACTGAACGAAATTGAATTTATAGATAGCGATTAATTTTTTTTTATGTCTTCTTAAAACTTTATTTAATTAACATTATTATTGCTCTATTCTAATGTTTATTCTCCTGCTTCGTTATTATTATTGAATTTTTTTTGAGAGCTTATTTTATCTAACCCTTGAGAAAATGCTAACTCTCAAATACTTCATATTTTAAGGGGGAGCATTTTTCAAGGGGGAGCATAGCGTCTTTCCTAACCCTTTTTGCTTCGACAAAAGGGGGAGAGAAACCGAGTATGCTCTCGTGTTTAGCGTTGTGTTTGTCATCATCAAAAAGGGGGAGATTGTTGGTGCAAGTGTACCCCGCTTTAATATTGTGATATATTTTTGGTACACATAAAATCACATCTCCATATTTATTTTGATGATTACAAACACACCGTATTATTGTTTATCTAACAATCCTATCCAAGTGTACAGTTCTTGAAGAACACGAAGATTTTATCTGAAGAATTCAAGACGGAAGTTTCTACGTCGTCATTATTGTTTATACCTTATAATGATAAGCACCCTAAAATAATATACCACTTGGATATTTATAAAACCCTAAACTGTTTTTAATTAAAGATATTTAAAATTATTTAAAACTAAAGTTTTATTAATTTTTATTAAAATAATCTTTAAACCTTTTTTTTGCCAACTCAAAAATCAGTTTCCTATGCTATTTTACTGTTTGCATTTATTGACAAAGAGTGTTCAGCCGAAAGCAATCCAACGTGCAGCCTGCCCTTTGTATTTTTCTGACCGCGGTATACCGCGGTGTGCAAGGCGGTATACCGCCACCTCTTGTAGCCGTTGGTGTGTCAGTACTTTTTACTGCACGGTATACCGCGGTGTGCAAGGCGGTATACCGCGCCTCTTGTTTCCGTTGGAGCTTCCTTGGTATATAAATGATGCTTGCTGGTGATGAAAAAAAAAAGACTACAACACAACAGTAACAAGCAGCATTCAAACTCTCAGCTCTCTCACTCTCACTTACTTATAATATATTTTATAAAACATTTTTTATAAAATATCCAAGTGTGAGATATTATACAAGAGTGATTACCCATTGTGAGTTATACTCCTCTTGTAAGCATTTGAATAACGGGTGTGTGATCCTGTACATCTCATAGCAGAAGCTTGAGAATCAATTACGTTACCTTTGTACTTGGTTTGTATTCTACCGTAAAGAATACATTTATTGGATCGTGTCGGGAAGTGTCTCGGCTGCTGGTTTATCACAGTTGGTGGTAAATCAGTAAATCTCTGTGTCAAGTATCTCTATCCCTTATCTCTTTATTTATTCCGCTGTGCATTTTAATTATATCTGTTTATATAATTGTTGTATATTTATTATTTGTATACTCTGATTTATTTATACTGTTTCTGTACTGTATTTATTTATAAAAGATTTTTTGAAAGTAAAAGATTTAAATACAACCTTCCCCCCCCTAGGTTGTCCAACAAAGTCTTCAAGAGCACTATTTCTGAATTCAGTGCCATTGTCACTTCTTACCGAGCGGACAAGCTGGCCATTGAGAACTTCATTTTTCTTGACAAAGTTGATGATTTCTTCAGTAGCATCACTTTTGTACCTGAGAAAGAACACCCAAGTATATCTGGTAAATTCATCAACAATAACAAGAATATACCTTTTGCCTCCAAGACTTGGAGTGCTGACTGGTCCACATAGATCCATGTGCAGCAATTGAAGAGGAAGAGTGATGGAAGAGCATTGCTTCGTCTTGAAGGATGATTTGGTGAGCTTTCCCTTTTCACATGCATCACACAGCTTCTCTTTGACAAAGTTCAACTTTGGCATGCCCGTCACCAGCTCTTTGTTGGAAATTTTATGCAAGGTCTTGAAGTTTAGATGAGAAAGACGTTTGTGCCACAACCAGTTTCTTTTGGATGCATCATTTGACACAAAGCAGACATTTGAAGAAGAATTGGATTGCCCCATATCTATGACGTAGACATTTTCCATCCGTCTTCCCGATAATACCACATTGAATTGTTTGTCTACCACGGAGCAGACACAAAGTTCAAAGATAACTTTGTATCCAAGATCACACAGTTGGCTAATGCTGAGAAGGTTATGCATGAGGCCGTCCACAAAAGCCACTTTGTTGAAGGTTACAGATCCGTTAGAGAGAGTCCCGTATCCTTTGGTGTAAGCCTTAGAATTATCACCAAAGGTTACAGATGGACCTTTTCCCGGCACATAGTTGATGAGAAGAGACTTGTTTCCCGTCATATGGCGTGAGCACCCGCTGTCTAAATACCAAATTTGATGGTGCTCAAAAGCCTGCATGCAAACACATATTAGTTCTTTGGTACCCATTTTGTAATGGGTCCTTTGGGGTTAGAAGAGCTTGATTCCTTAAGCTTGGATCTATCAATCCTATCCTTGGGACAGTCCTTAGCCATATGAAAAGTGTCACCACAGTTATAGCATTTTCTATAGATAAAAACCTTTTTAGCATTTTTCATGTTTTGGCTTTTATCATTTGTTCTTATAACCTTGTTAGAGGAGAACAGAGCAGGGGGCTTGGACCCAAGGATTCCTTTGGATAAATCTTTGGAAGTTGATTTTCTTAAAAGCACAGATCTAGGTACATAGGTGTTGTAAGAGGGAATGTTTGGGGTAGAACTTTTGGGATGAGAGCTTGCCATGCAGTTGACTACCGATTTTCCTTTGTCAGCACAGGAAATCCTTTTTGAGTGAACAGGAGTTTCTCTTTTGGGGATCTTTGAGGGCTTAGGTTCGGTGTAGGTATCTATGTGAATAGATTTCAACACTTCATGAAGAGGAATTGGAGGGTCATAGATTGTGGGATCGGTGGGCACAAAGGAGATGAGATCGGTGGGTTTAGATCTTTTGGAAGGATTAGCTTTTGCAGAGTTTGAGGAGGAGGCTTCATCCATGACTGAAAATTTGAGCTGATCATGGATGGGTTTGGAAACGTCATTTGAATCTTGCTTCTCAATAATTTGCAATGAGGAGTCTTTGGCCTTTAAGGATATCCCATACTTTAAGGCTTCACACAGATCTAACGAGTTCAAAGAGATGGAATCACAAGAGCTGGAATCAGAGAGATCATCACAAGCATTGGTGGGGGGAACAAGAGCAAGAGTGGACTCACAAACATCAGTTTTTCCAAATCCTAGACCGAACTTGTTTGAACTACAGATTTGACTTTGAAAGATTTGTTCAAGATTTTTGGAAGAGCTTGACCATTTTTTGATGACTTCTTGTTCCCTTTTTAGTTTCTTAAAGAGAGAGTTCTTTTCTTTTGAGATCACATGATTTATTGTTTTCAAGTCCTCAAGCTCAATTTTTATTTCCTCAAACCTTTTAAGCTTAGACATGCAAATTTCAAGTTCAGCTTTGAGCTCTTTCACTTGAACAGATTTTCTATTCTTACTGTCTTTAACAGAATAAAAATCTTGAGTTAAAGATTCATAGGCATTGATCTTTTCAATATCAGACATATTATTGAAGGGATGTACCTGAGCGTAGGCTGTGGAGCACCCAGTTGCCACTAGAGCCATAGGTGAAGTGGCCCTTTCGGAAACTTCCATTTCTTCTGAGATGGCCACGAAGCATCTATTCTGAGAATCACTGTCGGAGGTGTCTTCGTCGTCCCAATCGTGGGTTTCTGCCATGAGACCCTTCCCTTTTCTCTCTAGACCCTCACTCCTTTCCTTCTCTTTCTTGTACTTGGCCTTATATTTCTCGGCACGCTCCTGATGATTTAAGAAGGATGGTGGGGACTCCTTTTTGGGAAAGGTTGATTTGAAAGGCATGTGTTTGGATTTTTCCCTTTTTGAAGAGGGATTGTCAGAAGAAGTAAATTTGGACTTGGAGATACGCTTGCTTCTACACTCAGATGCAAAATGTCCTTTCTTGCCACAGTTGTAGCATTCCTCATTGGACTTGTCAGAAGAAGTTTTGAAAGATGAAGTTTTTCTAAGACTTCGAGATTTGTTGAAGGGACGAAACTTGTGTTTAGAACCGGCCATCATTGCCATCTCATCCGACAACTGTTCAACCATGATATCCTCACCTTCATCATCGGCATCACTAAGATATGCTTCCGTTTGGTGGGTTACATTTGTTTGGCTGTCATTGTCAGAGTCAGATGAAGGATAGGTGATTCTAGGAAGATTTTGAGAATTCTTGGAACTTTCACTAACAAGAGCTATAGAGGAGCTCTTTATTTCCTTGATGAAAGATTTCCGTTGAAGCTTGGTTTGCTCAAAGTTGAAAAGAGTACCATATAATACGGTTAAGGGCATGAACTCAAGGTCCTTGGTAGTTTTGATGCAAGTACATATATTTTCCCAAAAATCTGGGAGACAATCCATGAACTTGCACAAGACTTCCTCATTATCATAGACTCTGCCCAACAACTTAAGATCATTTAAAAGAGAGTTGAAGCGGTTATAGAAACTAGGAAGAGATTCTCCTTTTTCAAAAGAAAATAGTTCATACTTTCTGATAAGACCAATCTTTTTGCATTTCTTGACTTCCTCTGTACCTTCGTACAGAACACATAGAGTGGTCCACATTTCTTTGGCAGTTTCAAAGTTCACCAAAGAGTGGTAGACCTCATCAGGAAGAGAGAGAGAGCAATAATAGCTCTTACCTTGGAGTCAAGAGTAACTAAACGTTTCTCCTCATCAGTATACTTTTTAGGATTTTTTAGAATATACCGACCAGTAGCACTGGATTTTTCCTCATCAGAATCACTTGAGATTTCCTTTTCAAAGGCCTCTTTGCCTGGCCTCTGCGTGTCATAGCGAGCCCAAACTCTGGGGATAATGGGTCCCTCGTTGAGAATGGTTGGATATCTAGTATCCACTCCTTCCATGAATAGCATCATGCGGCTTTTCCACAAAGAGAAGTTGTTGGGATTGAACTTAGGAGGTTTTGAAATAGAGTCGTTTTCAGAGAAGTTATTTTGAAAAGAGTTTTCAACAGTAGAAGAAGAAGAGGCAGCCATCGCAGATCAAGTTTATGGAATTAAACTTTCTGCTCTGATACCACTTGTTAGTCCCAGATGGCTTAACAAGTATTGTAGAAGGGGGGGTGAATACAATACACAAAAATTTCACAATTTTAATTCTTATATTTGAAAAACTTTCAAAAGAATTACACACAGAAAACTTAAGATTGTTGCGGAAAAGAACAGATAAACTATTCTAACAATCTTACACAAAGTATACAACAAAACAACTAAGAACACTAAGAGCAAAGCTATTGAGTTTTAAGGCTTAAAAGAAGGTTTCTTGCACTGAGAGAATTTCTTTAAAAGCGTGAGAATTGCATGAAGAGCACTTCTCCTTTTATAGTGCCAAGGAGTGCCCAAGCATTAAATGCTTGGGACACTTGTCATCTTCACATATGCTGATAATGTTGACTTCAGGAGAACTGTGAAGTCCTTGTCACTTTTCACTAGGTGCAGACAGAGTAGCTTGAGCAGATAATAGGGACCTTAACTGAAGGTGGATAAAAAGACAAACTGTCACTTTTCTCTGCTGGAAGATATTGTCCCATAATAAATGATCTTCTGTCTTGAGCCTTTAGTATCGAAGTGGTTTCCACCGAGATTTGACAAGTCTTCGGTGGAAAGAAGACTAGTCCACCGAAGTTGCAAGCAGGTTTCGGTGGTAACTAGTCCACCGAAATTACGAGCATGTTTCGGTGGTGAGAGGACCACCGAAATTACAAGTATATTTCGGTGGTGAGAGGACCACCGAAATTACATGTATATTTCGGTGGTGAGAGGAGCACCGAAAGGGTCATCGGTGGGAGAAGGCCACCGAAGATGTCCTATAACTTCGGTGGAGAGAAGGTCACCGAAATGTCAAGGGATTTCGGTGGTGATGACTTGTTTGAAAGTTGCCGAGAGTCTTCTATTTTCCACAAGTAGAGAGTCTTCAAGCTTGGTTTCGGTTGATCTTCGACTTCACCGAACATTTGCTATCTTGTACAAGTCATTCAAAGAACTGAGCTAAAATATTCTAAGTAGGAGTTTTAGGGAAAACATCGGTGAGTCAATTTCAAATCCTTGGTGACCCAACAGTTTTTGAGTGTAGCACTGGATTGTTTGCTATAGCGATGGCACTAGTGCTGTCGCAATAGATTGGAATTTTGGAGAGCTGAAGATCATAGTCTAGTAGCTGATTTCTCATCCACAAGACTTGAGAACAACAGCTTCCAGCAGCTACATATTCAGCTTCAGCTGTGGAAGTGGACACTGAATTTTGCTTCTTACTAGTCCAACTTACCAGCTTTCCACCCAGGAGCTGACATCCTCCTGTGGTGCTTTTCCTATCCATTCTGTAACCTGCAAAATCACTATCTGAATAGGCGGTTAGATCGAATCCTGAGTCTTTGGGATACCAAAGGCCTAGATTCGTTGTACCCTTAAGATATCGAAAGATTCGCTTTACAACTTTCATATGAGATATCATAGGTTCAGCTTGATATCGTGCACACAAACATGTTGCAAACATAATATCGGGTCGGCTAGCTGTCAGATACAAGAGAGAGCCGATCATCCCACGGTACAGCGTGACATTGACAGGAACACCCTTAGTGTCCTTATCAAGTATCAGCGGTGGTGCCATTAGGGTTTTCATAGCTGAACTTTGAGTTAAGTCGAATTTCTTCAGCATATCTCTAACATATTTTTCCTGATTTATAAAAGTTCCTTTTTCAGTTTGCTTAATCTGAAGACCAAGAAAATATGTTAGCTCACCCATCATACTCATTTTATACTCATCTTTCATTCTTCCCAAAACTGAGTAGGCATATGAGAATCGCTGAGCATTGAACGTGCAACTTCGATTATTGTTCTATTTCTTCTTTCAGCGACTCCGTTTTGTTGCGGTGTTCTCACTGACGAAAAGTTGTGAGAAATACCCTTACTCTCAAGGAAGGAATCAAGAGAACTGTTTTTGAATTCAGTTCCATGATCACTCCTTATAGAGCGAACAGTCATATTGTTCAGAGTTTCCATCTTCCGAACAAAGGTGATGAGTTCTTCAGGGGTGTCACTCTTAGAACGGAGAAACATTACCCATGTGTAACGAGAAAATTCATCAACTATGACCAGCGTATATTTCTTTCCAGCGATGGATTGTTTGTTAACAGGGCCAAACAAATCCATATGGAGTAGTTGTAGAGAAGATGACACTGAGGAGACTTGGTTTGACTTAAAGCTTGCCTTGGTCTGCTTCCCTTTTTCACACGCTGAACATAAAGACTCTTTGGCGTATGAATGCTGAGGTAGACCAGTGACTAACTCTTTTGAATAAAGAGTATTCAGTGTCTTGAAATTTAGATGCGAGAGCCTCTTATGCCATAGCAGTTGACATCAGAAGATGCCTTTGAGAAGAAACAGGAGTTCTCAGTGGTTGTTGAGTCCATGTTTATTACATAAACATTTTCCAAACGATAACCGCTGAGAGCTATCTTCTCCTTTTTGTCAGTGACAAAGCAGGATTCCTTAGTGAAAATCACTTTGTTATCCATGTCGCAAAGCTGACTGATGCTCAGAAGATTATGCTTCAGCCCTTCAACATATGCGACTCTTCTGAAGGAGGTTGTACCATTTGAAAGTACACCATACCCTCGGGTATGTCCTTTTCCATTTCCACCGAAAGTAACAGAGGGACCCTTCTCTTCCTTGTATTCAGCGAGCAGGTTTTTCTTTCCAGTCATGTGTCTAGAGCATCCGCTATCGAGATACCAGATACCCTTCTTAACCTGCATTTACAAAGGAAGATTAGTTTTGCTTGGGTACCCACTTAACCATGTATACGCGTTTATCAGTGGAAGTGGTTGGAATAGAAGGTTCAGCGTTCTTCGCAGCATTTGAAGATTCAGCTTTGTCTTTCTTCACTTTGGTCAATTTCTTGACCTCAGCGGTAGGATTCACCTTGACCTGAATTGCAACTGGGTTGGTCTTTTTTGCCTTGGGGGCAATCTTCACCTTAGCTATCTTTTCAGCTTTGGTGGTTGTGGGGCACTTACTAGCAATATGATCGGTAAGTCCACAGTGATAACATTTCCTATAACTAAAAGTAGTTCTAGGACCAATTGTATGTTGAGCTTTTAATTTCGAATTAGAAGTGCCAGCACCAAGTAAACTATTGGTTTTAAAAATGGGACGAACATTCAGTTCTTCAGATTTCTTACCAAGGACATCCACTCTGAGTCTAGGAGTAGATCGCTGAATAGATCCAGAGATCTGATTTCTAGAGCTAGAGGGGTGGATCACTAAAGCTTTGGAAGCATTCAGCTTTGGTACTACAGTACCCTTCTGAGGATTTTGGTAAATAACAATTCCTTTACCTTTGTCTTTAGAGACAGAGGTAGGTTTTGAATAAACCATTTTCTCCTTTCCTTTTGAGGTAGGAGTTTCCTCAGGGATTGGTGTAATGGACGAGGAGCACTGAGATGATGAAGTGTCAGCGACTGAGGATACGAACGTTCCAAATTTAAGCATTGAACGTTCAGTGGTTGGTTTTGGAGTATCATATTTATAACCCAGACCACGTTTATCACTCAGAGGAATCTGAGCCTTAATTATCTCAGTGATCTTTGTTGAAGAATTACACCATCCTTCAACAGTAGCTTTTTCAGCTTTTAATGCAGCGATAGCTTCTGCTCGTTCGATTTTGACTAGCTGATTTATATGGACTTGATCTTTAAAATCATCTTCAATTTTAGAAAGCTTTTCTATTTGAAGGTGACAGTTTTTAAGTTTTTCAGCGAGATCAAGGTTTTGGTTTTCAACCACAGTTTTGCCGTTCATGGCTTCATATTAACTTCTAGTCAATAGATCGATCTTACGGAGACTATCAGCTTCATCAATATTTGCAATATTAGTAAAGAAAGAAGGCGATACCTGAATAGCAGAGGTTGAAGTGGAGGGAATGTCTGAACTTTCTTCCTCTTCTTCAATCTTAGCCATAAGGCAGAGATTGGCTTCATCATCTTCAGATTCAGATGATGATTCTTCTTCATCAGAAGCAGCCCAATCGTAGTTGGCCATAAAGCCTTTGCCTTTCTTCTTAAAGCTTTTCAGCTTCGCATATTTCTCCTTCAGCTTTGAGTATTTGTCACCTTTATTCCTTGGAACAAAGGTTTTCTTTGGAAAA
Organism: Saussurea involucrata; assembly: GCA_033807775.1. NCBI lineage: Eukaryota > Viridiplantae > Streptophyta > Magnoliopsida > Asterales > Asteraceae > Saussurea > Saussurea involucrata. The sequence continues at coordinate 2,882,985 of CM066313.1, read as the reverse complement.
GCTGAAGGTCTCATGACTTTCTTTGACCTGCACTCATTAGCGAAATGACCTGTCTTTTCGCAGTTGAAACAAGTAGCAGTAGCCTTATCAACAAAAGCTGATGATTTAGGCTTGTCAGTTATGGAAAGAGGTTTGTTCTTTCTAAACAATTTCTTCTTGGCGAATCTCCTGAACTTTTTAGTTAGGAGAGCCAAGGATTCATCATCATCTGAAGAATCAGAATCTGATGACCTTTCAGAGTTACTTTCTAACTCAGTGATAGTGACCACGGGTCGCTGAGTAGAAGGTTCCTCTGAGAGTAAAGCAACAGGGGTGCTTTTGGAATCTTTTACAAGATTCTTCTTAAGATGGCTAGATTGCTCATGATTCAGCAATGTACCATATAAGGTTGAAAGGGTCATTGATTTAAGATCCTTTGACAGCTTGAGACACATGGAATAATTGTCCCAGCTTTCAGGTAAACATTTAGAAACTTTGTCAGCACTTCAAAGTTTGAATATTCCTTACCAACAGTTTTTAGATCTATAATTAAGCAATTAAAACGTTGGTGAACTTCAGAGAGAGTTTCATTCTTACCATAAATGAAGCTTTCGTATTGTCTTACCAGGTTTATCTTTCTTGAGTCCTGGACTTCAGACGTTCCTTCATACTGAACACATATTGTGTCCCACATGGCTTTTGATGTTTTCAGATTCATGACGGAATGGTAGACTTCGTCAGGAAGAGCCATGGAAACTATGGATCTGGCTTTTGTATCTATAGCCACTTTCTTCTTATCTTCATCGGTCCACTGAAAGATTTCCTTAGGAATCAGCCTTTCTGGAATAGCAGGTCTATTCGCAGTGGCTGGTACTGCAGGATCAATTGTTACAGGGATGAATGGACCATTCTCAAGATAGTAAGGCATAGTAGGGTCTACACCTTCTAAGAAGAGTATCATCCTATTTTTCCATAAGTTGAAGTTATCTCTGGAAAATCTAGGGGGGTTTTGCAAGAGAACCATTGTCTATATAATTTGTGTTTGTGTTGGTGGCCATTTTCAGATAATAGCAAGGAAGAGAAATATCTTAGATTAGATCTTGTTTATGAGATTAAACAAATCCGCTCTGATACCACATGTTAGGATCCAAGCGCTTACCACTACGCCAAAAGCAATTGCTGGTGGAGAAGGCTCAACTTATTTCCATATAGCGTAGCAGCCAGCGCCACGTTTCGATTTAGGGAGATGCTGGTCAATGACCCAACAATCCCCCCCCCCAGCATCTGCCAGCACTAACGAGAGCTTCGCTAGAAGTCAATGGCTGCACAGCATGCCTTTGGCATTTTAAATGTACTCCATGGGATTCGAACCCGTGACCTGCTCTGATACCACTTGTTGGTCCCGAAGGCCTATACAAGTTTGTAGAAGGGGGGGGGGGGGGTTGAATACAAACACACAGATTTTACTTTTCTAAATTGTTTATTGATAAATCATTAACAATTTACAGCTTGTTGCGGAGACAAGATTAAGGATAAACCTAAATCTAAACAAGTTGGAACACGAAGGTTTCTTGCACTAAGAGAGATAAGGAAATTACTAATAATAACCTATCTTGAGATAAGAGATTTGAACTTGTCCAGAGTTAGCAAGTTACTTCAAATGAAGTGAGTTCATCTCTTTATATACTGCATGCATTTAATGCAAGTCAGTATACACTTTACACGTGTCATCAGCTGGTTGGTTGCATGTCATTGACCTTTGTTGACAACCTAAGTATCCGTATGTATGAACAGTGTAGTATCAGAGTGGTTGTACGATTCAGACAATTCGAAGGTTCTTTTCTGACAATTCGTACGGAGTCGTGCAAGGGTGGTTAAGACAAAAGTACTTTGTACGGAGGACTTCATGATCAGCTTTCGTTGAATCAGAGCTTTATCATATAGTATCAGCGAATGATAAAGTTCAGCGATAGCTGAAGTCTTGTACTTGATACTTCACGTTGAGTTGGACAAATCTGAGTCTTCGTTGATCCGCATCAGTTCATTAGGAGACTTGTCGCTGGTTCTTGAGCTTGATCTTCGACTTCAGCGTAGAACCTATGTTGACGTGAAACTTGTCTTCAGGGATCATAAGTAAACAACTAACTTATCAGCGATCACCATATGACTGAACAGACTCAGAGCATTATGGTGAACAGTGTCGCTGAATGTTTAATTTAAAGAGCGAGAGTTTCTATTAGCGGTACTGTAAGATCTTAGTACTTATCAGCGATAGTGAAACTCTGATACATATTGTTTACTTACAATTTTCACTAAGTATAAAAGAGAGGGTCATTATCAAATCACTGAGGGTTTGGATCAACAATAAAAAAACAAATTATATAAAATATAGTAATTGAAACTAGGCTGAAAAAAAGTGGGGGCTCAAATCCTATATTTATTGGAGGTCAAAAACAATATATATTCTTTGAAGTGATAGAATTTACAATATAACAATCATGTAATTTGAGATTGTATGGGTGTCATTGGACACCTTTACTCAAGTCGTATGTCCGCTTTTGTTTATCGGGAAAATTGTTGCACACAATATCTTTTTAGGTGGACTAAAAATTTACCAGTTATTCTACTAAGTAAGTAACAGTGTTTTTTATCAATAAATGTCTACCCAGATAAATGTTTATTAAACAAATCTAGGTTCTTTTAAAGTTCTTTGAATTTTGCAAACCAAATTTCACCCGCATTACCGTCTTCAATTGATCAATGGAATTATCATTTTTCCAAAAGAAGACCAATAATTATAAGTTGTTCATCTTTTTCGACATTTAGAATAACACGATTCAGATATTCTGATTGAAGGCGTTCTATTTCAAAATCTGTCAATCATTATTGCTAATTACAAAAACAAATATCAATAAGAAAATTCTTATTAATTATTGTTACTAAAAAACATTAACATTAAATACAAGAAATATTCCAAAGAGCATATATAGACAATCAACAATGATTGAGAAAATTGTAAATTTCACTACATAATCAAACAACAAAGTTATAAAAAGAACAATGAAAAATACAATGGAAAAAGCATCAAATAAAAAATATAAGATTGAAATTTGTACCCGAATAAAAGAATTGAGAATGGATTGGTTAATGAACTAAGGGGCTGTATGTTTACCTCTTAATAGTTCCATTAAGAGGCATCTGAATCGTTCAAAGTAGGGGTGCTCAAAAACCCGACCAACCCGATCAACCCAACCCAAACCGACGTGAAATAATCCAACCCGAAGCAACCCGGTGTCCAATCGAGTTGTAAAATCTTCAAACCGTATGTATTTGGTTGATATCGGGTTAGGAGAATTTGAACCCAACCCAACCCGATGAACCCGATATATATATATATATATATATATATATATATATATATATATATATATATATATATATATATATATATATATATATATATATATATATATATATATATATTCACTTTCTTATCCATCTCTATATAACTCCTTCACACACACATGTATATATATCTATATATATATATATAGTAAATGCTAACATATATATACAAATTGAGAAAAACAGTTAATGGTGATATATTTAAGATTTAAGAATAATGCAAATTGGAGACGTCAAGTTATTTGATCATATTTGGTTTAGACATTTTTATATGTAGTATCTATATATTGTGTGAATTATCGGTTGTATTTTAAAGACATGTTTCCGTTACTTTTATGTTTCTAATTTTGATTTTACTTTGTTTAAACACAACCCGACCAACCCAATCAACCCGAACGGGTTGGGTTGTATCTTTGTTTGGGTTGGGTTGGGTTGAAATTTTTTCAAACCGCCAACATTGGGTTGATGTGTCGAAATGCCTTCAACTCGATCAACCCAACCGGTGAGCATCCCTAGTTCAAAGGTGAATCTTGTTTGGCAAAAAAAGTTTGCCTCTTAATGGTTCCAAAACTCTTTTAATGATTTAGCATCTTGGACCACCCTTAACCATTCAGCACCCTGATTTCATTCTAAACAAATAACGAGCAACTGTATTTCATTTTGCACTATATCATAAAAGTCTCTTAACCATTCTGACATCTTAATCATTCTGCACCAAACCATTCAACAGTGGTGGATCCAAGATTTTTTCCTAGTGGGGTCACGTTTAAGATAAATTAAAGGTCCGTAAAGTCGTCCGGTATATTTTTAGCTCAGTTCCGCCGTTTCGAGAGATTTTTAAAGTTTTCTTGATTGATTTCAAGGGATTTCTAAGTTTTTTTTAGCGATTTCGATGGATTTTTTTGGTTTTTTGGTTGATTTCGAGAATTTTTTTAGTTGATTTCAAGGTACTTTTTTGGTTGATGGGATCCCATACAAAAAATGACTGCGGGGGACTACGATAAAAATTACAAAAAATAGTTTTTAACCTATAAAAATTGGGTTTTGATTTTTTCAATGGGGTCCTTTCCCCCCTCCTTTGACACTCTCCATCCGCCCCTGCCATTCAACAACTGCCAAACAGCCCTAAGTAGGAGTAACATTGTTTTTAAATAGCGAAAAAAAATCAAAAGCAAAACTGAGAAAGAGTAAACAATAGAATAAATAATCATGGACTAAAGAAATAAAAAGAATTAATTAAATTGAGTAAATAAATTATAGAAAATTACAAGCAAAAATTAAAAAAAAATGTTGAAGAAGTTGTAATGAATAGGGTTAGAACCCAAGTCCAGCATTACACAAGTAAGCAAGCTTGCCAATTCAATGGGCCCTGTCCGGGCTGGGCCTAGCTCACCATATTCAGGCCTGTTTAAGCGTTTGTATAACTGGTCCCGATAAATCGGGCCTGAAGCGGGACTTAAAAAAAAAGACATTTAAAAAAAATGTTATTCTAATACACTTAAAAATATGTAATTGGTCACTCAAATATACTTAAAACATACGTTTTATTACAGTTTTGGTTGAATATTACATTAAAAAATAATACATCTATTGAATTATAAGAAAATACACTTATTCCTCCCATGGTTGAAAGTGTTCAAGAGTTCCGGTCGATTCAAATTGGGTAAGAGCCATTCCATCATCGAGGTCATCAACATCGAATCGTTCATTGCCTTCGTACTGTGATACACTATCTTCATTATTGGTAGTTGGCGGCGAACTTAATCCTTCACGGATTTCGTTTTGTTCGAGAATTTCTTCCACCTGCTCGAGCTCCGCCTCTAGGGATTTTTGTCATGATATCTATCAATATTATCCAATTAGTCCCTTAAACAAACGCAACATTCTACGGACTCCGGGGTTAATCTTGTCCGACGTATGGAAAGGAGTCTGCCACTAAGAGAAAAGGCGGACTCCGAAGTTACGGTACTAGCTTGTAACTTGGTATCTAACCCCAGACACCAAGTATCTTATTTATAGTGTTTAGGGATCCTAAAAGACAAAAAAAAACAGCCACAAAACTCTCGAAATGGTAATATTATCGTTAGAATAAGACGAAAAACGGCTAGTAAGCCGCGTCAGGCTCAAACCGGGCGGGTAACCAGGTCCGGGCTAGGCCGGCAAAACTCGCTAAAACACGGCCTGATCGCATCCGATGAGCTTGAATCTGGGTTTTATACGAGTTGGGCTAGGCCCTGGGCCTCTGTCGGGCCAGGCTTGGGCCTGGTCGTTTTGGCCATCTCTAATGTAACATAATCTTTAATTCCCACATACATTCCTTTTACTAAATATATCATTATATATGTTTGCAACATATTCGATAAATTATATAATCCAAAAAAAATGTTTAATTTATTGAATATAAATATATATAAAAGAAAGATATTTTTTTTACTTATTTACAGATAATTATATAAAATTATTTACTTATTTATAAATTAAACTAGTTAAACCAAAAAAATAACATTTGTATAAGAAAAACCACCCAAAAAAATAATAATTAATGCTTGAAAATTAAATGATATATGTTATAACTATTAATTTAGTATTAATTTATATATTTTATAGTTATGTTCTTATTTCAAGGATTATTAAGAGGTTGTTTCCCTTTTCTCGCCCGTTCTAATTTGGATTCCGCATCTTTAAGCAATTGTTGGAGGTTCAAAACTCTTTGCTCAAGCTCTTCTACTCTACCTCGTGTAAACATAGGTTGATGCGGTTTCAAGAAATGGTGCGAAAATGCTTTTAACACGTCGACCCCACAAACCTGTCAAAAAACCCGTTCGTTAAATTTGTGAGATATAAAGAAAATACAAAAGAATGTACAATTTTTTTGATTACTAATGTACTATTTATGTATATGATGATGACATGACCTTATTGTTTTTTTTAATTTAAATATTTAGTAAATTAACATTTTATTGTTTTACAATTTAAAGTAAAAGACTAGAAGGTTTATTCGTCCATCGACCCTCAAACTCAAAAAACTCAACTTACGCATTTTAGTGTTTTAAACTAAAAGTTTTACGGACAACAGGTTTTAGACAACAAGTTAGTAAACTTTTGAGATGTTGGTACAAAACCGTACCAACATGTATCAATCGAAAAAAGTTGGTACCAATTAGAGTTTGTGTAAATTTTTACGTACCAATTATTATTGGTTGGTACACGATATTAAGAAGAAAAAAAACATGATACTACCGTATCATGTTCACCCTAAGTATAAGGGATTAAAACAGTAAATATTTGTAAACCACTACAAATCATAGTTTCTAAACTGTAGGGATGAAAATTGCGATTTTTCATAAACCATAGGGACGAAAAAAGTAATTTAACCAATTAGAGTTTGTGTAAATTTTTACGTACCAATTATTATTGGTTGGTACACGATATTAAAAAAAAAAAAACATGATACTACCGTATCATGTTCACCCTAAGTATAAGGGATTAAAACAGTAAATATTTGTAAACCACTACAAATCATAGTTTCTAAACTGTAGGGATGAAAATTGCGATTTTTCATAAACCACAGGGACGAAAAAAGTAATTTACTAAAAATGGTTATTATTGTTGACAGTGGGATTTGAACCCACGCCCTTTCGGACCAGAACCTTAATCTGGCGCCTTAGACCAACTCGGCCATATCAACTTTGATGTCTTCATTTAACACAAATTGTATATAACTACACATGTATTATGCTTTGGTGACTTGTACTGTACAGGTCGCCAATAAATTAATAGATATTATTTATGTTAACGTGCCATATTATGTTTATTATTATTTGTCAAAAGCTTCTTTATAAAACATACATTTTATGATATCGTTCAACATTCTTTACCTTATCTGTATCGACGATGTTATTGATACAGTTTAAGATTCTTGCTCCATCGTCCCTATGTTCCGGACCAATCATGTGCTTCATCTCTACTTTGTATAGTGCGAACATCCCACCAATTAAATTGGGATTGAACGGGTTTGGGATAGGTTAGTCCAGATCAATTATGCTGTTTTTCAAGAGAACCGGTTACATGGACTGTAGTGAATCTTTTTCTATTGTTGGAATTTTTTTTGTGTAGTGTGAGTTATGTGAGAAGAACTAAAAATGTTTACCCAGGTAAGTGCTTACCAAGTCATATTATAAGGACTAAAAATCTTATCCGGTAAGACTATGGCAAGGATCGAGAGTTTTACCCGGTAAGTGAGGGGGAAAAACTTTTACCACGGTTAGTATTTACCGAGAAAATTGTTATACGATACCGTTTTTGGTGGACTAAAATCTTTCCCGATAGAGGTTCTTGATCTGGACATGTGAACATGTCGTGATCACAATAGAGGATCTTGTAAGAACCTTCTGGCCGGATGAATGTGTTAAGAATCTCTACTGTAAATGCTCTAAAAATGACACACTGACAATCAACTAAATGACAATTGTACCCTCTAATAACAGTGAGAGTAATGTAAGAGTAATGAATTTCTCCATATCATAATTACAAGTAGAATCGAAAATCATTTACCTATTTTAGACAAACTAAAATAAAATATGAAATAACACCAATTAGAATGTTCATAAAACACACCATGGTTAGTTTACAAACGGTTTTTTTTCGGTCGGGGCAGTCGGATAACGAATAACGATAACTTACAACGATGAGTGATTGCCCGTAACTTCATAATCGTAATCTAAACCATATTAAAATAACGAGAAAAGAACAAAAAAGGAATCTAAACAAAAATACGAATCAAATAAATTATACAAGATCCCGAATACGTAAAATTACTCTTGTTTTTATTTCAAGGATTATTAAGAGGTAGTTTCCCTTTTCTCGCCCGTTCTAATTCGGATTCGGCATCTTTAAGCAGTTGTTGGAGATTCGAAACTCTTTGCTCAAGCTCTTCTACTGTACCTCGAGTAAACAAAGGTTGATACGGTTTCAAGAAATGGTGCGAAAATGCTTTTAATGCGTCGACCCCACAAACCTGTCAAAAACCCGTTCGTTAAATTTGTGATTTAACATTTCTTCTTGTAATAGCACCCAGAAGATCATGGGTTCAAATTTCATCAAAAATGACGAGTCTGCGTGAATATTTGTTGTATATAATATATATATATAGGGTACAAATCAAATACAAACCATGTATTTGTTGCACCCCTTACAAACCACGGTCTGCATATGTGCAGAAGCAGTCTGCATATATGCATTATCCCATATGAATGTATGTTCATTATATGTATATTCTTGCACGTATGCATATGCACATATGCAGACTGGTTCTGCACATATGCAGACTGTGATTTGTAAGGTGTGCAACAAATACAAGGTTTGCATTTTACGGAGCCTCTATATATATATATATATATACTTTCATAAAAGATGAATATGAAAAGTAAACCAATATTATATACCTCAGTGTGGGACCCAGCAAATCCCACATCGAGAATATGAGATATTGGGATATGAAAAGTAAACCAATATTATAAACCTCAATGTGGGACCCGGCAAATCCCACACTGAGATATTGGAAGGTTCAGATGTAGACAGACCTTATCTCTACCACAACGAACAAAAATGTGGTTTCAATATCAAAAAAAGATCCTAACCCACAAGTCTTTTACCTCTTGTGGCAGCAACGGCAACTTCGAAATATGAAAATCGTCATACAACATGTAGAATTGATCAAGGTATTTTTGTTGCATCTTCATCCGAGCTTTGAGCAACTTCGATTCGACACCTGGAATACAAGCCAAAGTAAGGGGTTGTTTACTTACACCTTTAACGAGCTTAATGGTCTGAGCAGCTTATTCGCTCAGCCATCATACATGAGTGTTTCTTTACGGCTTGATCGTTGAGCCATTAAGCCAAAATGGCTGTATGGAATAAGCCAGGACCTCTCACTTGTCTCCCATTAAGCCACCTCAAACAAATTAATACCAGAAATAATCCAACCCTTTCTCTTTGCCTCCCTCAAACCCATTGGTCTCCCGTCCCTCAGACACACAGATTTATCCAAACAGACAACTTAACCCATTCAGCGCTTAATGAAAAAAGAGTAGACATCCCCTAAGCTTCACTTACACAAATAAGGTGTAACATTTCTATTTTAGTTTGTCCCAAAATAAATTCTCAAAAAGTGTCTACTTTCCAATTATACCCATAATTATGAGATAGGAGAAATTCATTACTCCCTCTATTATTAAGGGGTAAAATTGTCATTGAATTAATTAAGAAGTGTAATGATTGCACATTTCTAAAACCGTATGCTTTTTTCATTGCCGGCATTTATTTTGGGATATTTATACAAAGAGACATGAAACAAAAGCCAAACAAGCACGGTATCTTCCGTTCGGAGGTGGGGTCCCCTAAAAGTAGAGCGGTTGTTTCTGTGAAGACCCATGGCTAGACGAAGGAAATCAAGAAGATGTGCCCTAAATTTTTCACCGTTAGAACCATGAAAAAAGTGTACCTTCTTCGTCAAAAAGCACTTGGTTGATGATGATATTATGTGTATCGATCTCAAATTTAGTGAGTTCTTGCACTAGCCTCTCCGTCTCATATAATGAGAGGAACTCGGGAATGCAAACGCATACAAAAGTTGTCAAATCCTGCATTAGAGAGAGTGTAAATATAGATATATGCACAAAAAATCCTGAGCCCAAACCCAAGCCTAACAGCCCGTTAAGGCCAACTTTCTTTTCAAGGCCCGAAAAAGCCCGGCCAGAAAAAAAAGACCGATTGAGCCCGTTAAAGCCCATCTAGGGCTTTTTCGGTTACTAAAAATGGGCTTAGTAGACCCGGGCCCATGAGATTTGCAACGACATTCATTCCGGGGTGTTCTTGCAACATGCCATTTCTTGGAAAAGTTTCATGTTAAACTTACTTTGAAGAAATCTTGCAACTTTTCCTTTTCGTCAAAATTTCATTTTAAATTTTACTTATTTGCCCATCTTCATAGTTACAAGATTCTCCATTTTCAGTTACTATAAAAGGGTATTTTAGGCACTTGACCATAAAAGGGTATTTTAGGCATTTGACCAAAATAGTGCATACCGGATCTTTGAACTGCCTGTTCACTTGTTCAATAACTTCTTTCATACCCTCGAGCCTTCCCAAGATTGCATCCTCACCAAACTCTTCTCCGACGCCAAACATTCGAGTCATCTGCCATTAAATTTCATCAATCCGTCAAAATATACAAAAAATGTAATTTTATTATCTTGTCGTTCTTTTTACGATGTGTGGAGAAATAAAGATATGCGGGTCCCGGTCACTTGATCGAAAAATATTTAATATGGAATCCACAAAAAGGCGAATCCTTTATCTTCCATTTTGTGGGGCCCATATGAGGTCTTCACGGAAATAGTCTTTTTTACCCCTTCGGGTAGAAGAAAGACGACACACATCTTACTTTCCCAAGACCCGACTTCACATGGGATTTACTGGGTTCGTTTGGTTTGGTTTATATCAGATAAAATAACGTCTTTGTTTCCTTTCACATCATACAAATGGGACCCACAGAATAAAAAAATGTTAAATTTGTTATAGGCTTATAGCAATCCCACAAGTGCATAAGCCACAAAGACCATTTTGGGCAATCATAGCTAGCTTATTTTTTGAGCTAATTGAGAAAAACCCTATTTGGTAAGCCATAAGCTAAGTAACATTTCAATAAGCTTTAGGGGCTTTTTCACATTTTTCCAATTATGCCCCTTATATATTAGAATTGAGTACTTTTTTCAACATATCCTTTTAGATTATTTTACATTGTCATCTAGCTTATCATCTAATCCCTCCGTCCCATATTAAGTGTCCATATTTCTATTTTAGTTTGCCCTAAAATAAGGGTTCACTTTTGACTTTACCATTCTACCCTTTATTATGAGATGGAAAACATTTCGCTCTCTGTTATTAAGAGGTAAAAGTGTCATTTAGTTATTTAAAAAGTGTAATAAATACACATTCCTAAAATTATGTCATTTTCATTGTGGACATTTATTTTGGGACAAAGGGAGTAGTTTTTACCAAACGTGGCTGGTTTTTCAGCTAATATCTAGCTTATCAGCTAGTTTCCCAAACATAGCCAAAGTGACACGAGAGTAAATAAGTACGAGCGCCCATGCAAATAGCGGAAATTATACACAAGTCGAATGATTTATTTTTTTCTTGTAATTTATGGGAGTTAGAAGAGAAATACCTGACCCAATATGCCACCGAATTTACTCTTTAACGTCATCATTTTCCCAAGACCTTTCTCTAATGTCGACGGAAACTGTAACAAGCGAAGTGTATGGCCGGTGGGAGCCGTATCAAACACTATCACCGAGTAATCCATAGTTTGCACCAACCTAAATCCAAATATTTCGAAAATAAATACAAAAATTATCTCGGAATCAAATATTTTTGGATCTCAAAGAAGATTACAACAAATATGTCCCATGATGATTGGAAGATTTATGTTCCTCGAGAAATTTGGATATAAATATTACCTAATTGCCCTTGTCATGATTAGAAATCGACAATTCAGGGTCAAGAAGATTCCTTTATTTTCTCATCATTGAAGGGTATGTTAGACATTTTAGTTATAGACGGTTTCACGATATGGAGTAAATATCGCAATGTATAAAGATAACTCATATAAGTAAATAACACATTCTTTCAACCATTAGCATTCCGTCAACTAGTAGCCATTTTTTAGTCCCACCAAAACAGATAAAACAAAAATCAAGAAAATGGGACAAGATTGCCAAATTACTAAACTACCCATGTCAAATTAAAACCCTAAAAACTTCCGAAATTCTCTCACCTGCCTACTTCACTCTCGCCCGTTGAGTCCTATTTACGTATGATTTTCGATAAGTCTTCCAGAATAAAATATCTTGTGTATATTATATTTGTGGGACCATATCCTTAAGCTTAACACGTTATCAAGCCCATAAGCTAGTAATCAAATGGAATAAACCACTTAAAGGTAAACATATAAGCAATTTATAAGTTATAACCCCAAAAAAAGACCAAGTTCAGGTGTCGTATTTGTACTAAAAAGGTTAGAAATGCAATTATTAACAATTTCTTGAAGTTAAGTTAGTGATTATCATCTTTTTTTTTAAATTATAACGAAAAAACGACACTCACTTTAGCATCTCGGCGAAGCTCATAGCCTCATCGATCCCGGGAATTGAGTTTGCTAAATCTGATAGGAAACCGTCCATTCCTTCTGAACTACCGGTATCTTCGGCCTCCACCGTCGGATCGACCTCCTGCAAAACAGACCCGTAAGTGTAAGCCCACATGATCAAAGAAATAAGAAAAAACAAAGATCAAAAATCCGCACAAAAAGGTATATAAATAGCATACTCCGTCAATCCCAAAATAAAAACTATTTCACAAATTAAAAAACTTGTTCCACAAGATTTTTCTACTTTGTAATTGTTGAGGGGTATTTTTGACATTTGAACAATAGTCGAAACACTTTCATTTAGCTATTCACCAAGTCAAACTTTTGCATTTATTTTGGTACAAAAGGGGTTTACAGATTTCAATATGGTCTAATAAAACCTTATCATATATGACTTTCTCGCTTTATCCTAAAAGAAATTGTTAAAACAATTTTAAATTGTCGAACCCACTTCAAATCCCGAAACATTATAAACCGATTTCTACAATTTTTCAAGAAAATGACTGTGAAGCCATACAACTTGGTTAAACCATCACTAGAAATAGAAGTATTCATCGATCTAGATCATAAAGAACTCATAGTCACCCAACATCAAATTCTACAATTAATCCAAAAAAAAACTCACCACAATAACCAAATTAGTAAATCATAAAGAGCCATAAGAGTTTTTCATGAATATGCACGATTGATAAGCTACAAGGATACAAAATGTTGTAAACCCTAAACCCTAAACCCTGAACCCAACCACGTTGACATATACCCCAAATACTGATTTTGATCAAGAAACATGAAACTAACTATCAAAGACTTGTTATAGCATACAACAAGGTGAACCCATTAACCAAAGATGAAATCTTTGGAGGATAAACATGGTCAAAAGGCTAAGACTATAAGCATTATTGTAACTTGAATTGATTTACCCTTTCTTGGATATCCAAATCACATAAACCCTGAATGCTTCAATCAATAATGGAACATGAAATTAACCACCAAAGACTCATCAACAATCAACTCATTACCTAAAGCATAAGTTCTATCGAATAAAAAAATCAACAAGTTGTAGTTGTACCAATTGTTATAAACAACCTTGAATATTTTACCCTTTTCTTGGAAATCGACCACCCCCATGTTCACATCAATTCGAATCGGTGAATAAACAATCAAACAAAGCTATAATCGTTTCAATTACCATAAACAAGCTTGAATCTTTAACCCTTTTCTTGGAATTGACAACTCCTATTCCTATTCACATCAATCTGAATTGGTGAATAAACAACCAGACAAAGCTATAATCGTTTCAATTGTTATAAACAAGCTTGAATATTTTACCCTTTCCTTGGAAATTGACCACCCCCTATTCACATCAATTTGAATCGGTGAACAAACAATCAAACAAATCTATTGATCGCTTCAATTACCCTAAAAAAAGCTCGAATCTTTACCTTTTTCGGAACAAATTGATCAATTTCAATCCATACTAATCAAACCAAACCCAATTCACATCAACACCAAAAACCCTAAATCCAACATCATTCACATAAACCTAGAACACCAAAATCAATCAAGAAACATAAAAACCAACTCCAAGATAATGAACCCATTAACCAAAATCATGAATATATAGTGGATAAACCACAATCAACAAACTATAACCATCTCAATTCTTCAAAATTCGACAAACCCAGTTGAAATTAAGCAATGAATTCAAAAACCCACAATTAAAGATTAGAAAAATTATCAAAAAGACTAACCATAGCATACAAATTGGTGAACCCATTGACCAAAGTAGGTGCTTTTGTGAATCTTTGTTGGAAAGCATCACTGAGATTGTGAGCTGGATCAGTTGAGATTATGAGAACAGATGATCTTACAGAAGCCAAAAGGATTGAGATTATGGAGCTGCAAGTAGTTTTTCCAACACCACCTTTGCCACCAACGAAAACCCACTTCAAAGTTTCTTGTTCGAGAACATTCTGGATCGTTCCTTCTGGAATATCTTCTTGTGTAGCCATCGTTGTTTTCTGTGTGTGTTTGTTGAGGTCGAGTTTTGTTTTAGAGAAAAGAAACCCTTGAGAGAATGCGGTGGTGATTTTGGATTTTGGTGATGGGGTTTTTGATGATTTTGATGTGATATATTAGTTTACTTTGGGGATAGATCTGATTTTGATGGGTTTCTTTAATTTTGGTAGTACTTTTTTTTTACTAAACTACTTGATTTAAACCTAAAATCAAGACTTATGGGGTGTTTGGGATTGCTTATTTAAAACAACTTAGGCTTCTTTTTAAAAGTGTTTATTAACTTATATAATGATAAAAAAAATTGAGGGTAAATATGTAATTTGAACAAATAAGTTATAAGCATTTTCAAATAAGTTAAAATAGATTAACTTATCAAAAACAACTTATTTGTGGTGGGAAAAATTATAAGCACTTTTCTTTTCTTCAATCCAAACACTCAAAATAGCTTATTTGTGGTGAGTAAAAGTAATAAGCAAATAAGTCAAAAAAAAATAAGCAATCCCAAACACCCCCAATCTTTGGAATACATTTCTTATCATGTTTGGTTTAAATTATTTATTGTATTTAAAATCTTAGAATTTTATTAAAAATTTATAAATATGAGATTTTGGAAATCTTATGGGGTTATTGGTATTTTAGAGATTATGTAGGATTTGTGTGTAGTAATATTTTAAAATTATAATAAAAATATTTAATTTTGTTAAAGGAAAAAAGAAACAGAACAATAATAGAATGGAGAGAATGAATCGTAATTCTCATTAATCATAAGCCATTTATATAGGGAGGAGTTGACAACGAAAAGGAAACATTAATTATGGTAATATCTAATAGTAGGAAAATATTCTTTCAATCACTTCCTTTTGATGATGGCACATATCCTTCAACACTCCCCCTTGTGCCGAATCAAATGAGTGATGGTGCATAGTTCTTGCCTCATTAAAACCTTACGCCAAAGAAACAAAACCCAGTGGGAAAAATAAAAACTTTAGGCGAAGGAAATAGTACAAGACACCAATAAACAATTCCTTTAGTTTACCATTTTTCTTGATTTGTGCATCAATCAAGAGGTATAGAAATCAAGATGATGTATAAAATGTTGCATCACTAAAACCTTGCACCAAGGAACAAAACCCAATGGAAAAAATAAAACTTTGGTTGAAGGAAAGAGCACAACATACCAATATTACATATATAATAGACTCCCTCTTTTGTCTACCACTCCCCCTGATTCGTGCATTAATCAAAGGAGGTTTAAAACATTTCCATTTCAATACTTTCTACATGTTTCCCAAATATGGTTTTACGTATTGATTTCGTAAACAAATATGTCACATTTTTCTCACATCTTATTCAGTTCACTTGAATCTTGAGGAGAATTGATTATATAAAAACTTAAGCAAAATATGTTTTGTGTTATAACCCTTGATATATCTTACTTTCATTTCTTCGATACATGATGCATTATTTCCATACATGCAAGTTGTATAATGGTTAAACTCAAACATACCAGCTCCTCTTGTATGTGTAATGATAGTCCTTAACCATATACACTCTTAAATAGTCTCATGGAGAGTAAGATTGTTGATAATATAAGAAGATAGCTATTAAGGGTTTGCTTAATTTACTTCCAAGCAATCAGCATGTTCCATATGATAATTCCTTATCCAGTTTGGGAACAACCTTTATATCAGTCAAACATATACCTAATATCAGCAAATATATACCAAGGCATTGTTTGGTGTTTTTCTATAAGAGCCGGTACTTTTGCCGCTCACAATCTAAGTAAGTATTGAAGTTTCATTATCAATCCATTTATCTCCGTATGGAAATTATAAGCCCACGTCAATGGTGCCAAAAGATTAATTTGAAATCATTCCAATGACGTTGCGTTGACGTTGAGCTAAATCTAGCTGACAAGTTCAGTGAGAAGTATAATATACGGTCAAGTGTATTATGTTGAGTACAATAATGCGCCTATTGTACTTAGATATGGAATTCCAGCTCCTAACACCTCTTCGTCCTCATCCTTTAGACGAAATGGATCTTTCCTTATATCCAACACATTGACCGATCATGGGAGTGCTAATCGGATGCGCTTTGTCTATATTAGGTCGCCTGATCATTTTCTAGACATATGCGGATCAGTGGATTAATAGTCCACAAACTCGGTGTCGTAGCTCAAGTATCTAGACAAAACCAAGTTTTCCCACGATCTTTCATCTCAAATTCAGATTTCAAGTAGCTTGTGTTTTGTAACACCCCGCTTACCACGACACAATATTGTCCGCTTTGCCCCACTAGCTCACGGCTTTGTTCTTGGCGACCTGGCAAGGACTTCGCAAGGACGGCACAATATTGTCCGCTTTGCCCCACTAGCTCACGGCTTTGTTCTTGGCGACCTGGCAAGGACTTCGCAAGGACTTCCCAGGAGGTCACCCATCCTGGTACTACTCCCACCCAAGCACACTTAACCACAGAGTTCCCAAGGAACCCGCATGCTTGTGGCCCCAAAACGCGTTGTGTCTGGTAAGGCCAAGGTTTACTAATATACCCAACATCTCTCCTGTCCACGGCCGATGTGGGATATGCCTAAGGTGTTACACACCCCCCCCCCCCCTTAGGGACTCATCGTCCTCGATGAGGTTTGCCCCACCATCCCGAACGGCACAGGAGTGGCTCTGATACCATTTCATCCCAGGCTAACCGTACCAGATATTGTCCGCTTTGTCCGCACACCTGGACTCACGGTTTTAAAACGCGTCTGATAGGGGAGGTATCAAGTTCCTCTTATAAGGCAACCTTTGTTCCCCTCCCCAACCAATGTGGGATCTTACAAATAGGATGCCGTGCTAAACGTCGGCATCTGGGAGGTGTATGCCCCCGACATCCCGGCCCCCGACATCGCGGCCTGCGTGACATTGATCATTAAAATAGTTAGAAACTTAGGAACTAACATATAACTATAACTAACATATAACTATAATGCCATAAATAAGTGTGACTTACACTCTCCGGGAATGACGGAAATGATGTGGTGCCAAACGTCGCCTGTGCCCCCTGTCCGAACGGAGCGGGGATCGGTGTCGTACTCGACAGCTAAAACAAATTTAGAACGTAATATTAATATACAAACTAAATAAACGTGGCCAACAAATTAAGTTAAACACTAACATGGACAGCGCCAAACTGTCTGTAGACTCCCTCCAGAAACTCTACACGTGACTCTAGCGGCCCGTGGACGTAGTCCCACAGGTACTCATGACAGCCACGTTGTGGCCCGTAGGAAGGGCCCGCCTGATATGGATCGTAAGGGGGAGGCTGGTAGGAGGAGGTAGGGGGCCGCGGATAGGGGGAGGTAGGGGGCGGCGGATAGGGGGAGGAAGGGGGCTGCTGATATCCACCGGAAGGGGGCCTGTCGTCGTCTTCCTCATCTTCGTCAGATGTGGAAGGAGAGGGACGTCGAGCCCTTGCCGCCTCTGCGTCAATAAAGCCCACGTTGTCTCTGTACCAAGCCGTGTCCATCTCGTCGGCAGTAGGCTCAAGGCGAGCGAAAGGCAAGAGTGGCAGCTAAATATATGATAAAACATAAAAAAAATTAATAAGCGGGACTAACGTATGCAAATTGTAAACATAGTAAAAGAACTTACATTTCTAGATTCATTGAAGAACTGAACCCAAAGCGACCTACTTAGGGTAACACGCTTGTCCCAACGGGTTCCCCTAAGTACTCGGTCGTCGCGCTTGACGAAATATCGGATTGATGCGGGAAACATCTCCAAGATCCATATCTGGAATTAGACAAGAAGAGCAAGTACGAAAAAGAAAAGCCAAACAGTTTGTATGTATTATTAACAATTGTTATTCTACGTATCTAACCTTGAAGGCGTATGTAAAACCACAAAGGTTCATCTTTCCATGTCGATCGGAGTCGCGTCTGGCTATGGCTCGGTGCAAGATTGAGTAGCAATGTGTCCAGATATGGCTACCCCACGGGTAGCTGTTAAACAGCTCAAGGTCCTCGACGGCCCTAAGGACCGTCTCGGAAGCATACTGGCTATACTCACGGCCCATAAAGCCCATATCCACGATCACCACCAAGCATACACGGACAGCATCGGCGTCGCTTAGGGCACTAAGGCCCTCTTTCATCATGTCCCGGGCTGCCTTCAGCTTCAAACGAGATGCTGGAATGCCGAAAACCCTAGGAACGAAGGAGCAGTCTGCTAAGGGAGGAAGGGGGGAGCCTCTCCAAAACGTAGTCCTGTAATTAGACAGAACTCACGACGCCCAAAATGCAATCGCTCGCCGAAGAAATCAAAATGCATCTCCTCTGGCTCAACGTTGGCGTCCTCGACCTCCAACTATAGAAACATGTGTACTAGCGTAGGGTCGCCAGCAGAGTAAGACACATCCATCCATGGCCCGAACGATGTCCCTCTAAAGATGGCCTCAAGGGTATCCGCGCGACCACCTAATCCCCTAAAGCACGCTCCTAACCCCTCGATGTAGGAAACTTTGCACTTTAGCGTCAAGTCGATGTAAAAGAAATCCCTCTACATAGTCATTCACAGATGTTATAGTTAGTGTTATATATAGATGCTTTTGCTTGTTTGGTTTATTGTGTTGATAATTATTTGTTTGTTTTAGTTTTAGAAAAGAAACCACTCAATCTATTGGACTTCCAGGTAGCAGAGGAATCACAAGGATTGCTTAAATCCCGACATACCTTAGGGCTATTTACACCCGTTTGACAAAATCCAAATAGATATGTTGCGGTTTATTTTATTTCAACATATAATAGTGTTATAAATAGATAAAGTGCGGTTTATTTTATTTCAACGTATAATATTGTTGGTCCCGAAAGGCTTAAACAAGTTTGTAGAAGGGGGGGGGGGTTGAATACAAACACACTATTTTACTTTTCTAAATTTTTTATTGATAAATCATTAAAAATTTACAGCTTGTTGCGGAAACAAGATTAAGGATAAACCTAAATCTAAACAAGTTGGAACACTAAGTTTTCTTGCACTAAGAAATATATGGAGATTACTAATAAAATCCTATCTTGAGAGAGATTTGAACTTGTCCAGAGTTAGCAAGTTACTTCAAATGAAGTGAGTTCATCTCTTTATATACTGCATGCATTTAATGCAATTCAGTATACACTTTACACGTGTCATCAGCGGATTGGTTGCATGTCATTGACCTTTGTTTGACAACCTTAGTAGCCGCATGAATGAACAGTGTAGTATTAGAGTGGTTGTACGATTTCAGATTTTCGGAGGTTCTTTTCTGACATTTCGTACGGTGGCGTGCAAGGGAGGTTAAGACAAAAGTACTTTGTACGGAGGACTTCATGATCAGCTTTCGTTGATTCAGCGATTATCATTTACTATTCAGCGAATGATAAAGTTCAGCGATAGCTGAAGTCTTGTACTTGATACTTCACGTTGAGTGGACAAATCTGAGTCTTCGCTGATCCGCATCAGTTCATTAGGAGACTTGTCGCTGGTTCTTGAGCTTGATCTTCGACTTCATCGTAGAACCTTTGTTGACGTGAATCTTGTCTTCAGGGATCATAAGTAAACAACTAACTTATCAGCGATCACCATAAGGACTGAACAGACTCAGCGATATGGTGAACAGTGTTCGCTGAATGTTTAATCTAAAAGTGCGAGAGTTCCTATCAGCAGTACTGTAAGATCTTAGTACTTATCAGCGATAGTGAAACTCTGATACATATTGTTTACTTACAATTTTCACTAAGTATTTAAGATAGGGTCATTATCAAATCACTGAGGGTTTGGATCAACAATCTCCCCCTATTTGATTATGACATAGCAACAAAGAAAATTGCTATTTAATGAAAAACATAAGGATAAAAAGAACTCATAAAATATTTGTCCCTTTTACTATTTTCTGGGATCTTTTCAGTACTGATGGAGTAAAGTACATTCGCTGAAATCTTTCTTTAAATCTTTGAATCAGGTTACAATATGAATAAGAAAGATTACAAGTACAAGCGAAATAAATTACAAGTACTGAAGGATGACTGATACAATAGAGAAAATGGTGATTGTTGTCAGCCTTCAAAGGGTTCTTCCTTAATGAGAAGTTCATCAAGGGTTGTCTTTTCAGTTGGAATCATCCAGTCAGGAACCTTTTCTCCTTTATTCTTTAGCTTCAGAGCAGCTTCAAAAATCAAGGGTTTTAGGTGTCGTGCCTGAATGTCTTTTCTGAAGTCGCACCAGTAGATGAGATCTTTGAGCTGTTCGATTGGAGTGATTGGAAGCTCAGCGATCCGTTGAAAGCATTTACGTCCGTCGTAGTCAAGAAAGAATATTCCATAAGGATTACTGATGACTTTACCAGGGACGAAAAGTTCACATGGTGGCAAAGAGATGTCAAGGGCAGATAGATCAGGATCAGGACCAAGTACTTCAGCGCGAGAGAAACCAATTCCAGTTTCATTTCGTATGACAGGACCTGAGTTTGAATCTTGACGTTTCTTCTTTGGTGAGCTCCTTTTTCTTTTCGGCTTTAGATCAGGAACAGGAGGAATATCCACACAAGAAGATATCAAATCGATCTGTCTGTTTATCAGCTTTTCGAAATGATCCTTGTACTTAGATTTTGATGGTTGGATAGCTAACCTCATCTCCAGCCATTCAGAGAGACCATACCTTTTTACAGTGTCAGCACGAAAGGTTTCAGATGAGCCATCTTCTCTGAACAGTTTGATGTCAACAATAGGTACTCCGATGGAGGTTCTTCCAGAGATGAATACCTTGTTGATCTTCGCTGGACGATATCTGAAGTGGATTTTCTCTTTACACCAGATCAGGGTGGTCTGAGAAACTTCAGCTTTCTTTTCCACGATCTTCTGGGCTTGTTCCCAAAGCTTTCGTTGGATTTGAATGGGAATACGCTTCAGCTTGGGGTCTTTGACAGATTCTTGAGTGAGCTTGATGGCGTATTCGCTGTCTTTATCTTCAGCTTCCTTCCTTTCAGCGATGAGGCGTTCAGCTCTGAGATGATCCTGGTATTCAGCTTTAGAGATTCTGAACTTAGGAGGAACTGAAGGTAGTTGATCGCGCTTTAGGATGATTCGCTGATCCTCGAATCGCTTTATCATTTCTTCTCTCCTCTTTTGATCTTCTTCACTCAGCTTTTGAGAACCTGAGGAAGGTCTGTTTCTGTGCGAGAGAGGTTGTTCTTCTGATTCATCAGTCTCAGAGTTTAAATCTAAGACTGGGATTATGTCTTCAGCGGTAGCTGGAATTATTGGTGAAGTCGCAATAGAAGATCTTTCAGCGATATCCTCAAACAGGGGAGAGGACTAGCTGAAACGCAGCGATCTTACAAATAAGAACTGGGTAGAAGAACTTGGGTAGAAAAGATAGAAAAAAAATGTGGATGTGTATGGTGTTTGTGGAATGGATAACTGATTTTTCAGAGATGATCAGGGAAGGAAAAATAAGTTTAGTGTACCTGACAAATCGGCTTTGCAAGTAGGATCGCCAGATTATCATCTTCAGCGATGCCTTTGTCTTTGCTTTTCTCAGCGCCAGAGGCTGAGTGCTTTGTCTTTGTCTTCTCCCCTGAAGGTTCTTTTATTGAAATACCTTTAAGAGCTTTGGTTCGAGGAGCAGGTTTGACAACAAAGAAATCATCGTCATCTTCATCATCATCATCATCGTTCCTTGGAGAGGAGGATGGTTCAGCTTCAGGGATGTCGATGTCTTCGTCTTCTTCTGCTTCGGATTCCTCAGCATCTTCTTCGAGTTGCTCCCCCTCAGATACAGAGGCGAGGTTCTCGGTTCCCTCAGGGTTTTCATCTCCCTGAGGTCCAGTAATCCGATCTTCATTACCCTCTCCCCTGATAGATTCATCATGGGAAAGGTCTTCAGCGCTCTTATTTTGATCTTCAGCGCTCTTCTCCTGTTCAGCGCTCTTCTCCCCCTCTTTCTCATGATGGGCGGGGGAGGAATGGGTAGACTCAGCATTGGTGTTGTCTCTGTCTTCCGGGCCAGAGACTTTCACACAACCTTCAAGCTTAGCTATTCTGTCTTCTAGGCCAGAAATAGCAGGCGTGATTTTCTTCAGCTCTTGGCGATCCTCTGCGGTGAATGAGTCCAAAATAGGTGCAGGGGCCGGAGCAGGAGCTGGATTATTTGCCTTGTTCACCAGCGTCTCGATCATTGTCTTGACAGAACTAAGATCGGTCTTCACTGAGCCCAAGTCGGTCTTGACCACTGACATATCACCTTCGAGTGTACCAACCGATTTCTTCAGCGTTGTAACCTCGCTGGAAATGGTGGAAACTGATGATTTGAGGTTGGTGTAGTCAGTGTAGATGTCGGAGAGCACTTTGGCAAAGTCGGCGAGAGTTTTATCAAGGTCTTTGATGTCATCAGAGGAGGCCTTCTTTTCCACCACAGTAGTCAGCTTCGTCAGATTCTCTCCAGCGTTTGTTACAGCTGTAGAGTTATTTGATAGACCGGTGGTGAGATCCGTAAGTTTCATCTCCATAGACTTCAGAGACTGGTTGATGTCTCCCAAATAAGGACCTGTAACATATAAGTACTTGTGAACAAAGGAAAGCTCAGAAGTTTCAGGTTTAGTTACAGTGTTTAAGGTGGGATCTGTACCTGCAGGAGCGTTGACGAACTCATCAAAGTTTCGAGTCCCTCCATAGTGTTCCATATCTCCCTCAAAAGTTCCGTGAGGGATGGAGATCTCTGCAGGTCCTTTCTTCGTCATTCGCTGAGAAGCTTCAACGGCTTCTTGAATGATGGCATCTCCAGTTTTGACTGGAGGAGTGTCCAAAGAAATAGAGGGAGGAGCGAAGGATAAGAATTGGGGTTGGGTTGCAAGTTCAGCGTTGGATTCGCTGAGAAGTACTTCATCAGTCTTTTGAGAGACTGAAGATGGTTGGGTAGATTCCAAAGTTCTAACCTCAGCGTTTAAGGACGCTGAAGTAGGTTTAGAAGGGATGGCTTGAATTGGTGTGGCAGAGCGTACCACGGAACTTTCCTTCAGCTCTTCAGAATGAGCTGAGGAGTCTTCAGCATGGAGTTGCTGGGGTTGCTCCTTGGTTTTCTTGATCCTTTTGGAATCAAGAGGGGTAAGAGATTGTTTCCTTTTCTTAGAAGGAATGGATTTTGTGGCCTGGGAATCAGCGAGGGGTAAAGTCGCTGAAGGAGCCACAGAAAGCGGAGAATTAAGTAGAGTGAGAAGGGTAGAGAGACGTACCTCGTTGGCGACAGGCTTGAAGTCGAGAACTTTAGGGCCAATCTGAGAGAGTTTCAGATCACCCTCTTCAGGATAGCTGTCCTTCAGGCCATATTGAAAGATGGCGCTGATGAATCGTGGGTAAGGAACCCATGCTGGTCGGTCAGTGGCAGAATCAACACGTTGAATGAGGTCTTCATAGATGATGGAGGCCCAGTCAATGTTGAGACCTTTCAGCAGTGCGTAACCCATGGCCTGCTGAGGTTGAGCGGCTTGATCAGAAGATCCGGATTGCTGTCATGCAGCTGATCAGGTGAGCAAAGATGAAGTTCATCTCGCTGGGCATCTTGGATTTCCTTTATCAGCGTCAGCTTCTTCTCAGGTAGCTTGTCTCTTCCAGTCTCCCAGATGTAACCCCATCGCATCAAGGAAAGCAATGATTTCTTCCCTGTCAGCGTGCTTCTTGTGGTCAGGAAATGGAATGAATGGATTTTCTGAGGTAGCGTTAGGAATTTCAGAGCTTTGCGGATTATTGCGGGGGTTATCTTGATGGTGCCATACTCAGTATCGCTGAGTATGCAGTCGATGGTTTTAGATGGATCTTTGGCTGAGGTAGGTCGGGGTGTGTCTGGCAGAGTACCAGAATTGGGATAATAGACGCTGACTGGCAGGAGGTGTGATTGTCAGTGCTGTGTAGATGGGGCTATTCTCCAAAAAAATTTACAGCGTCGTCTAGATGGGATACTTGCTTCCGAGGAGGAAACTCGAGAAGCGCTGAGAGGTTGTTTGCCTTTGTCCAGTCTAGTTGATCCAGCTCAAACTTAACCTGAGGAGCTTTGGTGATTTCCAGTTCCTCAGAATCAGCGGAGATGGACTCAGCGGTAACATTCAGCTTTGAAGTTGCCATTTCACTGTATTATCAGTTCAACCAAAGATGTTAACAAATAAGAAATATCTTAATGTGGAAAGAAAATTTCCATTAAGATTTTTCGAATTTTTGTCCATTTCATTCAGACAAAAAGTCTTAATGAAGATTAGGGTTTTTCTTGTTTTTTTTTTTTAAAAAAAAACGAATATAACACCTATAAGCCTTGTATTCCAGTTTAAAAAAAATGGATACGAAAGAAGAACAAGTTTAAGATTTTAGATTTAAAACTTGAAGAACAACCATGAAATGGTTGTGTTTATAAAACCATGAAAGAAAATGATTTTATTTTTGAGTTCTTTTGTTTGATCTTGTGTAAAACAATGATAAGATCGAAAACAAGTTATTCGCATTTGATAATAGATAAGAACATATTAACCTTGAGTTCGAAGAAGAAGATGATGAACAGTTCTTGAAGATTGAGAGCACAAAATGCGACAGTGTTCTTTTCTTGCGGAGAAAGATTGACTCGCGTAAAAGACAAATATAAACTTTGAGAGTGTTTATATAGGAAAGAGAGTAGAGAGAGAAAAACTTGAGCGGGAAAGTTTTTCATCATGACACGGACACGTGTTTGCATTTGATTGGATAGACAACGAAACGTGCAAACGTGTGTCAGAAAAAGAGCGTGCCTGGTGTTATCCGTTGCAATGACGTCACAACTGTCCTTTCACATTCTTTCGTTGTCTCTGAGGTTTTGAAAGAAAAAACTCAGGGACTCTTTGGAAAATATGAAGCACTGAATAGAAATATCAGTGAGGGTTTTTAAGAAATTTCAAAAATATCGCTGTTAAGGAAGAGATATTCAGCGATGAAAGAATTTGAAATCTTGCATTTTTCATGCGTTTTGTCAGAGAAAACATACCTTGATATCAGTTTAACCCAATTTATTCAGAGAGAATATGATGAAATGGATTGTAGAAGTTTATTTTATCCAGAGCCTATACAAGAATGTATAAACGTATCGCTGATTAAATGTGAACCGCTGAAGATTTATCCTTCAAAGTTCAGCATTCCAAGCTCGCTGATGAGAAAGTTGAATCTGGTCTCATCAAGAGGTTTGGTAAACAAATCAGCTAACTGATAATCAGTTGGGATAAAATGAAGTTCTATATCACCATTCATCACATGATCTCTGATAAAATGATATCTGATTTCTATGTGTTTTGTCTTTGAGTTGTAGCACTGGATTGTTTGCTATAGCGATGGCACTTGTGCTGTCGCAATAGATTGGAATTTTGGAGAGCTGAAGATCATAGTCTAGTAGTTGATTTCTCATCCACAAGACTTGAGAACAGCAGCTTCCAGCGGCTACATACTCAGCTTCAGCTGTGGAAGTGGACACTGAGTTTTGCTTCTTACTTGTCCAACTTACCAGCTTTCCACCCAGGAGCTGACATCCTCCTGTGGTGCTTTTCCTATCCATTTTGCAACCTGCAAAATCACTGTCTGAATAGGCGATTAGATCGAATCCTGAATCTTTGGGATACCAAAGACCTAGATTCGCTGTACCCTTAAGATATCGAAAGATTCGCTTTACAGCTTTCATATGAGATATCTTAGGTTCAGCTTGATATCGTGCGCACAGACATGTTGCAAACATAATATCGGGTCGGCTAGCTGTAAGATATAGTAGTGAGCCGATCATCCCACGGTACAGCGTGACATTGACAGGAACACCCTTTGTGTCCTTATCAAGTATCAGCGGTGGTGCCATAGGGGTTTTCATAGCTGAACTTTCAGTTAAGTCGAATTTCTTCAGCATATCTTTAACATACTTTCCCTGATTTATAAAAGTTCCTTTTTCAGTTTGCTTAATCTGAAGACCAAGGAAATATGTTAGTTCACCCATCATACTCATTTTATATTCATCTTTCATTCTATCAGCGAAACGAGTACAAAGCTCAGGGTTAGTGAAAACCAAATATAATGTCATCAACATATATTTGAACTAAAATGATATGACCTTTTATTTTTCTAAAAAACAAAGTTTTGTCAATCTTACCTCTCTCAAATTTTTCAAGGTGGAGATAAGTAGAAAGAGTGTCATACCATGCACGAGGAGCTTGCTTCAAGCCATAAAGTGCCTTATCCAGCTTATAAACATAACCTGACGCTAGGATCTAGAATCCTGGAGGTTGTTCCACATAAACTTCTTCATTCAGCTTTCCATTTAGAAACGCTGACTTAACATCCATTTGATGTACAGTGAAGTTTTTGTGTACAACATATGCTAAGAAAAGACGAATAGATTCAAGTCTTGCTACTGGAGCAAAGGTTTCGTCATAATCTATACCTTCCTCTTGTCTGTATCCCTGAGCAACAAGACGAGCTTTGTTGCGAGTTACAGTACCATGTTCGTCCAACTTGTTTCGATAGACCCACTTAGTGCCTATCACTGTTTTGTCAGTTGGTCTCCGAACAAGTTTCCAAACTTTGTTTCTTTCGAATTCAGTCAGCTCTTCTTGCATAGCGCTGACCCAGTTTGGATCTCTGAGGGCATCATCTATTTTCTTTGGTTCAGTTAGAGAAATAAAGTTAACAAATAAACAAATATTACCTGCACTTCTACGAGTCTGAATACCAGCGTTGGGATCACCAAGAATTTGATCGATTGGGTGATTTACAGTCCATCGCTGAGCCGGAGCATGCGTCGATGACTCAGTCTGAACTGGAGAAACTGAAGATGAGGCTTCAGCTACTTCTGGATAATCAGCTAAGAGAGGAATTCTTGCATTTGTCACTTCATTCACTGATTGCTGAGAAAAAGATGGAATTTCTGAGACATTTGGATCAACTGCGGGTATAGTGTTTATAGGAACAGCTGAGACCCAAGATGTTTTCAGCTTCACTATTCTGCATATTGGGAATATAGTAAGACCATCATTTTCAGTTGTATGAGCATGAGTAGTGGGAACATCTTCTGAATCACCAAGATGAGAAAACATCCATTGATTCAGTTCTTCTGTATCAGCGTTCGGTTTAGAGTTCGCTGAACGATATTCGTCAAACGTGACGTGAATAGTTTCTTCTACAGTTTGTCTTCTTCGGTTGAAGACTCTGAAGGCTTTGGAAACTGAGGAGTATCCAAGAAAGATTCCATCATCAGCCTTAGGATCAAACTTTCCAAGGGCATCTCTGTTGTTCAGTATGAAACACTGACAACCAAAGATGTGAAGAAAGCTGATTGAAGGCTTTCTCCCATGAAAAAGTTCATAGGCTGTCTTTTTGAATCTTTTGACTATCAGCGACCTGTTTTGCGTAAAACAAGCCGTGTTGACAGCTTCTGCCCAAAACTGAGTAGGCAGGTGAGAATCGCTGAGCATTGAACGTGCAGCTTCAATAATTGTTCTATTTCTTCTTTCAGCGACTCCGTTTTGTTGTGGTGTTCTCACTGACGAAAAGTTGTGAGAAATACCCTTGCTTTCAAGGAAGGAATCAAGAGAACTGTTTTTGAATTCAGTTCCATGATCACTCCTTATTGAGCGAACAGTCATATTGTTCAGAGTTTCCATCTTCCGAACAAAGGTGATGAGTTCTTCAGGGGTGTCACTCTTAGAACGGAGAAACATTACCCATGTGTAACGAGAGAATTCATCAACTATGACCAGCGTATATTTCTTTCCAGCGATGGATTGTTTGTTAACGGGGCCAAACAAATCCATATGGAGTAGTTGAAGAGGAGATGACACTGAGGAAACTTACTTGGACTTAAAGCTTGCCTTGGTCTGCTTCCCTTTTTCACACGCTGAACATAAGGATTCTTTGGCGTATGAATGTTGAGGTAGACCAGTGACTAACTCTTTGGATGAAAGAGTATTCAGTGTCTTGAAGTTGAGATGTGAAAGCCTCTTGTGCCATAACCAGTTGACATCAGAAGATGCCTTTGAGAAGAAACAGGAGTTCTCAGTGGTTGTTGAGTCCATGTTTATAACGTAAACATTTTCCAAACGATAACCGCTGAGAGCTATCTTCTCCTTTTTGTCAGAGACAAAGCAGGATTCCTTTGTGAAAATCACTTTGTTATCCATGTCGCAAAGCTGACTGATGCTCAGAAGATTATGCTTCAGCCCTTCAACATATGCGACTCTTCTGAAGGATGTTGTACCATTTGAAAGTACACCATACCCTCGGGTGTGTCCTTTTCCATTTCCACCGAAAGTCACAGAGGGACCCTTCTCTTCCTTGTATTCAGCGAGCAGGATTTTCTTTCCAGTCATGTGTCTAGAGCATCCGCTATCGAGATACCAGATACCCTTCTTAACCTGCAATACAGAGGAAGATTAGTTTTGCTTGGGTACCCACTTCGTCATGTATATGTGTTTGTCAGTGGAAGAGGTTGGAATGGGTTCAGCAGTCTTCGCAGCATTTGAAGATTCAGCTTTGTCTTTCTTCACTTTGGTCAATTTCTTGACCTCAGCGGTAGGAGTCACCTTGACCTGACTTGCAACTGGTTTGGTCTTCTTGGGTGCTATCTTCACCTTAGCTATCTTATCAGCTTTGGTGGCTGTGGGACACTTACTTGCAATATGATCGGTAAGTCCACAGTGATAACATTTCCTATAACTAAAATTAGTTCTAGGACCACTTGAGTGCTGAGCTTTTAATTTGGAATTAGAAGTGCCAGCACCAAGTACACTATTGGTTTTTGAAATAGGACGAACATTCAGTTCTTCAGATTTCTTACCAAGGACATCTACTCTGAGTCTAGGAGTAGGTCGCTGAACTGATCCAGAGGTCTGATTTCTAGAACCAGATGAATGAATCACTAAGGCTTTGGAAGCATTCAGCTTAGGTACTAAAGTACCCTTCTGAGGATTTTGATAAACTATAATTCCTTTACCTTTATCTTTAGAGACAGAGGTAGGTTTTGAATAAACCATTTTCTCCTTGCCTTTTGAGGAGGTAGGAGTTTCCTCAGGGATTGGTGTAACCGACGAGGAGTACTGAGATGAAGAAGTGTCAGCTACTGAGGATACGAACGTTCCAAATTTAAGCATTGAACGTTCAGTGGTTGGTATTGGAGTATCATATTTATAACCCAAACCACGTTTATCACTCAGAGGAATCTGAGCCTTAATTATCTCAGTGATCTTTGTTGAAGAATTACATCATCCTTCAACAGTAGCTTGTTCAGCTTTTAAAGCAGCGATAGCTTCCGCTCGTTCGATTTTGACTAGCTGATTTAAATGGACTTGATCTTTAAAATCTTCTTCAAATTTAGAAAGCTTTTCTATTTGAAGGTGGCAATTTTTAAGCTTTTCAGCGAGATCAAGATTTTGGTTTTCAACCACAGCTTTGCCGTTCATGGCTTTGTATAAACTTCTAGTCAGTAGTTCGATTTTACGGAGACTATCAACTTCATCAATATTTACAATATTGGTAAAGAAGGAAAGTGATACCTGAATGGCAGATGTTGAAGTGGAGGGAATGTCTGAACTTTCTTCCTCTTCTTCAATCTTGGCCATGAGACATTGATTTGCTTCATCATCTTCAGAATCAGATGATGAGGCTTCTTCATCAGAAGCAGCCCAATCATAGTCAGCCATCAGGCCTTTTCCCTTCTTCTTAAAGCTTTTCAGCTTTGCATACTTCTCCTTCAGCTTTAAGTATTTGTCGTCTTTATTCCTTGGAACAAAGGATTTCTTTGTAAAAGCTGAAGGTCTCATGATTTTCTTTGACCTGCACTCGTTAGCGAAATGACCTGTCTTTTCGCAGTTAAAACAAGTAGCAGTAGCCTTATCAACAAAAGCTGATGACTTAGGCTTGTCAGCTATAGAAAGAGTTTTGTTCTTTCTAAACATTTTCTTCTTGGCGAATCTACTGAACTTTTTAGTTAGGAGAGCCAAGGATTCATCATCTGAAGAATCAGAATCTGATGACCTTTCAGAGTTACTTTCTAACTCAGTGATAGTGACCACGGGTCGCTGAGTAGAGGGTTCCTCTGAGATTAAAGCAACAGGGGTGCTTTTGGAATCTTTTACAAGATTCTTCTTAAGATGGCTAGATTGCTCATGATTCAGCAATGTGCCATATAAGGTAGCAAGTGTCATTGATCTTAGATCTTTTGACAGCTTGAGACACATGGAATAATTGTCCCAGCTTTCAGGTAAACATTCTAAAAACTTTGTCAGAACTTCAAAGTTAGAATATTCCTTACCAACCGTTTTAAGATCTATAATTAAGCAATTAAAACGTTGATGTACTTCAGAGAGAGTTTCATTCTTACCAGAGATGAAACTTTCGTATTGTCTTACCAGGTTGATCTTTCTTGAATCCTGGACTTCAGACGTTCCTTCATACTGAACACATATTGTGTCCCACATGGCTTTTGAGGATTTCAGGTTCATGACGGAATGGTAGACTTCGTCAGGAAGGGCCATGGATAGTATGGATCTGGCTTTTGTATCTATAGCCACTTTCTTCTTGTCTTCATCGGTCCAATGATGGATTTCCTTTGGAATCAGCCTTTCTGGAATAGCAGCTCTAGTTGCAGTGGCTGGAACGGCAGGATCAATCGTTACAGGGATGTGTGGACCGTTTTCAAGATAGTAAGGTATAGTAGGGTCTACACCTTCTAAGAAGAGTTTCATCCTATTTTTCCATAAGTTGAAGTTGTCTCTGGAAAATCTAGGGGGTTTTGCAAGAGAACCATTGTCAATATAGTGAGTGTTTGTGTTTGAGTTGGCCATTTTCAGATAATAGCAAGGAAGAGAAATATCTTAGATTAGATCTTGTTTATGAGATTAAACAAATCTGCTCTGATACCACTTGTTGGTCCCGAAAGGCTTAAACAAGTTTGTAGAAGGGGGGGGGGGGGTTGAATACAAACACACTATTTTACTTTTCTAAATTGTTTATTGATAAATCATTAACAATTTACAGCTTGTTGCGGAAACAAGATTAAGGATAAACCTAAATCTAAACAAGTTGGAACACTAAGTTTTCTTGCACTAAGAAAGATATGGAGATTACTAATAAAATCCTATCTTGAGAGAGATTTGAACTTGTCCAGAGTTAGCAAGTTACTTCAAATGAAGTGAGTTCATCTCTTTATATACTGCATTCATTTAATGCAATTCAGTATACACTTTACACGTGTCATCATCGGATTGGTTGCATGTCATTGACCTTTGTTTGACAACCTTAGTAGCCGCATGAATGAACAGTGTAGTATTAGAGTGGTTGTACGATTTCAGATTTTCGGAGGTTCTTTTCTGACATTTCGTACGGTGGCGTGCAAGGGAGGTTAAGACAAAAGTACTTTGTACGGAGGACTTCATGATCAGCTTTCGTTGATTCAGCGATTATCATTTACTATTCAGCGAATGATAAAGTTCAGCGATAGCTGAAGTCTTGTACTTGATACTTCACGTTGAGTGGACAAATCTGAGTCTTCGCTGATCCGCATCAGTTCATTAGGAGACTTGTCGCTGGTTCTTGAGCTTGATCTTCGACTTCAGCGTAGAACCTTTGTTGACGTGAATCTTGTCTTCAGGGATCATAAGTAAACAACTAACTTATCAGCGATCACCATAAGGACTGAACAGACTCAGCGATATGGTGAACAGTGTTCGCTGAATGTTTAATCTAAAAGTGCGAGAGTTCCTATCAGCAGTACTGTAAGATCTTAGTACTTATCAGCGATAGTGAAACTCTGATACATATTGTTTACTTACAATTTTCACTAAGTATTTAAGATAGGGTCATTATCAAATCACTGAGGGGTTGGATCAACAAATATTGTTATATATAGATGTTGCGGTTTATTTTATTTCAACGTATAATATTGTTATATATAGATGTTGCGGTTTATTTTATTTCAACGTATAATATTGTTATATATAGATGTTGCGATTCTTAAAATGAATTTAAGTGTGGCATGTGAAGTTTAGGGACCTAATTGGCATTCTTAAAAGTTTAGGGACCCTAGTTGTCATTCTTAAAAGTTTAGGGACCCTAGTTGTCATTCTTAAAAGTTTAAGGACCTAATTGGCATTCTTAAAAGTTTAGGGACCTAAATTGTCATTCTTAAAAGTATAGGGACCTAAGTTGTCATTCTTAAAACCGTAGGGACCTCATTGGCCTTCTTAAAAGTTTAGGGACCTAAGTTGTCATTCTTAACAATTTTTTTATAAAAACACATTGTTAACAATTTTTTTTATAAAAACACACTCTTAACAATTTTTTTATAAAAAACACATTGTTAACATTTTTTTATAAAAGCACACTTTTAAGAATTATTTTTATAAAAAAACACATTTTTAACAATTTTTTTATAAAAACACATTATTAACAAATTTTTTATAAAAACACACTTTTAACAATTTTTTTATAAAAAAACACATTGTTAACATTTTTTTTTATAAAAGCACACTTTTAAGAATTATTTTTATAAAAAAAACACATTGTTAACATTTTTTATAAAAGCACACTTTTAAGAATTATTTTTATAAAAAAACACATTTTTAACATTTTTTTATAAAAACACATTCTTAACAATTTTTTTTATAAAAACACTCTTAACAATTTTTTTTATAAAAAAACACATTGTTAGAATTTTTTTATAAAAGCACACTTTTAAGAATTATTTTTATAACAAAACACATTTTTAACAATTTTTTATAAAAACACATTCTTAACATTTTTTTTATAAAAACACACTCTTAACAAATTTTTTTATAAAAACACACTCTTAACAATTTTTTTATAAAAAAACACATTGTTAACATTTTTTTATAAAATCACACTTTTAAGAATTATTTTTATAAAAAAACACATTTTTAACATTTTTTTATAAAAACACATTCTTAACATTTTTTTTATAAAAACACACTCTTAACAATTTTTTTATAAAAAAACACATTGTTAACATTTTTTTTATAAAAGCACACTTTTAAGAATTATTTTTATAAAAAAACACATTTTAAACAATTTTTTATAAAAACACATTCTTAACAATTTTTTTATAAAAAACACACTCTTAACAAATTTTTTTTATAAAAATACTCCTATAACAACATACACATTATAACATACAAATATCACATTCAAACATAAAACCATACATATCATATATCTTAAAAATGTTAAACATAGAACATATTCAAACATAACAAAAGTTATAAACACTCTAACAACATACAAATCATATATCTTAACTTAAAATAACATACAAAAAATAACAAAAAAACATAAGGAAAACATACCACGGAGGTAATACGAGACATCTTCACAAAACTCGAACACGTGTTCCACACGACAAAATTGAGAGAGTGGGAGAAAATTGAGAGAGAGTTGATATTAAAAAATTGAGAGTTATAAAATAATGAGTGGGACGGTTTTGGTCCCCCCCCCCCCACCCCTTATATAGTGCGGCCGAAGAAAAGGGAATTAGGGTTTTGGTCTTCAATGGATTTTTAGGGTAAACCCTGGGCCGACGCGGGCAGGGACCAAAACTGCCAACACGGGCATTCTTGAGGGGGGAAAGCTGGGCCGCGGGCATTCTTGAGGGACCAACGCGGGCCTGGGCCCGCGATCGCGGGGCCCACCGCGGATTTTTGTGGCATTTCGATAAGATGGGCGAGATTTATGGCATTTTGGTAAGTTTGGGTCAAACTTGTGGCATTTTAATTAATTTCCCTAAAAAGAAAAGTAGTATATTTAACAAATAAATAAACAAAACAATAATTGATTAAAAAAATGGAGCTTTTGGTAAAATATCAAAAAATATGGGGGATGAAAGTGTAACTTTTAAATATTAATTATAAAGTTAAAAATTATGAATAAAAACTTAAGTCAAGATAAACATTAGGCCATCCTCAGCGCATAACTAAAAGCCCTCAAGCCCTCAACGCCACATCAGCTAAGCCTTAAACACCCCCAACACAAACTAAAAGCCCTCAAGCCCTCAATGCCACATCATTTTTTTAATTCTTTTATTTATACATTTAATTATTTAACAAAATAAAAATATTTATATATTTTTGAATAAATAAAAATAAGATAAATAATAAAAATAAAAATTCATATCATTCATTAAAAAATTAAAAATTACAAAATAAATTTAAAAGGCTACTCGTCGTCATTGTTGGGAACTTGGATACGCCAAATATGTTCGACCAAATCCGACCGAAGGTTATTATGAGTGGCCCGGTTTTGGACTTCTCGAACATTTGTCGCGCGTTGTTCCTCACTGATTTGTGTTTCGTTATCATCCGTGAAAAGGCCGTGGTCATCGCCACCACAAATAGCATGATATTCGTCTTCGAGTATCATATTGTGTAATATGACACAAGCGTACATAATGTTTCCCAATCTTGAGAGTTCCCATCCGCGTGCCGGGTTATGAAGTATATGCCAACGTTGTTTAAGCACGCCAAAAGCTCGTTCAACATCTTTACGTGCCGATTCTTGCGCGGACTTGAATTTTTGTCGTTTAGGGTCCCGTGGGCACGTAAATGATTTTACGAAAGTAGCCCATTTCGGATATATCCCATCCGCTAGATAATATTCGTGCTCGTAGGTGGCTCCATTCACCTCAAAAGGGCAGTCGGGTGCTTTTCCATCATATACATCGTTGAAGATGGACGACTGATTGAGAACATTGATGTCGTTGTTGGAACCGGCAACACCAAAGTATGCGTGCCATATCCATAGATCTTGAGAGGCCACTGCTTCTAGCATGATTGTCGGGTGCTCATGATCACCTCTCATGAATTGACCTCGCCATGCATTCGGACAATTTGCCCACGCCCAATGAGTACAGTCTATGCTGCCGAGCATGCCGAGAAATCCGTGTTTAGCTTCATGCGCGGCGTACAACTTCTGAATATCAATAAAAGTGGGGTTGCGTAAATATTTTTGACCATACAGTTCAATAATACCCGTGCAGAATTTGTACAGACAATCTCGTGACGTTGTCTCTCCCATACGGATGTACTCGTCGAGTGCGTCAGCAGTTACTCCATACGCCAATTGCCGAATAGCGGAAATACACTTTTGTATCGGAGAAAAACCTTGTTTGCGTCTGCCGTCCACCCGAAGTGTAAAATACGGATACTCTCCTGCTAAATCTTCAACTATTCGTTCGAATAGTTGCCTGCTCATCCTGAACCGCCGCCTAAACATATCCGGTGTATAAACCGGGTTGTTGCCAAAGTAGTCCCGCATAAGCCGCTCGTTTGCAGCTACTCGACCTCTTTCTATGTTCGCGGCCCTCTCTGTTGTTGACGACGAGGCGGTGCTACCATAAATCCATTGTGCAGTATGTCGAAAAACTTCTCTTTGTAGATTCAACAACTCGTCGGTGTCTACGGATGATGATGATGCGGTCGGTGAACCGGGTTGTGGCGAATCCATATTGTTTAAAATATAGAGAATGGAAGAGAATGAGAGAGTTTGAGAGATTGTTGGTGTGAAAAAATAAGAGGTTGAGGGTTAATATATATAGTGGGATTAAATTGATTTTTTTTTTATAAAAGTAGCCGTTTGGGAGAATTTATTTTGAAGATTTAAAAAAAAAAAGAAATAGCCGTTGGAGATGCTCGGGTTCATCGGGTTTTCAAACCCGCACCCTGAGCCCGCAGCCGAAGCCCAAGCCACCCACAACGCTACCCGCACGAGCCCGCAGCGAGCCCGCGGGCGCTGCGGAGGGCCTTAGCAATTTAAAAATTATGAATTAAAATAAATACGTAAATATGTATACGAACATATTAATTCAAGATAATGTATCCATAATTAAATCAGGTTTACATGAATAAATATCTAAATAATAATCAGATGCTTAAAATTAATTTTAGTTATATTATCAAAACCAGATAATCATAAACCAAAAGATAAATTATTTTTCAGCATCACATATTGGTAAAGCATACATATAATATAATTAATTAATTAATAACAAACTAAAAAAATGACGTTCTGATAATTTTTTTTTACAACCATAAACAATAATCATAATAATAATAATAAAATGCACATGGTTTTCAAATTATTCTCAAAGGTGGTGAAAAAAAAACCTAACTTTTCCTTCTCTAATGTTAATTGCTTCCACCAATCAAGCGATAGAAAGAAAAGAGAAATTTCGGCCAAACGTAAATACAACATACATAACAAATTATTGTAGAAACCAAAAGCGTACACTTTTAAAACATGCAAACATGCATATAAGTTCCACATAAATATTATATGTGTGTAAGGATTCTTACTTGGATTGTAACATCGATGGAGGGACAGATTTATGAAGTCGGAAACCAAAATTTCATTGACGAACTAGCTGATTGAGCTTTCGTGTTGATAACGTGTTAAAGGAAAAAAGAAAACAGAACAATAATAGAATGGAGAGAATGAATCGTAATTCTCATTAATCATAAGCCCTTTATATAGGGAGGAGTTTACAACGAAAAGGAAACATTAATTATGGTAATATCTAATAGTATGAAAATATTCTTTCAATCACTTCCTTTTGATGATGACACATATCCTTCAACAAATTTATAATAATCAATTGATAGTAAAGTAATTTGATTTTTTATAATTATTTATGGTATGTTTATAAAGTTATTTATAGAAATAGAATTTGATTTGATTACAAATCCTACAAACTAAATACAACAAAAATTTAAATTCTTCAAAATCTAAAACCTTTCGGATCCAAAATCATTAAAACGGTTTCATTAAACCAAACGTCACCCATAGGCCCTTTTTGATTTGTAAGGCCATCAGTACCCATGGAGGGAATCTTTCAAATATTCCACTCCACATCAGCGCCACATCAGCTTTTTTCTTATCCCTCACTCAATCCCTAACAATCCCTAAACACCCGTACCCCATTCCCTAACCCACTCCCTCTCATTTCTCACCTGGGACCCACCTCTCCTCCTCACATTTTCTTCGGGATGAAACGGGATGGGGATCCCGCATCCCATCCCTTCCCGCCGATCCCGCAGATGCCGTAGCCCATCCCGCTCCATCCCGCCCTCCATCCCGCCCTCCATCCCGCTGGGCTACGGATGGCGAAAATGTGAGGAGGAGAGGTGGGTCCCAGGTGAGAAATGAGAGGGAGTGGGTTAGGGAATGGGGTACGGGTGTTTAGGGATTGTTAGGGATTGAGTGAGGGATGAGAGAAAAGCTGATGTGGCGCTGATGTGGAGTGGAATATTTGAAAGATTCCCTCCATGAGGTACTGATGGCCTAAGATTGGATAAGATTTAGGATTTAGGATTTAGAATTCAATTTCATTCAAATCCGATGTTTGGTTTGAAGGGTTGCTTGGATTTTGAAATCCCACAAACACGATATTTAGAAATCTCATGAGGGTGATTGGTATTTTATGGGATTTCGTAGGATTTGTATGTAATAATGTTTTAAAATGTACTGCAATCATTTGTTTTATAATAATGAATTAATAAAAAAAATCTAACTGTGTTTATTTTTATTTTATAATTTATTTTTATAAATTATTTATAGAGAAATTTCATTGCAAATCCTACAAACTAAGTGCACCAAAGATTCTAAATCATTCAAATCATATCCCTTTAATTCCCGATCCTTCCACGAAATCCAAATCCATCAAAATCGTGAAATCAAACCAAATACCCCTTAGGGCATCTCCAATGGGTCACACTATATTTTACACCAAATATCAAAAGTAGTGTAAAATTTAGTGTTAATAGTAAATCTTTTCCAATGGGTAACATTATTTTTTACACCAAAGCATTTTTATATTAATTCATTAAACTTTCAATAATATCCTTATATTTATTAACTTTACAATTTATACCCATATTTTTTATTTAGATCATAACTTAATATAGTTTATTTTTTATTAATTATGAACTAAATTATTTTAATGCATAAAACAAAACTTTTTATTAAACAATAAGTTACATTAAAACAAATAAAAAGAGAATACATATGCATTTAATTATTTTCATTACTATATTTTTCCTACAAATGATTGATTAACGCATTCCGAAGCTCAAGGTGTGCTACTTTGTCTTTGATTTGTCTATAACGAGCGAGAATTGTTGAAATTGATTATTATCATTCATCACCGTTTCAACCTCTATCGGTGACACTTCTCTTGCAACTTCAAATGGTGCATCGAGATCACGTTCATCCTCAATTATCATGTTATGTAAAATAATACATGTAATTATTTACTTCATCGAATATTTTATCATGTTGTATATTATTTACTTAATTAAAACATAAATAAAAAATTAATATAAAATTAATTTATAATATATATATATATATATATATATATATATATATATATATATATATATATATATATATAATAAGACTTGAGATCACGTGAGACCAAACTATTTCCGTGAGACCCGTGAGACCACAAAAATAACACTAAACCTTCACAGCAAAAGATTGTGAAGGTATTATGAAGGTAAACCTTCACAGTGTTTTTGTTGTAAAGGTTCGCTCTTTTTCTTACCTTCACAATGAATCGCTATGAAAGTTTAGTGTTATTTTGTGGTCTCACGGTCTCACGAAAACGTGTTGGTCTCACGTGAACCCAACCCTATATAATAAACCTATTAAAATTAAAACTTTAACACTTTAAAAAACAAAAATAATAAATCTCAAAATTGAGGGACCAAAAATGTAATTGAAAATGGTGTAAAAAGTAGTGTAAATGAATAGTGTTACACCAAATATAGTGTAATACTATTCATTGCACTAAATTTAGTGTGAAAAATAATGACCCCATTGGAGATGTGAATAGTGAGATTTACACCAAATTTAGTGTTTAGTGTAAGATTTAGTGACCCCATTGAAGATGATCTTAGGGGCTATTTACCAAACGATTACCGAGTAAATCTTACCGACAAAAACCACTACCCTCACTTACCTTTTTAGATAACATTTTCAGCCACCAAAATAGATTGTTGGTAGGGTAAGAGTCTTTCCCTTTACTTACCGTTAAGATCATCGGTCTTTACTATACTTCTTATCATGTTAGATTCTCGGTCCTTACCATAATTACTCGATAAGGTAAATAACACTCAATAAAACGTTTGGTAAATTGCCTTCAATATGTCTTGTGAAAACATGTGATTTTCCAAACACTACTTAAAAGATAATAAAATCAACTATTATCAAACTAAATATTTGATACCAATATTTATAAATACCTTGTACATTATACATTACAAGTTTGTATCTTTAAGCATATTTATCACAAAGAAAGAAAACCCTTTAATGCATTCATCTTTATTGTAAATACCCACAAATTCTTTCTAAAAAAGATTACAATTAAAAAAAGATGCAAAACACAAAGGAAAACATTCAAATCTATCAAACCAAATGCCTTTGTTCTTCCTCATCATTTTCCATTCGGCTTCTTTCGTTCTCGTTGCTCGATAAAGATGAAAGCTCGTTGATCTTTGGAGGCGTCGGTTTATTTTCAGGGACCATCTTCAACATAATGCCCATCGATATCAGAATCAAGCCGGTGCAATGTTGTTCCGTTAACGGTTTTGTAAATATCAAGTATGAAAGAAGTAAAGTGACCGCCTTTCTTGCTGTTGTGATCTATCGATACATATAGTACAAAGTTTAGAAACACAAAGTACAAGACATATACGACACGTTTCATTTGTTGTGCCACTCAAATCTATCTAAATGTCATAATAGACCGCTATATAGGATTTAAATTTATAGAACCAAACAATTATATGTCATATGTACAAATGTTACAATAAGTTGATATGACATATTTGGGTGTCGTAACTTTAGGACTGTTCTGAAATAAAACATCATATTTGTCTTTTTATATGACATTATTTAAAAAAAATGTCTTTTAAAAGCATATGTCCTATAAACAAAACGTGTTCATAAGACATTTTAAAAGAGAAAAATGTCCTTTAAAAAGCTGATATGACACTTTATTTTAAAAGTATCCTAAAAAACTTGTTAAGATGCCCAAATACGTCATAAAATCTTATTGTAACACTTTTACATAGCGCGTAGAATTGTTTGGTCATATAAAACAACCTATTAGGACATTTAGACACATTTGGCACATATGTTATGGGTTAGAAGAGAAGCGTGTTACCATGGCCGTGGTGGCTGCTCCAAAGATGGCAATGAGAGAAAGAACCGAGACTTGGCCGATAAATGTCGCCATTGCTTCGAAAACCAACACGCCATAGACATAAGGATGCTATACCCACAAGCGAAAAGATTGAAAAACGTTAGGCATGTGACCACCAATCGGATTAGGAGGTAAAACGAAATCTCGGGTTAACTTTTTATGGTAAACAAGGACTAGGGTTCAAACCCAAAATTGATGATTAATCTTGAATTCTACATTGAATGTTGACTTCAAAGGTCAAAATCCATTGTTCTTTTGTGATGCGTTTGGTACGCATACAGGACATGACTAGACAAGACCGAACATACGCGAATGAGGTAGGCGGGTGAAGGAATTATGCAAAGGTTTTAGTGTTTCAATTTAACATGGGTAGTTTTGTAATTTACCAATTTTGTCTCTATCTCCTAGATGTTTGTTCCATTTACTTTGGTGGAACAAAAAAATTCTTTTTTGCCCCGCTCTTATTTTGTCTTGTCCCAGTTTAATGTCACGCCATACGAGGGACGACAAGTTTTTTGTACTGTTTTGTCCCTTCATGCCTAGCGCACCAAACGCACCCTTAATCGTTACCTGAGAACAAGAACTCAAAGCTTTGAACAATTCCCCCGTCAAAATCATCGGAGGAAGCAAGAATGGCAAACCGACAACGGTTGAGCAAAAGAGCATCTCCATCTTCAAAAGAAACCGAAATAAAAAAAATGGTCAGCGTTTATTTTTTCTACAAAAGTATGCATTAAGCCGTGTAAATCTCACCTGTGTTGTATCGGGATTCATGGTAAAGATAGCTTCTTGAAAATTCCCAAGGAACGAGTCCATAACTAATGCACCAGATACCATCAGAACTCCGATGATGCTAAAATTAGGGGAAGTATTTGCATCG
Organism: Saussurea involucrata; assembly: GCA_033807775.1. NCBI lineage: Eukaryota > Viridiplantae > Streptophyta > Magnoliopsida > Asterales > Asteraceae > Saussurea > Saussurea involucrata. Next base: position 2,841,212 of record CM066313.1, on the reverse strand, counting down.
GCTAGAGTGAATAGGATTAATCCTACTACTAGAAGTAATGCCGACACGTATTCGTGAGGAGGGTATTTTCGTCTTAAACCAGGAATAAAAGCCCCCATTATCATCACCGGAAGAACCTGAAAATCTCAACACGCTCATCTATTAACCATATAAAAAGGCATATGGAATTAACGGGTTGTTTGTTAGCAACTTAATGAGCTTAATGGGGCTCACAACTTATTCTGTCCGTTATTCATGATTGTAGGGTAGTGGCTTAATGATATCGAAAGTGGGCTTATTCAGTAAGCTTCTAGGGGGAGCTTTATGTAGAAAGCCAAGTTTTTTCCAATCTGCCCCTTCCAATTGAAAAACAAGCCCATTCCATCTATGAAAAAACCCGCACAAACAAAAACCTTCCCAATCTATCCAAACAGATTAAAACATAACCTTTATTCACACAGGACTTAATGGAAAACCAACCAAAAAGCTCCAAAGACTCTAAACGGTTCAGGCTAGTTCGGTTTTGGTTAGAACCACAAGCCAACTTGAACAAACCGGTTTGAAATCCACCGAGCCGTGATTGAAGTGTGCTATGGAAAAAATCGAATCGAACTAACCAGTTTGGCTTAGTTGGTCCGATTTCGTGGTTATGTGGTCCAAGTTTACACCTACTATGAACTCGTAAGGATATGGAAATCCAACTATATTATCCTAAGACACAAGCATTGTCGGGTTATTGTTGTTTATCAATTTCATTGTCGAGCTTTAGGAGGAAAAACATGAGCTTAATGGAAAACTTAATGAAAAAACAAGCAATAAGGGGTAAGATGGTAATTTTTGTCATTTAGACGGTTTATTATACATAACAAACAAACAAAAATCTAGCTTAATCCATACAGAACTTAATGGCAAACAACAAACTGCCCGTTAGAAACTCTTTCATGGATTAATAAAAAAGGAAAAGAAGCCCGAATGAAGGAAGACCAACTCAAAATGTTCAAAACTTTTAGGGGGTGTTTGGGATTGCTTATAATTTTGACTTATTTGCTTATTGCTTTTCCTCACCGCAAATAAGCTATTTTTAGTGTTTGGATTGAAAAAACGAAAAGTGCTTGTGACTTTTTCCCACCACAAATAAGTTGTTTTTGATAAGTTAATCCATTTTAACTTATTTGAAACTACTTATAACTTATTTGTCCAAATTACATTTTTACCCGCAACTCCTTTTTATCACAACATAAGTTAATAAACACTTTTTGAAAATAAGCATAAGTTGTTTTAAACAAGCAATACCAAACACCCCCTTAATCTGTTTTGTGTTGCAGGGCCCACAAGATATGGTCATTTTCAGTTGGGCTTCTTTCTCCTTTTTCCTATTGATCCATGAAAGAGTCAAACTCCTGGATACACTCCAAAATAAAGATGTCCAAATTGGGCTCGGCCCGACATGCGACCACGACCCACCCGGGCCCAGTTATGTATTGACCCGATTTAAAAAAAAATTAGTTTTAATAAATTATAATACAAGGTTTTCAATATTTATGCAAGATTTTTAAGAGCATCTCCAAGAGCTATGCTATAATTTTTCTAAAATAAAGTATAAAAAACTATTCTATTTTAGCAATTCTATCATTGAATATATTATTAAAATATTCAATACATTTAATAATATATTATTTCTCTCTCCTAAACACACAACTTTAATGCCTCCTATTCATGAGAAATAATAAAAGATTATTTCTCTCTCTTAAATATAGAGCTTTAGAGATTTCTCCAAATTTGGAGATTTTAACCTTCTCTCTCTTCTTTTCTCTATTTTAGCATATGATATAGCATAGCTGTTGGAGCAAAAAAGTTGTTAAAATCTCACTTTTTTCTATTTTAGCATAGCTGTTGGAGATGCTCTAAGCTTTTCAAGTTTCTTTTAGGTTTTTAAAATTTCATCTACTTAAATGTACTATTTAAAGTCTATCTCAATACTAAATATCAAAAATCGTAATTATAAAAACATGTATAACACTTTTGTATAAAAAAAGATTTTTTAAGAAAAAATGAAACCGGCCTGGGACCGGTAACCGCGCCAAGATTGATCCACGGATTTTTGGTCGAGACCAGGATCGGCGGGCCTGGTTCTTAAGGGACAGATTTAGGACCGTCCCAATACCTATATTAAGGCATTGTTTGGCAAAAAAAAAGCTAGCTTATAAGCTAGCTTATTTTTGGGGTACATGTTTGGATGACCATAAGCTAGCTTTTTGAAAAGCTACTTGGAGTAGCTTATGAGTAGCTTTTTGTAAATATTCCAATTATGCCCTCATTAATATTAATTATTATTTATTAACTATTTTTTAATATGTCCTTTTTGGTCATTTAAATGTTTATAAACTACTTTTTGCCAAACGTGACTTTTTCATCAGCTAGTTTAAGACTAATAAGTCATAAGCTAGCTTATCAGCTAGTTTGCCAAACATAGCCTAAGCCTTTTTTTTCCTTTTTCCCATTAATCCATGAAAGAACCATGTCATGCACGTTTTCAATACAACCGAACAATACGTAGAGGGTATCAAGATTTCAAGATTGCACCTTGGTCGATTTAAACATGAGTTGAGCCGGGTAATTGAGGAAAGCCAACGACCCTTTGGTTAGCCCGTGAGAACCCATAAGAACCGCCGAGAGCTTGACATAAGTCTTCCACGGGTTCACCATTTGCTTCGTGGTGAACCCTTGCAAGTAAATCAAAGCAAGATAAACCCATCCTTGAACGAATGTGAAATACCACCCGTAACTACAAGAAACCGTCACAAAGATCAAAACTTTGAAGCTAACCCGATAAAGTTTCAAACTTTTGATCGGAAAAACGAATCTTGAACTCATTTTTCGCGAAAAAAAACGCACCTGAATTGAAGCCGATTATATACATATTCCTGTAAGAATATCACAATTCACATGTGAATGGTTAGAATCATTATCCATTCAAGTCTTGCTTTTGAACTCAAAAGCAATAGAATAGTTCAAATTATTCATTGAAGATAAGAATAACACTTTTCCCATTAAACAAAGATTATGACACAACAAATTGAATGATTTGTTTTTTTAATAGTTAATTGAAATTGATTAATAATAAATTAAATGTTAGTATCAATACTAAAAATAGAAATTAATAAAAAAAAATAAAAATTGGGGTTGTTAAGAAATTGTCAATAAAACCTAACACAATCTTAAATTTCGCCGAAATATTACCAAAATCTTGCATGCAAATCATAAATATGATCAAGAAAAAAACCCAAAAATAATTATTATTAATTTCCCCTTTTTAATTTATTAATTTTTCTTGGGGTTTTTGGTTCCTTCTTCAATCAAGATTAAAATAAAAACCAAAATTAACCAACAAATAAAACCCAAATTCATCAATTTCTTTAACCCATTACCAAAAAAACAAGAAAACCCAATTCAATTCCATAAAATAAAACCCTAATTCTTCAAATTAATTTCAAAATCTCACAAGGGTTTTTCAAGAAATTACCTCACAGACGCCATTAACGAGGTACCCAAAGAAAAACCCAGAAGAACAAATGAGAAATTGCTGCCATTTGGGTCTGATTGAAAGAGAAATACCAAATAAAGATCGATCTTGTTCTTCGTTGTTCTTCATTTTCCCCAAATTCTTGTTCTGTGTGCTCTGTTATTTCTTGAAAATAAAAATCGATAACTTTACACGATTTCGGTTGAAAAATGGATTGAAATTGAATCGATTCTTCACATTTAAGATTTAGAGATTAAAGGGTGTTGATTAAAATGAGCGATTTTGTTCGATCACGTTAACCATGAAACAAGAACACATGAAGAAGGAAAGGAAGGGAAGGGAAGGGTTTTATGTATGCATAGAGAAGCTGACAGAGCAAGAGAATCGTGTGCGAGGTTTAATATAAAGTATTTTTGTTAAATATTTTAAATGTATACAATATTATTTTAAGTGTAATTTTTTTTTTCATTTGATAAATAAAATGAAATAAATATATTAATTTTTATTTAAAGAAATGTAATATTGGGTTAGGTTCAGAGAAAAACCTTTAAAAAAAACTGATAGTCGTTCATCTGGACGTTATGCACTTGTACATACAAGTAATTTGTAACACGTACACGTGCAGTATGCACTTGTGCATAAAAGCCAAAAAACAATATAATTTACCTGTATGTACGGGTACATACCGTCCAGATGAAAGACCATCAATGTGTTATTCAGTTTTTCGATTTTTTTCGATTTTTTCCTGAACCTCCCTCTAATATACTTTTATTTTGGTTTTTAATATGACGATTAGATTTTGAAATTGGAATTAAAATCATGATGTATTTTAAAATTGGTTATTTTGGGTAATTTAATGAATAAAGAATAATATGTTGAGAAAATGAAATTATTTGCATATCCGTCTTTCATAAATTATGTGGTTTTGGTAGTAAATGATATGGAAATGTATTATTTCTTGTTGTTTTTTGTTATTGGGAAAATAATATTTTTTTGTAATTCTCAACCCGGTATATATTTTTGCCGATTTTAAAGTTCAAAATTTTAGTGTAATAAGGCCATCCGTACCCGGCTCGGGATGGGGCTCGGGATGCCTTCGGGCTCAGCGTGAATGGGCTACGGCCCTTGCGGGATGCGGGGTGCGGGATGGATTCCGGGTTCGGGATCCCGATTCATCCCGAAGGTTTATTAAAAAAAAATTATTTAATTTTTAAAAATAATGCCGTTGAACGGCTCTTTTTAAACAAAAATAAATAAATTTTTTTCTCAATTTAATCCAACTATATATTTAACCCTCAACCTCTTATTTCTCACACCTCTCAAACTCTCTAAAATTCTCTCAACCTCTTATTTTTCACACCTCTCAAACTCTCTCATCATGAATCCAAACAGAACACCTACATCCCGTCGTAACCGACCGAATACACCACAATCGCAAGAAGATCAAGAGCTTGGTTTCCAAGCGTTTACACAACAACAAGGTTATCGTCCGCATTTTTCGCAACAAATTCCGCAACAATATCCGCCACAATGGTCGCAACAATATCCGCCACAATGGTCGCAACAAAATCCGCCACAATATTTTTACAACTCATTAGGCCATACGCAACAAATTCCTTACCAACTTACACGTTCCGGTATGATTGAACAAGGTTGTACTCCGAAAGTGTTACTCAGTTGTTGACGACGTTCAACGACAAGATTGATGATACAATGGAATACAAAATGAAAAAACTCGATCTCGAAATCGAACGCTCAAAACTCGAACGACATAGGTTGGAACAAGAACTCGAAATCGAACGCTCAAAACGATTTGAGAAAGACTTCGAGTTTTTCATGACCCTGCATGATCACCTTACGGGAAACGCTTTGAGGGTTACTTTAGCGAGAAAAGAGCAAATTCAAAAATTTCATAATTGGTAGTGTTTTGTATTTTGTAATTTTTATTTTTAATGAATGGTATGAATTTTTATTTTTATTATTTATCTTATTTTTATTTATTAAAAAATATATAAATATTTTTATTTTGTTAAATAATTAAATGTATAAATAAAAGAATTAAAATAAATGAGGTGGCAAAGGGGTTTGAGGGAATGGGGTAAGGGTGTTTAGGGATTGAGTGAGGGTTAGGAAAAAAGCTGATGTGGCGCTGATGTGGAGCTGGAATCTTTGAAAGATGGGGTCATGGGGTACTGATGGCCTTACACCGGTGGTCCCTGTGGTTTATTCAAATTTTGGATTTGGTCTCTAAAGTACACTATCTATGATGGTGATTCTTAAATGTTTAATTTACTTTCAATCATGGTTCTCCTATGTTTAATTTACTTTCACTCATGATCCTCCTATATTTAACATAGAAGGACCATGATTGAAAGTAAATCAAAAAGTTAGGGACCACCACCGAAGATAGTATACTTTAAGAATCAAATCCAAAATTTAGGTAAACCACAAGGACCATCGATGTAATTCACTCTGTAATTTATTTAGAAAATAGCATGTAACGTCCCAAAAATTACAAGCAATTTTAAATTTTTAAATAAACATTTCATTTATAACAACTCATTAAATGATCCCAACGTTTCGTTTGCAAACTCATAATTAATATCTTCGTAATAATAACCAGCGGAATAAACGTTTAATTATTAAAAACCATAAAGCAACCAGCTCTCCTCGCGCGCCAGTGTGTACCCGTCACGCCTTAGAGCCACTCGTACCTGAAACCACAATTTATTGGGAAAGGGTAAGCACGAAGCTTAGTGAATTCAAACACCATAAGTAACACAGTTATTTCCACATCACCATGAACAGATAATTGCACATAAACAACATACAAGTCTACGAACAAATCATAGACGTGCATACTCACACCAACCCACCTAATAGGCATACGTCGGTCCCACCGACCACACGACAACCGTGCAAACGCAACCCGGCACCCCCGGGTTCATACGCCACCCGCGTATACAACCTTCGCAACCCGGCACCCCCGGGTTCATACGCCACCCGCGTATACAACCTTTGGCCCCACCAAGTCACTACGCCACCCGCGTATGTAATCCTCGGCCCCCACCGAACTCCTACGCCACCCGCGTAGCCACACAATAAAGGTCCAACTAGACACCCCACGATTTAACCCCACACCACAAGCAAATAGAACTACCACACATACACACAACGTAATGTAAAAATAACCGACATTAGTTATAGTGAGAGAACTCACCTCGAATGCGCGTCTAGCTTAACAATACAATTCAAGCTTCACAATTACGGTCACTTCCCAGCACCTAAACGCATGTTAAAACGTGTCAATACGAGACCCGGATCCTACGACACGACACACGCTTAAACCGTCACTAAAACTATTTTCCGTTCTCACTAAACAGGTCTGTTCGGGACCTGTTTCGACCCCTTTAAACCCAGAAAATTCCCAATATTATTTCATGATTAGAAAGTACTCTGAGATAGGGTTTCAAGGATATATTATAGGCCTCCTAACGATTTTTCTACAATTTATTATGAATTAAATACGAACGACTACCAAAACTGCCAGTTTTCGGTCCAGCCTGCACAAACAGCCCAATACAGCCTAGCTACGGGCTTAATCAGACTTTAGGCAAAACACGAAAAACCTTCCCAACTCGATTTGGGAACTTTGGGCACCAATTTCACGTCAAAACTAGTTACGAGTGAAAAGTTAAGGCTTTCGCAAGATTAAGGCAGATTCCAGAAATTTTCACATGAAATGACGAATCACCGAACTTGCGACCACTTTTTCGCCCAGCTAGAGACCGCACCGGTTTTCCGCTAAAACACGGAAAACGTGTCCGACCCCGAACTTGAACCGTGGGCGCCAGTTTCGGATCGAACGGAGTTACGACGGAAAGGTTATGATCACACGAAAACTGGACAGCACACTTAGAATTTTCATAAAACCACGATTTATAAAAACGGTTTGTACGATTCGGCTTAATCGATTAAGTCACGGGTTAAGGGCTCTACAGTGACTATGGTCTGGTCACGGCCACGCGCCACCCACTGCCATCTCCGGAAGTGGTGGTCGCCGGTGGCGACCGGCGGCGGCTACTTCGCCGGCGACTAAAACAAGAACAAGAATCGAGATCTTAACGCTTACCTCTCGACGAACAACGGTGGCGGCAGCGGTTTCCGGCGACTGCAGCGGCTGCGCCTCCTCCTCCGGCGTCTTTCACCTCCGGCGATCTCTCTCCCGACTCCTCTCTTGCTCGCCGCCGATTCTCTCTCTCTCTCTTCTCGGTTCTTCTCTATCTCTCTCTCTTCTCACGATCTCTCTCTCCCTCTTCGGCCGCACCACACAAGAAAAGGATAGGGTTTTGGGTGATGGTTTGGTTTGCTTGATACACAAGGAAAAAGGAACGAGAATGGGTTTCAGCCATGGGCCGAGACCCATGCAACAAGTTTCCAAGATTTGAACAAATAGTCCCTCAACTACACCTTATCTCACAATCTACCTCAAAACGACACGTATGCTAACATTTTGGTCCTTTTTGACACCAAACCACTAACCAAAACAATCAAAGGTAAACATTTTAAATTATTAAAATTAATTAATAAACGCACCGGGACACGGGCTTTACAACTCTCCCCCACTTGGATTAGACTTCGTCCTCGAAGTCTCTGCCTACGAATAGTTCCGGGTAGTTCTTCCTCATCTCAACCTCAGGTTCCTAGGTTCACTTGAGACCCCTTCTAAAACTTCACGAATACTTTCCAACATGATCGATAGAACACTTCACTAATTGAAATCATTCCTAGCCAAGCGACTTCGGTTGTCCCCCAACCTTAGATATTCCATACACCCCGAGTCAAATCTCAAGCTCTAACCACTCTAAAGCTACTCACAGTATACACTACAGGATACTCGACTACGATCGTTCTTACCCTTAACTGTCGATTAATTTCCACGAATTCTAATAGACTCCAAAGATTTTCAATAAATTATATTAACAAAACATCGACCCCCTGCCGAACATCGGTCCAACCGATTACAATAACAAACATCGGCCACCCGTCGAACATCGGTCCAACCGATTACAATAACAAACATCGGCCACCCGTCGAACATCGGTCCAACCGATTACAATAACAAACATCGGCCACCCGCCGAACATCGGTCCAACCGATTACAATAACAAACATCGGCCACCCGCCGAACATCGGTCCAACCGATTACAGTAACAAACATCGGCCACCCGCCGAACATCGGTCCAACCGATTACAGTAAATCACATAAGCGTGGTATTATCCTAGACACTAACACAAATAGATATCCCTCACAATCAAATCAACTACACACACGTAGGTCATTCCCTTAACCGATACTACCCGGCCTACATTACCAACACGCGTGGAATACCCAACTTCCCACCGTCGACGTATCCCCCACACTCGCTCTACAAAGCTAATTTATCTGAACCGAGGATACACCCTGACGTCTACCTCTCAGGTAACGCCTCAGGGCCCCCTCACATCGGAATTACCTCTCAGGTAAGTGCCCACCACTATATCCTCCTAGCACCTACTAGAAAGCCTAGGCTATAACACTTGAACACCGGGGCCTCACCCCGAGGTACCCAACCGACCACTTCCAGCGACTGACTAACGTGCCTAAGGATCCAGAGCAAAACAGTCTACCCACAAGTGCCTATTCCGGATTGTCTCCCTCACCCAAACGTGTAGATACTCGACGTGCAATGAATGCCAAACAGTGCGACAAAACAATTCATCAACAAGACTCCACCTTGAGTCGTTAAAACCGGGCAATTAGCCCATGACTAATTCCAAGTCAAAACCGAGCAAAATGCTCCACGCTTGCTAGACCCATAAGTCGGTCAAAAACGCGTTTAAATAAAGTCTAAGCAAGCAATACTCTGAAATCAACCTTAGTCCCAGACTCAACACGGGTTAAACAAAAGAGTTTTCCCAAAGGACTCACACCCTTAAAATTCTCAAAATGACACATAACACTTAAAAGCGCATTTCCCAAATGGTTTACAAAATCATTTACAAAAATGTTTTCAACGTCTAGACTTTTCATTTCAAAAAGACCGCAAGCAATAAAACTACTATTACCCGGTCGGTAGTTACGCAAAAATGGACACGCTCGTCCACATATGAAAATCATGTTGAAAATCATTTCATTGCAGCTTAGTTCACTCACAAAACGTAAAGCGAAATAAATAATTTCTTTGAAAATGAACCGTCGCGGTTCTAGTATGAATTGACTCATGACATGCATTTAAAGTAACCGCTCGACCTTCCATCGGGTGCGACAAAAATGTGCACATAATTTCAAAATCAGTTCCATGACATTTGACCCCAAAATTCCTCTTTTTCAACAAAAATGTCGTGGCACATGGTTAACTAACAAATCTTACGCGCGTCGGATAGTCATACAAAACGATGAAACGGTTTACAAATATATTTTTGTTAAAACACAACTGTCTCGTGTAAGTTTCAAACTTGAAGACAGAAACCAGTCCGCTTCTAATAATTGGAAATATCGACTAAAACCTCATAAAATCTCAAACTGGGGGTAGACATGCAAGCTTGTAACACTTCCTCAAGTTTCGTACTTGGGACATATAACGTCAAAACATTATAGTTTAAAAATGTATTTATCGAAAATGCTCAAAATACTCGTTTCCTCCAAAGCAAAAGTTTTTTAATTTCCAAAAAAATGATCGGTAATTCTAAATTAACCGAATGTCAACAATCTACGCATTTATATTTCCAAAATATAACACATTGTAATCGAATGCATGATATTCACAACATTAAAACACTCATTGGATCAAATGGTCTTTCATTTCGACAAAAAGGAACTAAAACATTTTCATGCACGACTCGTTTATCAAAATGTCGAGAACAAAAGTTACCCCAGTATGCATACCCCTAAGTCGATAAATCGCATTTTCATGGAAAAGTCAATAAAACCTTTAGCTGACTAAAAAGCGCACTAAACAACTCCTTATGAAATGTTACCAAAATTCCTCCATGCACCACTTATGTCACGCATGAATCAATCCACACACTGAACTATTTGCAATAAAATACTTAGTAACACAACTCTCGAAAGAAAAGTTAAGCGACACTAGAATTCCAAACTCATTTTAAACAAATCACCAACAAAGTTTGTAACTCTCGTTATAAAAAGGTTTCATGCACTTTCAAAACCATAATTCGACATCTTGTGTGTGTGCTAAACATTTCCCAAAATTCCAAAACACAATCCATATAAGGATTGGAAACACAAAAATTAGTTAATGCAATCCCATTTTCAAAATAAACTCTGTGCATGACTCAGTCGGCATTCAACGTCTCGACTCATACTCCTCCATACCTCTCCAATCCACTATCGTCCTCCGGACATTTAAACCTCTTAGGACAAGATGGGAAATCACGTCAAATAATCCCTACAATTTTTCCTCAAATCCAAGTCGACTCTATAAGCCTATGACTCTAGCGCAATCTTCCATCTTGGCCCGAAATGACCTACTTACAACAAACATCGTCGACATCGTCACTCAAAGTGACTAATACTAGAATTGTCCTTCTATTCCAACGACGACTGGATTAGATCCTTCACCACTACCCTCAACGATCATTACATCTAAGCAAGTCAAGTATACACATGTACCAGTGGATCTACTATAGTTGTCTCTCCTCGTGACGGCTATTCTGGGTAGATAATACAACGCGTTATCAGCACATAACAACGCACACTAACAACACTCACGCCCAACTCCTTGGATTCCTCGTGACTTCCCCGACTCGAGCATTGATCCTGTGCCTCCGGTAGTAGGAGCTCTACTACTACCATCCACACCTATCATCGCCCGTTCCGAGTTCCATCCCAAGGGGTCCAAGTAGTCCCTTGCCGATAACTATACCCATATGCCCGCATCAGCATATGTACGCACTTTTCCTAGATCCCTAGGAATTCCACCCCCAAACACTACCCTTGCTACAACAAAATTTCTACTAGTCATGACGAGTCGCCTCGCGAATGCACAGTCGCACACAGTGCAAACCAGATAGACATTCGAATGTAAGATTCTATCCTACAACGGTTGGACTCAAACAAGAGCTGCTCAATAGAACTAAATCCGACATTCTAAGGCTATTCGGTTCCTACCGCATACGACCTATAGTGCATTCACCTAACAACCTATCAAGGCTAGCATAACCTCCTATTAGCAAGCAACAAACATGCAACACAGTGTAATAAGCACCAAGCAATTTAGCATACATACTCCTATGTTCTAGAAAGCAATCTAGCACACATACTCATACATAAACACCCTTCCCAGCTCTCTAGGAACTTCCTCTTATCCCACTACCCTTGCTACTACCGAATCCCTACTAATTATAACGAGCGACCTCGCGAATACCCGATTATATGCAGTGCGAAATAAATAGACATTCAAATACAAGATTCTATCCTAGAACGGTTGGACTCAAACAAGAGCTGCGCAATAGAACTAAATCAAATATTCTAAGGCTATAAATCTCTTACTGCATACAACCTAGAGGGCGTCCACTTAGTAACCTATCATAATTAGCATAAATTCCTAATAGCAAGCAGTACAACATACATCATAGTGTCCACAACAGGCAATCTAGCATGCATACTCTATGATCTAGAAAGCAATAAAACACTAAGTACTGTACCTTTCCCCTTTGGCTCCGGCTGACTGTACACACTGCGCCTCCGATCATCGTTTCTCAAACGGATTTTTCCTTCTTTTTATTTCCCAAAAACTTTAAAGAAAATTTTTATAGCCGCAAACTTGAGATCAAACACACCGAAATGCGTTTGATTCACTCAAGCCGTGCTCTGATACCAAGTTGTAACGTCCCAAAAATTACAAGCAATTTTAAATTTTTAAATAAACATTTCATTTATAACAACTCATTAAATGATCCCAACGTTTCGTTTGCAAACTCATAATTAATATCTTCGTAATAATAACCAGCGGAATAAACGTTTAATTATTAAAAACCATAAAACAACCAGCTCTCCTCGCGCGCCAGTGTGTACCCGTCACGCCTTAGAGCCACTCGTACCTGAAACCACAGTTTATTGGGAAAGGGTAAGCACGAAGCTTAGTGAATTCAAACACCATAAGTAACACAGTTATTTCCACACCACCATGAACAGATAATTGCACATAAACAACATACAAGTCTACGAACAAATCATAGACGTGCATACTCACACCAACCCACCTAATAGGCATACGTCGGTCCCACCGAACACACGACAACCGTGCAAACGCAACCCGGCACCCCCGGGTTCATACGCCACCCGCGTATACAACCTTCGCAACCCGGCACCCCCGGGTTCATACGCCACCCGCGTATACAACCTTTGGCCCCACCAAGTCACTACGCCACCCGCGTATGTAATCCTCGGCCCCCACCGAACTCCTACGCCACCCACGTAGCCACACAATAAAGGTCCGACTAGACACCCCACGATTTAACCCCACACCACAAGCAAATAGAACTACCACACATACACACAACGTAATGTAAAAATAACCGACATTAGTTATAGTGAGAGAACTCACCTCGAATGCGCGCCTAGCTTAACAATACAATTCAAGCTTCACAATTACGGTCACTTCCCAGCACCTAAACGCATGTTAAAACGTGTCAATACGAGACCCGGATCCTACGACACGACACACGCTTAAACCGTCACTAAAACTATTTTCCGTTCTCACTAAACAGGTCTGTTCGGGACCTGTTTCGACCCCTTTAAACCCAGAAAACCCAGATAGGTCTGTTCGGGACCGCACCAGTTTTCCGCTAAAACACGGAAAACGTGCCCGACCCCGAACTTGAACCGTGGGCGCCAGTTTCGGCTCGAACGGAGTTACGAAGGAAAAGTTATGATCACACGAAAACTGGACAGCACACTTAGAATTTTCATAAAACCACGATTTATAAAAACGGTTTGTACGATTCGGCTTAATCGATTAAGTCACGGGTTAAGGGCTCTACAGTGACTATGGTCTGGTCACGGCCACGCGCCACCCACTGCCATCTCCGGCAGTGGTGGTCGCCGGTGGCGACCGGCGGCGGCTACTTCGCCGGCGACTAAAACAAGAACAAGAATCGAGATCTTAACGCTTACCTCTCGACGAACAACGGTGGCGGCAGCGGTTTCCGGCGACTGCAGCGGCTGCGCCTCCTCCTCCGGCGATCTCTCTCCCGACTCCTCTCTTGCTCGCCGCCGATTCTCTCTCTCTCTCTTTCTTCTCGGTTCTTCTCTATCTCTCTCTCTTCTCACGATCTCTCTCTCCCTCTTCGGCCGCACCACACAAGAAAAGGATAGGGTTTTGGGTGATGGTTTGGTTTGCTTGATACACAAGGAAAAAGGAACGAGAATGGGTTTCAGCCATGGGCCGAGACCCATGCAACAAGTTTCCAAGATTTGAACAAATAGTCCCTCAACTACACCTTATCTCACAATCTACCTCAAAACGACACGTATGCTAACATTTTGGTCCTTTTTGACACCAAACCACTAACCAAAACAATTAAAGGTAAACATTTTAAATTATTAAAATTAATTAATAAACGCACCGGGACACGGGCTTTACATAACAGCTTTTGGAATACTATAATCTAATATTTTTATGTTTTTGTCATATTTATAAGGGCACTGCTAATTGCACCCTTGATTTGCTAATTGCACCCAAAAAGTAAGGTATTAATTGCATTTAATTCCGAACCAATCATTATTTGATTTAAATAATATATATATATATATATATAGGGGAGGTATCCGTTGCAAACCAGTCAGTTTGTGCAAACTATACAAACCAATCTTAGCCGTTGATCAAGTCTAATAAATATCTGATTTTATTATGTTTCCTAATCTAAAGTCATGATCATAATGAATGAATCTTATCATCTTCCATATATATCTCAGTCTTAATTAATGAATCATAATGATTATCCATAAATACATCTATTGTTTCCTAATATAGTGGTTTGTATAGTTAGCACAAACTGACTGGTTTGCAACGAATATCTCCCCTATATATATATAATATATTTATAATATATATATTATTTGACATATATTTATATTATTATTTATTTGTTTTACATATATATTAGAAATATAAATATATATATATATATATATGGGAAATTAATTAAAATACCCTAAGTTTGACCAAGTCTTACCAAAATGCCCTAAATCTCTCCCAGTTTGCCAAAATGCCCTTTTTATCCGCGATGGAGCCCGCGATCGCGGGCTCAGGGACCATTTCTGACACTTTTTTAAACTTGCAGGGACCATTTTTGAAAAATTCAATCCCGCGATCGCGAAGGAATCCCGCGATCGCGAAGGAATCCCGCGATGGTTTTATTTTTGTGACTTTTCAATTGCAAGGAACCATTTTTGAAAAATTCCAGGGACCATTTTTGAAACTTTTGGTCCGCGTTCGACCACTGTACACCCGCGTGACCACTATACACCCCGCGTTTCGACCAATTTGATGAATTTAAAATTAAATGTTACATTTTCAACCCCTATACTTATTTACTAAATTTACTTTATACCTTTTACTTTCATAAATTTAATTTTACATTTAACACATATAATCGTTTATTAACTAAAATACGTTAAAAAAATAC
Source organism: Saussurea involucrata (assembly GCA_033807775.1). Lineage (NCBI taxonomy): Eukaryota > Viridiplantae > Streptophyta > Magnoliopsida > Asterales > Asteraceae > Saussurea > Saussurea involucrata. The sequence goes on along the minus strand of CM066313.1, from coordinate 2,826,016 downwards.
GTTTTAATTTTAACAAGTTACACCATTATAATCGTCTTTTCGATACGTTCGAAATGAGCCCAATCTTGAATTTTTTTGATTTATATATTTTAATATATATCATATATAGTACATCAAAATATTTTTAATATTTACAATTTATACCTTTATAGTTAATTATTTAATTTATGGTACTCTTATAGTTAATGCGATAGGAGTGTAAAACAAAATTGAGAATACGTTAAAAAATGAATTTTCGCAGGTAAAAATATTTTTATGTAGTGTATATGATATATATTAAAATATATAAATCCAAAAAAATTCAAGATTGAGCTCATTTCGAACGTATCGAAGAGACGATTATAATGATGTAACTTGTTAAAATTAAAACGTATTTTTAACGTATTTTTGTTGATAAACGATTATATGTGTTAAATGTAAAATTTAAATTATGAAAGTAAAAGTTATAAAGTAAAATAAGTAAATAAGTATAGGGGTTGAAAGTGTAAATTTCAATTGAAATTGTGATTTTGATTTGATATTTACACTTTCAACCCCTATACTTATTTACTAACTTTACTTTATACATTTTACTTTCATAATTTAATTTTACATTTAACACATATAATCGTTTATTAACTAAAATACGTTAAAAAAATACGTTTTAATTTTAACAAGTTACATCATTATAATCGTCTCTTCGATACGTTCTAAATGAGCCCAATCTTGAATTTTTTTGGATTTATATATTTTAATATATATCATATACACTACATAAAAATATTTTTTACCTGCGAAAATTCATTTTTTTAACGTATTCTCAATTTTGTTTTACACTCCTATCGCATTAACTATAAGAGTACTATAAATTAAATAATTAACTATAAAGGTATAAATTGTAAATATTAAAAATATTTTGATGTACTATATATGATATATATTAAAATATATAAATCAAAAAAATTCAAGATTGGGCTCATTTCGAACGTATCGAAAAGACGATTATAATGGTGTAACTTGTTAAAATTAAAACGTATTTTTTTAACGTATTTTAATTAATAAACGATTATATGTGTTAAATGTAAAATTAAATTTATGAAAGTAAAAGGTATAAAGTAAATTTAGTAAATAAGTATAGGGGTTGAAAGTGTAACATTTAATTTTAAATTCATCAAATTGGTCGAAACGCGGGATTCCTTCGCGATCGCAGGATTGAATTTTTCAAAAATGGTCCCTGCAAGTTTAAAAAAGTGTCAGAAATGGTCCCTGAGCCCGCGGTCGCGGGCTCCATCGCGGAAAAAAGGGCATTTTGGTAAACTGGGAGAGATTTAGGGCATTTTGGTAACACTTGGTTTGACTTAGGGTATTTTAATTAATTTCCCTATATATATATATTGTAATATATATATATATATATACATAATATATATATATATAAGTAATATATATACATAATATATATATATATATATATAAGTAATATATATATATATATATATATATATAGAAAGGTTCCGACAAAATTGTGATATTTGATTTGAATTTTACATTTTCACCCCCTATATTTATTTACTTACTTTGCTTTATACCCTTAACTTTCATAATTTAAATTTACATTTATACCTTTTAGTTTTCTTGGATAAAATGAGCTACCAGGATCCAGCAAGACATAGTTCTTTTGTGGGAAAGAATTATAATGTACATCCATACGTTAATCAATTTCCAGAAATATTTCACCGTTTCATCACACATGTACATGATGTGATAGGGGATGGAAATTGTGGATTCCGAGCAATAGCTGTCTGGCTCGGTCTTCATGAAGATGCATGGCCCACAATTCGGTTTCAATTGATGGAAGAGTTAGACGCATACAAGGCAGAATACCTCGACATGTTTGGAAGTGAACATTGGAATACAACTTATAACACTTTAAACTTCTTTCGATCAGATCAAGGTGCACCATATGACCACTGGATGACAATGCCTGAAATACCCGTCTTGATTGCTTGCAAATATAATGTGATATTACACGTTATGTCAATGACAGACTGTTTGACGTACTTACCGCTTAGATCTACTCCGCCGGCGTGGTATCAACATGTTGTTTATACAATTGGGTATGTCAATGGTAACCATTATGTGAAACTAGTTTTAGCAGAAGGATACCCGTTTCCTACCATTACATCACATTTCTTCCGTTACAGTTATCCGTGTGCTGCTGCATGGGCTACCCCGTATACAGATCGAATACAGAAGTACAATCGTCTTTTACGTGTTAATTGTACTACAGATAATGTTATTTTAGAATAAGTAAAAATGTAATAAACATTATGTTATGCTTTATTTATATGTAAAATCTCAATGTTTATTTTTTATTTTTCTAATTATTTTAGTTTATGTATGTTGATATGATAAGGATGTAACATAAAAATGAAAGAAGAAGAGATAAAGTAAATTAAATAACTAATTATAATGGTATAAAATGTAATTTAAAAATAAAAAATAATTTTATTTTTAATTATCATGTTGAACGTTGGAGGTTTTAAAACTTTAAAACTTGTACACGATTTATTAAGATTTGTACTTCTTAAATATTCAAGAATAAACGTAAATAAAATTATTTTTAAAGAAGTATATTAGATAAATATAGATAAGAACGTAAAATATACAAAAAAGAATAACTATATATATATATATATATATATTTCTAATATATAACAAAATAATATATATATATATATTTAAACAAAAAAATATATATTTAAACCAAAAAATAACAATATATATATATATATATATATATTCATATAAAACAAATAAATATATATTATTATATTATATATACATATCATATATATATATATATATTTAAATCAAAAATAATTGGCACGGAATAATATGCATTCAACACACCCTTTTTGGATGCATTTAGCAAATCAAATGGTGCAATTAGCCTCACCCATTTATAAATCATGTAATTCATACAAATCAGTTTCCACCCTGAATATTTAGTTTCATAAATATCTTAATTATTTTTTAATATGATATGTTGTCATAATTAATAAATTCTAATCATCTCTGGAAGAAGAGTGAGTCACACAGTCTTTAAAAAAACTTTCATAAATATTCAAATAATAATAGATGAACTCTTATCATTTTCATAAAATGAAATATGATTTGAGTTCATTAATTATGACAAAACTATATATTATATAGTGTGTATTTTGAAACCTTATATACATATACAATGGTGGTTTTATTTGCAAATTAATCTAATTCATGCAAACCTTACAAACCCAACTCATCCAATCATAATTTTTCTTTTCTATTTCACTTTTTTATGAGAGTTTATTAGTCAAGAATATATGAAACAAGTTTCATCAAAATGAGATAATACATGGAACAATTTCAACAGAATGAGAAAATCAATGAAACGATTTCATTTTTAGATAAAAAAAACAAAAATATATGAAACAAATTTATCAAAAAAGAGTTATATGAAACAATTTCATTAAATTAAACAGTTTCATGAAACAACTTCATTAAATTAACCAATGGAATCAACGGTTTACACAAATTATGATGGTTTGCATTTGATCTATCCCCTATATATATAGTCAGGGTGCATGGAAAATCATAATGATAAACTGAGGAACACTCTGGTAATCTTTCATCTGAATGGTATACACATGTACATATAAGTAATTTAGAATATGCACACATGTATATGCATACGTGCATCAAAACCAAAAAACGACTACAATTACTTGTATGCACATGTGTCTACCGTACAGATGAACGGTTAACAAAGTGTCCCCCCCCTCTCTCTCTCTATATATATATATATATATACACACACATTGAAAACTTGTAAAATGAATTACATTATTGGTTTGATTGTTCGTTAAAAAAATGGGTGATATAATAACATGGTTGCATACAATATTAATTACTAAGTATTCTAATTGATACATCCAAAAACATTCTGCGAACCAAATGCCACCCTAGGTTTCATTTTTATAACGATTTCCGTCCATGTGGTTTGCCTTTTCTTTTGTCTTTTGCCCCTCATATAAACTCCTTTAAAGAAGCCATTTAAATGAAGGTACCATTTTCTTTTCTCCTGTTTTTGTTTTTTCTACATTTTTTATTATATATATATATATATAGAGAGAGAGAGAGAAAAATCAAATACAAACCATGTATTTGTTGCACCTCTTACAAACCAATTTGCATATATGCATAATCTGAGATGCATATATGCATTATTCCATATGAATATATGTCCATTATATGTATATTCTTGCACGTATGCATATGCACATTGTTCATATATGCACACCGGTTTTGCACATATGCACACTGGTTTTGCACATATACTGTGGTTTGTAAGGTGTGCAACAAATGCAAAGTTTGCATTTTACGGAGCCTCTCTCTCTCTCTCTATATATATATATATATATATATATAGAGAGAGAGAGAGAGAGAGAGAGAAAGTGCCCTTCTTTTGTTAACCACTCATTTAGTGTTAACCATGTTAACCAATCAGGACCATTAATCATGAAAATCAATGGCTAGAATTAAACTGATTTTTATTTCCTAATTAAATAAAAAAACACGGAGGAAGCACATATGCACAGGGGTAATATTGTCAATCTCAATCTTTAATTATCAAATAAGGAAACCAAAAAATTAGACAACCAGTTTCCTTATTGATCATAATAATAATCACTTTCAAAATCGCACATCCAACACGCCCTAAATCAACGCGAATTACCTAATCATCTACCATTGCAAATAATCAACATCGAAAAATAGGGAGGTGTTGGGGGCTGACCCTGGCGGTGATGCGATGGCTATCAGGCAAAGGATAGTCTTCATCTGGTTTGATGATGCTGTACTTTCCGACATATAGAGAATTGGATTGAATATCCTCCGTTATGCATTTCGTGGCTCCTGTTTTGATGTCAAACCGCATTCCCTTCACGATAGGTGTTGGAACGAACCCTAATATCATCACAACGATCGCCAGTATGCTTATCGATTCTGTATATGTGTATATATGCGTCTGTATAAAGCTAAAAAAATCTAGATTTCAATATGACTTCAAAAACTTTAGATTTCAATATTAACTGCAGTGCATATATGCATCTGTATATGTGCATATGTGCAAACTGTTAAGTGTTTATATGTGCATATATACATATGTCAATATGCAATTTTTTAGATGTGCATATATGCAGTTCTGATATGTGTGTGCATATATGCAGTTCTGATATGTGCATATATCCAGTTCTGATATGTGCATATATGCAGTACTAAGATGTGCATATATAAAATTTCAATATATGCAGTACTAATGTTTGCTGGGTTTTAGAAGATAAATTCGTGAAAAGAAGGTATCATACGAATAATAGTGATTTTAGAAGATGAAGATTACCACTAATAACTACCATAATTATTTGGTGCATGAAATTAGGAAAGTAAATAAACATTAAATAATTAATATTCCGAAATCCCTACAATACCCCTACCAAAATCGCTAAAACCAGTAACCTATATTGATTCCTATTGGTCCAAAAAAGTTAACATGGTTAACACTAATTGGACAGTTAACAAAAGAAGGGGACCCTATATATATATATATATATCCCCACAAATCCTACAATGACCCTCCACCCTACACCTATCTTCTTCCCCTTCCTTTGACCCATCTCCTGTGAGCCTATCATTCTTCTTTGATGCCAATGAACATGCTCTTCGGCGCCTCATATCATCAACCCCCTAAAAGCCAAGGTTTAGCAACACCAAAATCATCGACTCTTCCAAATTAGTGAAACATGTAACTCCCCAACTCCCAAATCGACATCACCCATCTCACAACGATTAAGCCTTCACATATGGTGGTTACGATTGTTGCGCGTGGATTCTGTTTTGTTTCCATATTTAGAGGAGATGCTTCAAATTATGAACATCACCCCTCCCTTCTCCATAGTTGTGAATCAAGAAGTTAAGAAAACCCAGTTGCTTTATGGTTTTTTATTTGGACCTATGAAATTGACAAGGGCATCCTCGATCTTTCATCTAAATAACATTTCGTTTAACGGTGTGTTTCGGCAGTGCTCTATAGATGTTCATCGATGATGCTTTTTCCGGGGAAGGAGGTGGGTGCTCATTGTGGTGTTCTAGTGGTGGTCAGAGGTAGGGGTGTTAGCAGTCTGGTTTGGGCGGTTTAACCCCCCAAATCACAAACCAAACCACAATGGCGGTTTAAGAAGTTTCCCAAACCGAATGGTTTGGTAGCAAGTGACCAAATCTGTTAGATCGGACCACAAAAAGGCGGTATAGTCTGACCCGTTTAGGCGGTTTAGGCCTTTCATGGGTTTTAAACTAAATAAAACATAACACATATGTTCAAAATATAACTTCAACCGATATTACATTAATAAATAATTAGTATACCAAATTATAAAAGAAATGTCTATCTCTAAAATTAATAAAAAGTTAAGCAAGTTGAAAAAAAATGTGGGATAACATTATTAAATATACGAGTCATTTTAAGTGGGATAAACATCCCCGTAATGTAACTTGAAATACACATGGAGTCTTCATGGGTAATAAGATGTGAGCTCTTTGAGTCGGACATCGGTCGTTGGCCAATAATTGTTATTTCTTGTGAACGAGCTTAACTAGGATTTTGGAGATCCCTAGGTACATACCTAGTATGGTTGAACTTGGTGACTATTCAAGCAACAAACATTGAGTTATTAAGCATAGTAACTCATTAACTATAGAGTCAGAATGGTTGATGTCAATTAATGTGTAATCCGTCAGTGACTATCATATAACATAGGTATGTTACTTTTGTGTTCCGTCACATCCAATGGAATCGGGTCTCCCCCGTAACCGAAGGGTGAGCTATGGATACGATATTTTAACCATGTTTTCGTGTGTATTTTAAGCAAGGTTCTAAATGACGTGAGGCGTGGCGTGGCGGCGAGACCAAGCCTCAAGCCTTAGGAGCCACGGCGTGCCATGGCGTTTATCAAGACGTGACTTATGGCGACAAATCTCTATATCATATATACTATTATATATAAAAACATATGTTTTGTACTATTAATCGATGGGTCAATGACAATAATCAAGTTAAATTAGGTTATATATTAAAAACTAGCAACTAAGACATTAAAAACGTAAAGAAAAAAATCAAATATTGCGTTATAAAGAACTACACATTAGGCCATGACGTGCCACATGCATAACGTGGCGTGAGACACAAGCCTTAAGCCACGACGCGCCATGGCGGCTGTCGTGCCGAGCCTTTTAGAACAGTGATTTTAACTTTTAAGTGTGAAGAGTATCCATGATTTGACGCTTCAGTTGTTGTTAATGTTTATGTTTGGTTGCTTGGGATACTTAAGCTTTCTTCATGTTCTCGGTACTGGAGTATCCAACTTTATTCTTGGTTGTGTGAGTATTGAGTTGTGATTGCATATAAAAAATATTTTGATTTAGAGTTTCCATCATGAAATAGTGAGTTTTGAAAAAAATGTGGTTTTTACGATAAATACATTTCATTCGATAAATTATGTTTTTAATAAGTAGTCTTTCGGTTTTACCATATTTCCATTATGACGAAAACTGCTTGAACTCACTAGACGTTATGCCTAATTTTTTTTTTATTTTTCGACATGTGCATCAGGTCTTTGTTGGGGAATGGTACTAGCGACACGGTGAAGAGTGAAATGCTAGTTAGATGCACGGGAATGATGTAGCTATAGGGAGATGTATTTCGCACCTTGCAGATAGCGTCAATTATTGAGTTTTAGTAACACCCGACTTTAACCTAGTTTTAAAATTTGTTGATTGCAAATCTAGTTTTACTATTTGAGATTATCAAGTATCAATTTATAGAAAGAGATTTATCTTATATTTGTAGTATTATTAAAAAAATAGTTGTTTTTTTCAAATTCGAGGGTGTTACAAAACCGAACCGGGCCGTCATACCGCTTAAACTGTTAAAAACGGTCAGTTTTAACTTAATTCGACCGGTTTGAATGGTTAAATGGTTTTCTTTTAACATCCCTAACCAAAGGAGTGGGCATTACGGGAAATTTTCTACTTGTGTAAATAATGGTCTACAATGCCCACAAATATTCGTTTAAAGATGAGGATAACTTACACGAGGGATTGTGGGGGTCGAGCCACGTGGTGGGATCGCAAGGCTTATTAGATTTTTTTTATAAACGATTTGATGACTTATACAATAATAAGTTATTTCATTAAACAATACAAAAACATAAAAAATACTGAAAATACCAAATTACCCTTAACTTATCCAAAAAGATTTTAATGTTGTCAACCTTAGGGACATAAAATAGAAGTAAATGGAACCCACAAGGATGGAAAAGTAAGTTTTTAAATTACAAGGATGAAATCCGTTATAAACACTAAACCACATGGACAAAAATTATAATTTACTGATACTCTATGTCTTACTAGAAGTCTTGTAACACCCTGACCTTTGGAAGGTATCGACATTTTAAGATAAATATGAAAAATATGATTTTGGATTAAATCCTAGATTTTATAGTGTTGTTGTATGGAGAATTCAAATACGAGTCCAACGGGCCTTTCTGGAGCGAAAACGGAGCAACAACGAAGAAGTTATGACCAAAACAACTTTCGGTACGAACTCGGCTAAACTGACCAGCGAAAGTGACACTTGTGTCACTCTCGCATGTTACTCTCGCCGGTTTTGTACCGAGAGCCATGGGACCCCGACGAGAGGGCCCAGCGAAAGTGACAATTGTGTCACTCTCGCACGTCACTTTAGCCGTCGGGCACCTGGAGCATAAAAACACGATTTTTACCCTTTCAACCCCATTTTTCATTTCCCACTTCTCCCACTTTCTCTCCCAAACCGAAAACCCTAAGCCCCAAAGTCGATTTTGATCCATTTAGCCACAAGATTCGAGATTTGCAAGTGATTTCTTCATCTACATGTTTTGGGAAAACAAATCTTGAAACTCTTTCACTTCATCTTCTTCACCCAAAGCTTTCTAGGGTTTCATCCAACCTTTTGTCCATTTTGAAGAGTTGGAGCCTGTGGTGTTTTGTTGGTGATCTAGAGGTGCTTTGGTTGGTGGATTCAAGTTGTGGTTAAGGTAACCTTCTCTTATCTTCATCTATGGAAATTAGGGTTTTGGTATAAGTTGAGATCTTGAAGTAAAAATGTTTTGGGAATGATTCTTTATGGTTGGATGTGAATATTTATGGTTGGAAACTTATGGATCTAGGTTTTTCGAAGAGTTGGCTTGAGGATTCAAGTTTCTTCAAAGAAGCTCAATTTTGGGGAAAAAATCTAGATTTAGCCTAAATCTAGCAATGTGAGTTCAAGTTGATTTGTGAAAACGTTGTACATGTCAAAATGTTTATTTTTAAAGGGTTTATGTGTTTTACCTAAAATTATCAATTGTTGAGTTATTTAGTGGGTTTTGATTATTTGAAGTGTTGAGCTTTACAAATCTTGTAAACACACCCACATTTGGTGTTTTTGGTTAATTGATAAATAAATCACGAATGAAAGTGTTTTGTTAAGTTATTGCATAAGTAGAGATCGTTTGGTCAAAATACACTTTTAATGTTTGTTGAGATTATGCAAAGTTTATGATATGGTACATTTTTTAAAATGTGAACGTGTGAGTTGTGGATTTTGGTCAATATCGACCTTACGAACATTTTGAGAATTGTAAACCTTTTGATTTTGGGTTGAAGGCCAATTGTGATTTAAGAGACAAAGATTTTGGGTAAATATGTATTTTGGGTTTATGTAACCATGTTGGATCGCGTTATTAGTCAAACGTTTATTTTGCCTTTAAGGGCTTGGTTTATACTTAAATGGGTCTTTGAGGGCGTTTGCCGGTTTTAGTAGCCCGCGATGGATCTTTGGATGTGTGATGCACTTAGTTGCGTTTTATTTGAGAATATGCCCTTTTGAGTGTTTTGTTTCATAAGTGAATATCATTTGACAATTATGCATTGTTGATACTTTTGAGGTCTTATAAACCATTGTGAATTTATACATTATCAACTTATAAAGTGTTTGAGTGTATATATATATATATGTATATACGGTTTGACTTCGTTGGGAAAATGGCAATGAAGGGGTTTTGAGTTAGTCATGTCCAGGAGTATGTAATTGCATAATGTGGGTTAGATACACTTCATTTGCATATGTTGACTTTTAACAAAAGGTCATTTGATCTTTTGAGCTTATGGCTCGGTTTTTGGACTCCATAGGGTCTTGAGGACATGAGTCCGATTTTGATAGCTCGATGTAGAGCTTTGGTTATGATTTGCATGTATTGCATCTTATTTTGGAATTACATGATTTGAATGCGTTGGTTATTCTTTTGGAGTCATGTATAAATTTCTAAATTAAACAAGCTTGTTTTGGATGGTGAGATCCCAAGGTAAAGATCCGGTTTGGGTTGAACTTGGTGGTTTTAGGCTAGAGATCTGGTTTGGTTGATGCCTCGATAGACTAAAGATTCGGTTTGGGTTGATGTCTCCGTGGACTAAAGATTCGGTTTGGGTTGATGTCTCACTTGGCTAGAGATCCGGTTTGGGTTGATGCCTCACTTGACTAAAGATCCAGTTTGGATTGATGTTACAATAGACTAAAGATCCTGTTTGGATTGACGTCTCCTTAGACTAAAGACTCGGTTTGAGTTGATGTCTTCATGGACTAAAGATCCGGTTTAGGCTGATGTCCGAGATTGACTAAAGACCTGGATAAGGTTGATGTCATATGTTTTTCCATCCATGAAACATGCTTATAATTCATAATTGTGGTTTAACTTGTGTATTCGCCACATTCGATGAAGTCAGGTCTCCCCCGTCACCGAAAGGTGTTGCTTCCGGTATTTCTTTTATCCATGTTTTCGATGACGTATTATATTTATAAGGATTGTTTTCCATGACTTTTGGGCGGTATATTATGCCTCATCCTTGTTTGGATGTTTCAGTTACAGGAGTTTTATTTGCGTTGATATTATTTGGAAACTTGATATTTATCCACATCTTGAGTGAGTTTTGGAATTGAGTCCGTTATTGAGAAATGATTTTCATTGAAGCTTTCGTCACGGAATTTATGTGCGTATGAAAAATGGATTGTTGGTATATTTAGTACAAATCCCTTTTTGGAAATCATGATTTAAGTTGCATCCTTTTTGTCTAACGAGTTATTTAATCATGACGTAAACTCTTGTACTCACTATGCGTTAGCCTAACCTTTTTATTTGTCGGCATGTGCAACAGGTTCAGGTTGGGAATAGTTCTACTGACACTGTGAAGAGATGAGTGCTAGTAGTGTGCTCGAGAAGTGAATTGCTTAATGAAGTCTTCCGCAATTATTTTGGGAATAGCAACTTGTATTCGGGTTAAGTAACACCCGACTTTATTTGGTTATGATGTATGCCTTAAGTTAGTAAATGTTGAAGTTTGTTACGTTTTAAATTTTGATGTATTTCCAAGGATGAGTTGTAGAAGGGATTTTTATCCCTATTTGGTTATCTTATCGAAGTTTTTAGTAGTTGCTATTTCCAAGTTTCGAGGGTGTTACAAGTCTATTCGCGCAATGCAGCGCGATATATCTCGATTTTAATGTTCTAATTTATTTTAATGTGTGGTTTTGAGAAAACAGTCATGGTTTTTTTATAAATTTGTTTAAAAAATGACGCTTTTTAAGGAGTTCATGATTTGTGGATTTGAAAGTGGTTAGAGATAAGAATTAATTAATAAGAGTCCACAATTTAAGGATTTGAAGGTTGTTAGAGATAAGTATTAATCAAGTAATTAGTATTAAAAACGGTACATAAAGCTTCATTAGTTATTTTTAAGAGATTTTAAGTAATTAACATTAAAAAGTGGTACATGAAGTTTTAGGGGTTGTTTTTAAGAGTTTTTCATAAATGTTTTATAATATAGTATAGATAACTTATGAGATGATAATTGTTGTAAACAAATAGAGAATAATATAATTAATAAATTTTGAAAATGACATTTTGACATTTTTTTAATTTCAAAGTATCTTTTTTACTATATTACAATATCTCATCTAGCATTTGTACCAACTTAATTGATTTTAGTCATTTTGATTATTCCTTTACAAGATTCTATGTATTTTTAAAACATAAAAGGTAAAATGTTATTAAAACATGTTTATATTTAATTTCTATTTTAAAACATAGTATTTTCAATTATTCCATATATATCAGAAAACATAATTTCAAAATGTATGCTTAAAATTCTATATCTTAAAAAAACACTCATTCTATTAAGTAATGCTAATATGTGTGTAAAACTTTATGTATCTTTAAAAATCATTTTTCAAAACTCATATTTTATAAGCTATGAACTTAAACAAAATATTCTTTTAGCTATATTTCCAAAATGAAATTTCAAAATCCCATATTTCTTCATTTTCAGTTAAACGGTAAAAAAACTGTGTTTTAAAAATATAAGATTTTGCAGACTACAATCGGATATAAATTACACGTAACACTTTAATAAAAATGAACTTCAATGAAATAAATATTAGAACTGAAAGAAAGCAGAGAGTTGGATGTAGTTTTCAAACAAAATGGGTCGGGTTTGCTATGCCGTAATCGGATTTAACCTTTTAGGTGTTGGTTCTTCGAGGGTGAGAAGTATAAGAAGAGATTTACATCCTTGATCACTTTTAATTTATGAGTTATTTTGGGAATTAATCTGAACTATTAGAAGAGAATTTTAATTGATATTCAATTAGAATTGATCCAAAAAAACTATTATTATTATCAGAAACCATATATACATATATATATATATATATACACACATCGGGGGTAATGTTTTAAAGACACATATTGCCAATAGAATTTAGTGGCATAATAGCATAGAAGCATGATAATTTTAAAAAGCAATAACTCATACGAACTTACACTCCAATTTTCATATGTTGTTTCGCATATGAAACAACACGTGTGACGATGTAGTGTCTGTACAATGTTGTTTCATATGTGAAACGTTGCAAATTTTGTTTTGTGCGTGGAAAAAAATGTTTCTAAATGTTTCACATATGAAACAACATTGTATAAACTATAAACACTATATTTTCACATATGTTGGAACAACACATGAAAATTGATCTGTAAGTTTGTACGAATTATTAGGTTTATAAAAGAAGAGGGTTATATTAACATATACTTCTTGAATAATTGACCAATCAGTGATATGGCTCAACAACGAGGCGTGCTAGGATCTATCGAGATATTTAGGGGATTATTGTCATCATCACGTAAGTTGGTTTCGAGGTATTATCAGTGATGCATTAAAATAAATTTCAAGGAGCCAAAACATGTCGTACCAAGTGTGTGTCGTGTTGCTTTACAAGAACCATATGAAATGTGCATGTTGATGTGGACTATATGTTCATCCATGAACGTTTCTAAAAAATACATTACCCATCAAATACGGGTGATTTAGTTATATGACCTTCTAGATACCACGGTTTTGTAAAATGACCTTCTCCTATTTCCTAAGAAGCAAATGACCATTTACCCTAACCCTCTCTTCTCCGACCACCATCTGCTACGTCTTCGACCACCACCACCATCGTCCGGCGAAGAAGAAGGGAGGAGGCCAATCTTCCGACCACCACCACCGTCCGACGAAGAAGATGGAGAAGGTCAATCTGGGTCGTTCTGCTGCGTGCTCCGACCACCACCACCGTCTGGCGACGTCCGGCGAAGAAAAGGTAGGGTGCAGATGGGTCTGGGAAGAGAGAAGAAGAGAGGGTGAAGCCGTGAAGGGGATATGGGGAAGATGGATCGGCCGACAGAAATAGGTAGGGGGTTGGAGAAGATGATTCATTAAGGGTATTTTAGGGCAACACATTTATTAAGGTTACTGATTTAATTTTAAATTTTAAAAGGTCATGGACTTAATTAAAACCTCACTTAAGGTTATTTAACTAATTAATCCCATCAAATACCCGCTTCATTCCCATTGCAATTAACGCCATGCTATAAAAAGGGTGATTTAGTTATATGACCTTCCAGAGATCTTGATTTTGCAAAATGACCTTTTATTCTCTAAAAAACAAATGACCATACTACCCTAACACTTCACCATTTCTGCTACATGCTCCGACCACCACCGGCGTCCGACGATCAGGTTCTGACCACTACCACCAACGGCGGAGCCACTTAAGCACCAGAAGGGCCAGTGCACCCCCTAATTTTTATAAAAATAATTATTATTTAGACTACAATTTATAATTTCAAGCCTAAATAAATTGTTTTTTTTAATATCAAGCCTAATTATTATTTTTCCTAGGATTTTATCCATGTATATTTCACGGTAATTTCCTAAATATTGTTAGCTTCAAAGCATTTGTCCCTCCCACTCAATCGCCCAACCTAAGATGCTAATAATTCACTTAAACCAACCGCTAATTGCTAAACCATTAACAATCTCATAGACTTTATAGGACATTTCTTAAAACTGTTCTATAAAATAACTAATACTACACTTTATTCAAATTAAAAGACTGCTATAAAACTTGTTGAAATGGCAAAAAGTTCTATAAACTTATTGCAACATTTTTAGATAGAAGTTTTATAATTTGGTCCCATAAATTATTTCATTCGTCAAACTTATCTAACTACTAACCCGTCAATCCAAACCCAACCCGCAAGGGTTGCATGGGTTATACTTTTAAATGGGTTGGGTTGGGTTGAGTTGGGTTAAGATTTTTTCAAAACGTCATAATTGGGTTAGGTTGTATAAATGTCTTAATTTGCCCAATCCAATCCACATACACCCCAAATTCTATACTAATTTAAGTTAACTTTAACATTTATATTTTAATTGATGCTCCCCTCACATAAATTTCTGGCTCCGTCCCTGACTACCACTGTCCGATGAAGAAGAAGGAGGAGGTCGATCTGGGAAAGTGACGTCCGACGAAGAAGAAAGGAGGGGACAGATATGGGTGAAGAGGAGGGTGAAGAGGGTATGGGAAGTATAGAGGGTGAAGGGGGTTTGGGAAGTAGGGGTGAGCATCGGAACTGGGTACCCGCCTTTGGAACCGGAACCGATGTGATTGGTTTCGGTTCCTAAAATACGAAAACGATTAAGATTGGTTCCGGTTCTGGTTCTCATATTTTTTGAACCGTTACCCGTTGGGTACCTGCCGGGACCGGTTCTGGGACCGGGTACCCGGACTCGCTGGGTACCCAGAACCGAAACCGACGGGTACCCGCTATTTTTTAATCAAATTTATTTATGTATTTATTATATTTAAATATTTAATGATGTGTTATTGGTTTTGTTATGTGTTTTATTCGTTTTGATCTAAATGTTTTATTTGTTAGGTCTTGACATAAAGACATTATGTGTTATGTAAGTCGTTTTGTTGATGTCAAGACTCAATACACGAGAGTTTCTAATTTATTTATGTAGTAATTAGTTTTTATCTGATTATTTTCCACCATTTGTTGTATTTATTACTTTAAGTTGGTACTTTGTAGTTTGAGATAAACTTACAATTACATTTTTATTGTATGGAATGATAAAAATATATAAAAAAATTTGATAGCGGGTTCCAAAGTATAGAGAACCGACGTAAGCGGTTCCGATTTCGGTTCCGGTTCCTTCATTCTAGGAACCGCCGATTTCGGTTCCGGATCCATTAAAAATTAGCCGAGTACCCGATTATGCTCACCCCTACTGGGAAGTATAGAGGGTGAAGAGGGTCTGGGGAGAAGACATCGACGAAGAAGAAATTCAATTAAGGATAATTTAGGGATAACATGTTTATTAAGGTTACTGATTTAATTTTAAATTTTAAAAGATTATAGACTTAATTAAGACCTCATTTAAGGTCATTTAAGTAATTAAATTTTACTTTTGAGGACCAAAAACCCATTACTCATTTGGAATGAATTATTTCCTTAATCCCAAGTTTACTGTTTTCTTGAATTTCCTCCATAAATTTAACCGTTAGACAGTCATAGTTCCCTATTTCGTTTATCGGGTCGACCCGTGAATCATCTTGTTCTCTTCCTGGTCAAATCTCAATTCTCTTCAGAAATTGACGAAATCTTGAAAGTCACAAGCAATTTCACCCATCACAATGTTCATCGAATCACAAAATTCCGTTTATTTTGCGTGTTAATTTTAAGAAAAATGGGTGTTGGTGGGAATTTTTGGGATTTACTTAAACCCTATGCTCGAACAGAAGGGTTTGATTTTCTAAGAAACAAAAGGGTCGCCATTGATTTATCGTATTGGATTGTTCAACATGAAACCGCCATTAAAGCTCACACTCGAAACCCTCATCTCAGACTCACTTTCTTCCGTACAATCAACCTCTTCTCCAAGGTAAATATATAACTAATTATAGATTCAATGCTAATTAGTTGTTAAAGATTTCAATTTCAATTGGGTTAAGAGTTGCAAGATATGATCATTGTGGTGCTCAATTTGTATTTTAGGGTATTTTAGGTGAAGTGAATTTATTCATTTTTAAATGGGATTTTTCCCTAATTGGTTTTATGTTGGTTTTTTTTAAATTGAACTTGATTTGGGTTTTATTGTTGATGGTGTTTGTGGGTTTGGATTTATTTATGAAATGGAACATTATTTGATTTGGGGTTTGGTTGTTCTTGTTGGTTTTTGAAGAAATTGTGTGAAAAGATGTCAATTGATTCTTGTTCTAAGACATTTTTCGAAATTATATGATCGGGGTTTCGGTTGTTCTTGTTAGTTTTCGGAAGTGATTATGGTGGGAATAACTGTTATGGTGGGAACGGTGAGAACACTTCTGTGAGCGGTGAGCGGGATATTTAAGTATATAACCTTAAATCAGATTTTAATTAAATCCATGACCTTCTCAGGAGTATAAAGCCATTTTTTCCGAGCCTTTGGATAAGTTGACTTTTTGATCTACCTTTATCTTCAATTTCAGTAATTTTCACGAACTTTTATATTTAACCACTTTCACATGCATGGATTTGTTAAAGTTTCTGTCTTGATGATAAAAATAGGTAAATGAAGGTTTTGTTCTCACGTACTCACTGTAACTCTTTTTATTCTCACCGGAACCCAACCGATATAAATAAAGATTCATTGGTTTGAAGAATTAACTTTCATGACGGTGATTCCTTGTAGGGTTTTGTTTGTACTTTGTTTTCTTGAAACGGGTTTAAATTGGTTTATTTTTTTTACCATTACCATCCAATTATTTGGTTTAATTTTTCAAGAATTCAAGATTTGATTTTTTTGGCGAAATTTTGCAGTTTGGTGCTTTTCCGGTGTTTGTGGCAGACGGAACCCCGTCACCATTGAAGTCTCAAGCAAGAATCATGCGGTTTTTGCAAGCATCTGGAATTGATCTTTCAAGCTTGCCGCCGGTAGCGGATGGAACTTCCGTCGAAAGAAATAAAAAGTTCCTAAATTGCGTTCAAGAATGTGTGGTTAGTAACTTTTTTTCCCTCTTTTTTCCGTTATGTGATCGAGGTAACTTATTCAAAATTGCAACTAGTTTT
This sequence comes from Saussurea involucrata, assembly GCA_033807775.1. NCBI lineage: Eukaryota > Viridiplantae > Streptophyta > Magnoliopsida > Asterales > Asteraceae > Saussurea > Saussurea involucrata. Next base: position 2,808,437 of record CM066313.1, on the reverse strand, counting down.
TCAGCTAACAACTAGCTTATAAGCCGGTTTTATATAGGCCTACAATGTACCAAACCATAACCAAACGAAGCCATTAAATCCCACATGGATATATATATATATATACACATACGGGTTGAAATAGTTTTCTTTATATGTCAATTTTCATATAACATAGTTGCTAAATAGTTAGGGATTTGGAAATTTTCTACGAAGTTTGATTGTAAACGTTGACTCAATGTTCAATAGGAGTTGATTGAACTTTTTGGAATGCCGGTTTTGAGAGCAAGCGGAGAGGCCGAAGGACTTTGTGCACAGTTAAATAGGGAAGGTCGTGTTGACGCTTGTATAACCTCTGATAGCGATGCGTTCCTCTTTGGCGCCAAATGTATAATTAAGCGCCTCAACCCCAACTCTCAGGTAACAGATATATATATATATATATATATATATATATATATATATATATATTTATAGAGAGAGAGAGAGAGAGGAAAGTTCAGCTGCAAACGTGTTTAATGTTATGAACGAGGGGACAAAGGAGAGTGCGACACGTATTCTCATTTTTCCGCGTTCATAATGAATAATGAACCTTCCTTTTGGTCATCAACCTTGCAACATTTTATAAGGTCAATTAAAAGTCGGGTTATTTACGAGAATAACCTTATGACATATTTCTTTGAGTAAAATGCAATTTGGGTCCATGTGGTTTGTTATTTTTCTTGGTTTTGGTCCTTATAAAATTTTTATTGCAAGAAAACCCCCATTGTATTAAAAAAAATGCTTGGTTTTGGTCCCTCTTGCAAACGCAAGTTAAATTCCATCCGTTAAGTCCCCATGTGCCTTGCACATGAGGGTAAAGTAGTCATTTTACCTCTGAATACGAGGGTAAAGTAAAAAAAATTATTTCAGTATATGTCGTTGCCATCTCATATTTCAGAGGTAAAATGACTACTTTACCCTCATGTGCAAGGTATATGGGGGACTTAACGGATGGAATTTAACTTTCGCTAGTGGGAGGGACCAAAACCAAGCCTTTTTGCATACCATGGGGTTATTTTTGCAATAATTATTTTAGGGATCAAAACCAAGAAAAACAACAAACCACAAGGACCAAATTGCAATTTACTCTATTTCTTTTAAATGCACGACCTTCTGACAGAATGCCTCTGCCTAATAGAAGAATGCCTCAAAATCTGTTGGGAGATCATGCATTAAAAAAAAGGTTATTCTCCGAAATTTACATATTAAAAAGAGTTTGATTTAGTTAGGAAGTGCTCATTTTAAATCGACTGAAATTCACATGTGAATACACACAGGAACCATTTGAGTGCTATCAAATGTCGGATGTCGAAGGTGGCTTAGGACTAAAGAGAAATCACTTGATAGCCATTGCACTTTTGGTCGGAAATGACCATGATTTGAAAGGCGTACAAGGGATCGGGATTGAGACGGCGCTTTCTTTTGTGAAATTGTTTGGTGAAGATGAGGTTTTAGATAGGTTTGATGAACATATTTGTTCTTAACTTGTTCAACATTTAACACACACACACACACACACATATATATATATAGGGTTGGGTTCCGGTGAGAAGTTGAGGTTAGCGTGAGAAGTGGTTATCAACCGTTGGATGAGAAATGGATGCACGTTAGGATGAGATGCACCAGATCACTTCCCTTCTAAGCCGCAATTCATGGGAGGGCATTTGATTAAAAGTGATCAACGGTTCAGATCCACTTCTTACGTTAACCTCAACTTCTCACACAAACATTCGCCTATATATATGTATATGGGGCAAATCAAATGAGAACCACAAAAGAGTTACAAACCCGTGAGAACCGATCTAACCTGATGTTTTTTTCATCAAAGACTAGGATTTAAGGTATTGTTTCACATATATTTGTTTCATATTGTGTTAATTTCACATGAATTTATTTCACAACGTGAAATTTTTTAACGTGTATTTTTTTTCGTTTCACTATGTGAACCAAAAAAAAAGTTTCACATGTATTTTTTCATCATATGAAGATAAACATATGTAAAACCATATCTTAAATCATAGCCTTTGATGAAAAAAATCATGTAAAAAATTACTTTTATATCAGTTCTCACCGTCTTACGGTCTGTAACCTTTTTGTGGTTCTCATTTGATTATCGCTATATATATTCAATACACAACAAATCTCACACATATTTGGTGACTATTTTGCCCATGGTCAACTTTTATGCAGATTATGTGAAATAGGAAGCGGAAATATGCTTACTACGACTTATGTGGGTGACTCTTTTCGTAACTCAGACGAGAACACAACGAAAACACGGGTTTCTCATTGTTCGTTATGCGGACATCCGGGAAGCAAGAGATCTCATATAAAAGATTCTTGTGAACGTTGCAGTTCGAGTACGATCAGAGGTTGCACGCAAAAACCAACCGGGTTTACATGTGACTGCTCCTCATGTGAAACGGTACGTTTACTATGTGAGTGCATTCAATCTGTAAATTATGAGTTTTTTACGTATGTGAGCCGAGCCATTCGAGCATACGCTTTTTCATGCAAAATATATTTATATGTTTACAAATTATATAATCGAAGTATAAAAATCATCGAGCTTGAGTAAATAAACGAGTTAATCGATCTTGAATTCGAGTTCATAAATGAGCATCGAGCTCAAACATTGAAAAAATATTCGAGCTCGAGCCCGACTTTGAAAAGGTTAATCAAGCTCGAGCCTGATATTAATTTTTCGAGTCGAGCTCGAATAACCTGCTACTCAACTCGGCTCGTTTAAACCCCTACCTTGGGTGTCCGGACAAGACAAGACATAACAGATAAAATGACCAATTTACCCCTAATGAGGTGTTTTTATCTTATATATATTTTGATTAATTTATGAAGTTATAATAAAATAAATATCTTTTATAACAAAATATAGAAAGTTTTCGTCAAGACAATCAAAATGACACCAAAATAAAAGTTTTATGTAGTTTCCAGTTTTTTTTTTGAGGTTATATTAGTAAAATATAGGTCTGTTCCATTTTGTTCAACATAAAAGTCTTGTCAAACACGGCACAGTGATCCCCTGTTATGTCCTGTCCTGTCCTATCATGTTCAGAGTACCAAACACGCCCTTTAAAGATCAAACTCGATGGCATTTATAAATTTATAGTTTTTTGGGCAACAGGATAAGAAAGAAAAGGAACAAACGAAGAACGAAGCTTGGAAAACAAGAGTTTGCAAGAAAATTGCCGCGGAGACGAACTTCCCGAATAATGAAATCATTCGGATGTATTTGAGCAACAACCACAGCGTTTTCACCGGTAAGTTTAAAAGCACCACCATCTGCCGCCATAACTTTATATGTATATATATATATATATATATATATATATATATATATATAGAGAGAGAGAGAGAGAGAGAGAGAGAGAGAGAGACTTGAGATCATGTGAGACCATGCTATTTTCGTGAGACCGTGAGACCAAAAAATTAACACTAAACCTTCACAGCAAAAGACTGTGAAGGTATTGTGATGGTAAACCTTCACAGTGTTTTTGCTGTGAAGGTTTGTTGTTTTTCTTACCTTCACAATGAATCACTGTGAAGGTTTAGTGTTAATTTCTTGGTCTCACGGTCTCACGAAAACAGGTTGGTCTCACGTGAACCCAACCCTATATATATATATATATATATATATATATATATATAACTCCCGTTGGTTTGCTCTATGTTAGATGCCGAACCGTTTATATCATGGAAGAAGCCGAATACGGAAATGTTGGTTGATTACGTAGCTTATAAACTAAACTGGGAACCCTCGTTTATCCGGCAAAAACTTTTTCCGCTTTTGTCCACCGTTTTCTTGAGAAGTATAGCCAAAAATCAAGAAACCGATTTGTTGTTTGGACAATACGAGTTTGATTTGATTCAGAGAACGAAGACGAGGTTTGGTCATACGTTCTACGTGGTTATTTGGAAAAAGTATGGAAAAATGGTAGAGGATCGTATCTATAAAACGCAGTCGGAAAAAGAAGCGGAAGTTGAAGAAGATCTTGACGAATCAGTTGATGTCTTTGATGAACCGGATGTCACGAACGTTCGTGTTGATAATGGGTGTTTGATGACCGATGAAAATATGGATCTCGTTATGGCGGCGTACCCGGAAAAGGTTGATCGATTTATGCAAGAGAAGGTGATATTTTTTTTCGGTATTTGTTGCTTGATTGCACACTCTCACGTGTAGCTTGCTCGCCTGTTTATGTTAATTTTCGTGTTCACGGAAAAAAGTATTTTTATCTGTAGAGGAAAGTTCTGCGTGCATCTTACTCGGCGGACCCTATATGTGTGGGATTTACTGGGTTTGCTTGATGGGATAATTACAAAAATACCCTTTTGACATGGGACCTACCACAAAATGACCCCATTTTATCGAAACTTCGACGAAATGACCACATGTTTCGCAAATCAAATTTGCAAAATCCCATGTGGATTAGTGTCTGATTCTGTGAAGACCCCGTTGTTCTCTTGTTTCTTTTAAGAGTAAACTACAAATTTGGTCCTTGTGGTTTGTCAAAAATAATATTTTTTGTCCATGTGGTTTCAAAATTATGATATTGTGACTATTGTCGTTATGATTTGCGAAAACGTCTAGATTTGGTCCCTTTCTCTAACAGGTGTTAAAAAGATATTGTTAAATGAGGGTCATTTTCGTCAATTTATTGATTTTTTTGTTTTTTTACTCTATCAAAATTGATTTTATGATTTTGGTTCCTGCGATTTTTAATTGGGTTGAAGACAAAAAAAAATCGATAAATTGATGAAAATTCCTCTCATTTAACATAATTTTTTTTAAAAACCTTTAGAGGGAGGGACCGAATCCTGACGTTTTGGCAAACCACGATGGCCATCTTGTAATTTTGAAAGTACAGGGACGAAAAGTGTTATTATCAACAAACCATGGGGACCAAATTTGTAGTTTACTCTTCTTTTAATTTTTGTTTTACACGACGGAGGTCATCACAAAAACAAGGTTTTTGTACCACTAAGGGCAGAGGAAAGTTATGCGTACATCTTAACCCCACAAACATTTGTGTGGGATAACCACAAGGGTGGTGGCGTGTTGGCAAGGCTTGGGGGATGTGGTGGAATATCCCATCCACCCCGGGTTCGAGTCCAGGCGTCAGCATTCTGTGGCCAGGTTTAGTCTCAGACGGCCGCTTTGTTTGTTTGTTTCTAAATTGTCAAGGATGTAGTCTAGGCAAAGCCTAGATGAACCTTATCCAAAAAAACATTTGTGTGGGATTTATTAGGTTTGTTTGGTTTGGTTTGGTTTGGTTTGGTTTTAGTTTAATGTTTGCTTGTTTCTTGTTTAAAAATATTTAGGAGGCTAAAGAAACGAAATCGAGGAAAAAATCTAGAGCGAAATCTGCATCGACCACCCCCGAGAATTCATCATCACCAACATCAAGAAGCCTTCAACTCAATATTACACAATTTTTCCGTTCGTCTAAAGGAGAGTCGACCGAAAACTCAAAAGACAACGGTTCTCCTTCAAGAAATCTATCAAAATCTGCTAGGCGTCGCCTTCTGCTTGAATAATACGTGATTTTGTTGCTTACGATTTGTGAATGTAGCAGTAATCGACTGTAAATAGTTAGTTTGATAGTATCTGGTATTGAGATTTTGGGTTTACTCTGCAATGCGGTTTCAATGTTTATCGTATTTGTCTCTCTTTTGCATGGTTTTAACATTTTGGGGTGTTCATGGAAACAATCGCTCAATTATTTAGGGGGAATTTCAAAAGTTTGACTCGACTCGTGTAAGTATTGTAATAGAATCTTCAAAATTTATGTAAATTTGAGAATAAAAAATCAAAATCTTCAATAAACCATTTTGGAGGTTATAAAATTAATTATATTATTAATATATTTAACATATATATTATTTAATTATCTTAAATGCTTAATTTCAAATATTCATATATTGGTGAGAATATTATTTGTCTCTCTAAAACAATAAAATTCTCCAAATTAAAAAAAATATGCTATAGCCTACTTTCTTCTAGTATGTATAGACTACAGATAAGATATACTGAGCTTGTTATGTTTGTTATAGCCTACAGACTTTAAAATATGATTCTGGATAACATATTAGACATTTGATTAATGGTTAATCTTATATGATAGAAATTTAAATATGGGAAAAGCTTGAAAAAACCCAACGAACTATCCGATAACTATTGTAACAACCAGGTTTTTGGTTTTAAGGGAAGAAAGTAAGATGTTGTGGTCATATGGCAATAAGGGAAAAGTGAGGGACCAAAGGAGGCATTTTGTAAAGGTATTTAAAGGCTCAAATCTCTAGGTCTACCTAATTCACTCCTTAATTTGGTGAGTGGCGGCTTAGAGAACAGAAAGGAAGGAGAAGAAGCTTTTGGAAGAGAAATCAAATAGAAGAAGAAATCAGTGAAGGTAATCTCATCCAAACTTTCTCCTTGCTATTTAATGTATCCCTTCTGTTTAGTCTAAGGATTTGGGTGAGAAAACATTAAGAATCAATGTGTTCTTCACCTAAATTTCTTTAAAGGTGTATTTTGGGGTTTTGGTTGTTGTAAACCGATTTAGAAGTAAAAAGTGGAAATAAATGGGTGTTTATGGTTAGTGGATGAACCCAAGTGTTTGTCTAATCAATTTATGGCAGAAGAATCAAATTTTAATCACTTTTGGGAAGTTGGGTTTTTCCAGTTCGTAGTTACCGGACGTCGTCCCGTCCGGACAGTGGTGTCCGGATAGTGGAAGTTTCCCGGATAAATTTATAATGCAGTAGTGTCCGGATAATGGAGGTTCTCGGGTGAGGTGTCTTACCGGGTAGGTTTTGGTGTCCGGATAGTTTGGTGTCCGGAAGGATATGTGTCCGGGTAGTGCGTGTCCGGAAAGGCTAGTGTCCGGAAAGTGTGTGTGACAGGAAAGTAACGTGTCCGGAAAGTGTGTGCGACCGGGAAGTTAGTACCCGGACAGTGTTGTCCGGACAGTTTAATCTGATGAGTATCTGACATCTTTAGGTGTCCGGTTCGGTTAGCTCGAAGGTATAACAAGAGTGCGTTCAACATTATCACAAGGTGAGTTCCCTTAACCCTTTTACGTGAAATGAAAGTTAAATGTTTTACTGATTATGGTGTATTTACGAGCATGATTTGTTTACAAGCTTTTACAAATTATTCCATGAAAAGCATGTTTTATTTGAAAGACTATTTAGCATGAAAGAAATGATTTATAAAGATTTCACGTTCCGTGATTTATTGTGAGCTATGTGTATGCTATGTGGAGTCGGTCTGCACAGTGGGATCAGAGTACCTCGAGATCCGATGATCCCTTGGGCATGTGTGATGAGCCAGTAGGATGAAATTCGTTTCCTTCCTACTCGGATAAAGGGGAGTCTGCTTGGGCCCCGATATGAGGCGAGAGGGGAGTCTGCTTGGGCCCCGATCGTAGTTAGTTCGTACGATCTTTGAACACTGTGCAGTTACCATGATTGATGCTTTATGTGGTAACGGTTAATGTATGTAATGATTTTTATGCTGTTGTTAAAACTTGTTTTCGGAGGGAATTCACTAGACCGTTTGGTCTAACCCTCGCTTTTCAAAAAACTAAACCATTTTCAGGTAAGCGAAGTAGTGGCTCTTCGAGTAAGAACAAAGAAATGGCCTGAGGCTTGAGATGGAGCTTAGAGAGACTCCATAGTTTTGTTCGGTAGAATTTATAGTTAGAAGTTCTCGGCTGTGGACAAGATGCTTCCGCTGTCTAGTTTTGTTTAGTTCAGACTTATGTTATGATTATGACAAGTTTAATTATGTAATTGGGAAATGTTTGGGATGTTTTATCTAGTGTTATGCATGTTTTGTTTTGGGACGTTACAACTATTTTTTTTAAATGTAAAAACCCTTAAACTTTCTAAAACCGGTTAAATACATCCTTCTGACCTGTAAAAACAGGTTAATGTTATACAAATTTAGGAAAAGTCTAAAAAACCCAACAAACTATCTGATTTTGAATGATTAAGTCCTTCATTTTTTTAACAAATTAATCTTTACACTTTTCCCTAAAAGAACTAACAAATAAATCTTTAAACTTTTTCGTAAGTTTTTTTACCAAATAAATTCTTGAACCTTTTTTAACAATTAAAAAAACTTTTTTTGAACAAAAAAATATACAATTCTTCTCACCAACAGCGGAGTAAAATGAACCAATTAAATAGAGAAAATTTATGTCATTTCTATTACTAGTTCCAAGTTATGCCTAAAACATAAATAGATACATAGAAAAATTATACTGATTCTTTCATAAAATAAAAAAAAACTCATCTTTACACTAAATATACCAAAAAAATACCTAAAATATATGTTCATCTCACTAACATAAATATAATAAAAGTTATGTTGTTTGCAAAAATAAAGTGATGTTTAATCTAAAGTAAGAGTCTCATCGACCGAATGACTTTCATGTAAACCATCAATCAAATAAAGGAAACACATACATACAAATGAGATAACTTTGGTATATTCACGTTAGTTGGGTGAACATATGTATATTTGTGAACGGATATGCGTTTTCTTGAATATTTTGTGAAAAAAATATGAGCGTTTTCTTGGTATATTATGTGAAGGGATGGTCGGATGGGTATAGTTTTTGTATGTATTTATGAATGTTTTATGTATAATTTTTCTCTGTTTAATTTGTTCATTTTAATTGTTGTCAGTAAAGGATTAGTATATTTTTTGTTCAAAAAAAAGTTTCAGATTTATTTGTTCAAAAAAAAGTTTCAGATTTATTTGTTCAAAATTAAGTTCATGATTTTGTTTATTCAAAAAAGTTTGGAATTTAATTGTTAAAAAATTTCAAGAATATATTTGGTAAAAAAAATTAGAATTTTTTTAGAAATTAACTGATAAAAAAAATTAGGGACTTAACCATTCAAAATCAGATGGTTTGTTGGGTTTTTTTAGACTTTTCCAATTTTGTATAGCATTAACCTGTTTTACAGGCCATAAGGATGTATTTAACCGATTTTAGAAAGTTGGGTTTTTTATTCAAAAAAATAGTTTAAGGACTTAACCATTCAAAATTAGATAATTCATTGTTTTTTTTAAACTTTTCCCTTTAAATAAAGCACCAACTATTTGTGTACCTCACCTATTGCAACTTTATATATATATTAGGTTTGAACCCGTGTATTACACAGGGTAATTTAAAAAAATTAAATCATGTCAGAAAACTTATCTTACAAATATGAATGATCATCGAAAGTACGATGCTACTTTTTCAAGTTTTTTTCCCTTTAGAGTTGTTTTTTTTGCAGCTGGTTACAAAATGTCTTTGTTTTAGGCAGTTTTCACAAAGGATGTTTTGCAAAAAAATAATAAAAAATATGAATAAATATTAAAAATTTATAAATATTAAAAATTTATAATTGAGAAGTTATATACAGTACAAAATGTTTGGATTAGCTTATTGTTGTACCAAAACGTGATAAGCTAATAGAGGAAATAATACAATCATGATTAAGAAAATATAGATAATTAAATATATTATACTAAAAAATCTGCATATTTATATTTTTTTAAAAGGTTCGAACTCATATTTAAACAGCAACTTGGTGCAAAACCCAACGGTGTAAATATCTACTGTAAATTGATCAATTAATTTGCATAATTCATTCTGATGTCATATGTTCTTCTCTCATATCTTAATTGTTCATAGTTTAGTAGCAAAAAAAAGGATCAAAACAACATTCTCCAACAACAGAAATGGAAACCTGTTCATATTAACAATAAAATAGAGCTTGATTACTAAAGAGATAGTAAAATTGTAAAAGATTCTTAGAAATCAAAATCAACCCAAAAAAGAAAAGATGATTTCAAAAAATAAAACAAACCCAAATTAGTTTCAGTCAAATCCCAATTCCCCAAATTGGTCTAAAAACAGTAGTTTTGATTGTTTTTTCGTGAAAGATCTAAATCGACACAACATAAATTCATAAAATAATCAGTTATGAACATTGAGAAGAAACCCATTTAATTTAAAGTTTTCTTCTTGGCAAAAAACATTAAGGTTTTGATTGTATCCCACCTCAATTGGATTGCGAAACCCCAATAGGGTTCTTCTCAATCAAAAGAAACAAACAAAAACCCTTGAATCTTTTGGGGTCTACCCCAATAGGGTTCTTCTCAAATTGTTGGGTAATAGAATATGGAAAATGGGTTTAGGTGAATATATTTCAAGATTTAACTTTCCAATTAGGAATCTTCACAAAATTTGAGGACTCAATTTGATTGTACCTGTGAGAGGAGCAGAGCAGGTGATGAGAAGAGAGGCAAATTGATCAATTAATTTGCAGTAGAGAAGGACACGAGAGCAGAGAAGGAGACGAGGGGTAAAATAAGTTTATTTTTAGGATATACGTTTATTATGGGTAAAATAAGTTTATTTTGGGATAAAATAAGGGTATTTTTTTGAATTGGAACTGAATAATTAACATTAATTAGTCAAAATGAAGTTAACCCTAATCACGACACATTAATTCGTATATATTTATGATATTTAATAACATAATTAAATCCAAAAATATTCAATATTAGGCTCATTTCGAAGATATTGACGAAACGATTACAATGGTATAATTTGTAAAAAATAGAAATGTTTTTTTAATGCATTTTAGTTCATATACATTATTTATGTTTATATGATAAGAGTCTATAATGAAAAATAAAAAAGTAAGAGATTAAAAGTAAACTACATAGGTAATTATAAGGGTAGTAAATGTAAGATATAAATATTAAAAATTGAATTAATGATAGATTTAAGGAGTGAATGTGAGTGTAATAATTGAACCTATAATGTAAATGCGTCCAGATACATGTTTATGCGGGAAAACGATGAAGTCGGCTCACCAGAAGACGACACGTGGCATGCTAGTTACTCATTTATTATATGTATAGATAAGAGCATCTTCAATGCAAGGTTCTTATAAGTAAAAATGCAGTTGCTTGTAAAAAAACTATCATTGTGGAAAGTTCTTATAAGAACTCAAACTCCTCTAGATTCTTAAATAATATTATCTATATCTATATCTATACTATCTTATAAAGTATATTAGCAAAAAGTCTTAAAAACTACTAATAAAGCCTAAAGTACAACCTTTTTAAACATAAATTTTAAAATCTTTTTAATAAAGTTTCTTATGCTCATGTACAACATGTTTATACAAGACTCTTTATGTTTATACCACCATCTTCCTTCTATCTCCAGATGATGTCTTCACTATGTGTATTTGTTCATATCGGGGTTTGCTATTAGCTCAATCGCCTAAATATCTGTTGATTTTATGGAAATCTAACTCAACTCCGCTTTTAAGTCTCTTTAACTAAATGTATTTCGATGATTCTTCCTAGAAATAGTTTAAGATTTATTGTTTAATTTCGACTTAGACTGAAATGGTTTATCAACATATATAAGATTTATTGTTTAACGAGACCGTATTGACTCTTTAAATCTTATTTCTTGCATCAATGATTTCAATAACAAATGCACGTCTTTATACTTATTCTACACTAGTCATTGTATCCGCGCGATGCAGCAGGATGCAATTCGATTCTAAAACCACCTCTTCAAGTCCACAAATAAGCTTAAATAGTTTGCCAAAAACGATTGACAACATCACCTTGCATATAAGAATGATAATTGCTACTTTACCTAACAAAAATGATACTAAAAGAAAACAATTCTTTTATAAAATGGACGAAATCGTGGGCATAAAGTAAAGTTGCTACTGTGCTACCATCATATTATTACAGGCCATTAACCCGCAGTTTTCTGTCAACTTCGGCCGACCGCCTCCGTGAATCGTGGTTTCCAAATTTCAAATACATTCGTCATCTCCACCTTTGTGACGTGAACAACCTCATATTCAAAACAACGAAGTAAATATTATTCTTAATTTCAATCTTCAATTTTTTTTTGAACAGAAGATCTTTATTACCAACCACCAAACACAATACAGAGTCAACGAGGCAAATGAAACAGAAATCCAATACAACACATATCAGCACCAAACAGTCAAGAAGAAATAAGTCACAACCTAATGAAGCAGGAATTGTCAAAACCAAACAGCTACTTGAGCTTGCAAGTAGCAAACCAAGCAGCCATAGCAACCATAGTGACCGTCACTGTTCGATTTCCGCACCAGATGACAAACAGTGCAGCTTAAATGCTGCAGGTTCTGTCATACAGCACGGCTTAATGGCTGATCAGGTTCCAATCTGAGCAGCTTAATGGCTGTTTCTGAATCCTTTTGCGTCCCGACCTTTTACTCCACAGTAGTCCCGACCTTAATTTCAATCTTCAATTAAGTTGCAGTTTTTATTGTTTTGATGTTAATTTGAAATTGGTTGTAGATGTATTATACTTTTGGACTGCACAAAATTGACGAGAAGGACATGTTCCCCGTAATACTTAGCCAAGTCAGGTGCTTTTATACTAAAGTGAGTTTTGTTATAATCCAAGTGAATCGATTGAGAGAAATGATCTAAGTTTAATTTATTGAAAACAATAAGAGGTTGGTTTACCTCTTCCCAGATAAGAGGACGATAAGAATTAAGTGCCTCTGAAAGTTTGAAAAAAACAAAGTCTGAATGGCCCTACCTCTTACGAATCACCCAGATGATTAACCTGAGTGTGTAAGCTGGCCGGGAAATCTGAGGTACAACCTTCATACTTTTGGCTAAGTTAAAAGTATACATGAATGAATGAAAGTTGACTTCTTTTTGGTATTCAATAAGACCAAACCACACTCGAATGCAGGTTTTGGAAAAATAAGATGTATGAAAGCTAGCCTCTGTCCTAAAAAGTAGAATATCTGTCTCCATGAAAATAACAGGAGTTTATAAAGAATTAAAAAAAAAATCTTTGACTATGACACTCCAAAGTTGGTCCAAATCATATCTCAAAACATGGGCATTCTCTAGTTGACTTTCTTTTTATATTGGGCCTCCTCTAAAGCAGTTATGTTACAACAAACCACCCCAAACATCCTCTTTCATATTTTCTCAAAATATTATTTATAGCCTATAAAGTATCAAACTTGCCTTCATGCCTTTCATGGTCAAAGCCAAACTTCAATAAGGATAAGGATTTTGCCAAAAGTCTAACCTTTTTTCACTAACGAGATGGAGGCTTCTTCAAAGTCAACTTTCTTTCCCAATTGCAGTTTCTAGATGCAATTATCTTCTTCAAATCCAGCACTCAACCTGCAAGTAGCAAAAGAATGTTGAAATTTTGATATCCATAATTTCATATGTATTTAAATGGCTTCTGATAGCAGAAAGAAAACATCAAAAAAAATTGAATACTTAAACACCCTTTCTATTTTACATCTGATTCTTGATCTCTTTTTGTTCATTTTAAGTGCAGGTCAAGTTCTGTCAGCAAATTCCGATGATGGTGGTGGCTTAGTTCAGTGTCTTATCATTAACTCCGATGACTCATATTCGATCTCTAACTCTTCATACACATCAATCTTACAATTCTCTATAAACAACCTCAGATTCACATCACTTTCAACTCCAAAACCGCTCTTCATAATTACACCAGTTAACGAATCCCAAAATTCAAACAATCGTTTACTGCTCCAAAAAGAACGGATTGGAGATTATAGGACTCGTAGCGGAGGCCATGATTTCGAGGGGTTGTCTTATGTTTCACAAGTCCCATTTGTGATTCTTGATCTTATAAATCTAAGATCCATAACAATCCACACTGAAAGTTCCACAGCCTCGGTTCAAGCTGGAGCAACGAATCAGACATCAAAGGCTAATAAGAGTTTTACCTCTTAACGAATCAGACATCAGAGGCTAATAAGGGGCTGTTTGGCAGTTGCTGAATGGTTTGGTGCAGGATGATTAAGTGGTTAGAATGATTAAGAGGCTCTTATGATATAGTGCAAAATGAAATATGGTTATTTGGTGTTAATAATGAAGATAGGACGCTGAATGGTTAAAGGCCCAAGATACAAAATCATTCAGAGGGTTTTAGAACCATTAAAAGGCAGACTTTCTTTTTGCCAAACAAGATTAACCTCTTAACAATTCAGAGGTTGCCTCTTAATAGAACTATTAAGAGGTAAACAAACAACCCGTAAACCTCAATGACTATGAAAACAGATCTCTGTCACTATGTTACATCCGACTAACCTTATCACCTTCCTTTTTCCTCCACTTATAAATATTCCCCTGGTCCTGCAAATTTATTAAAAAATACATCATGTGGTGGTCCAAGAAATCATTCTAAGAATATAAGACATTTAAGGGTCATTGTATGAAAAATCGAAGTAATAACTATCATTAGGCTTTTCATAAAGTAGTATAGATATAGATATATATGGGTTGTTGAATCTAACATTTTACTCTATAAAAATATTCAAGTAGGCCACGCTTAGCTCCATTCTGTTTCTTAGATAAATATTGACACTTTTCGTAGCATAATCCATATCAATTTCGCAATTAAAAAGCAATATGTTTGACATAAAATTCAAAATGCATATTTTGTTTAGATCGAAGATGTGAGCCATCCCTAACCTAATCACTACGTGATTCCTTGTTCTTCGCTTCTAAACCCCAATCACATTTTAGACCATCAGAAAAGAACAAATTTAAGACCATTATCAGTATATAAAAACATCTTATTTATTTCAACACACTCATTGGCAATTAATTGGTAAACCCCTATGCTGGGGTACCTTGTTTAGATAAACGGCGTTGCAACAATGTAATAATTACTTTGCAAACTTATATTCTAATACTTACATGTTGTAGTTTGGTCTTTGTTCCAAATATCAGGAATCAGTTGCTGATATTGTTCCTGTGGGAAGTACACTTCATCAGAAAAATGAAGCAGTATGAAGTTGGCTACAAATGTGTTAGTCAAAATGGTCAATGTTTACCTAGTAGATTAGTACTCATTTAAGAACTCTAGTACCCAAAAACTTAAGTTAATCAGAACCTTGGCTCTTGGTGGATATCTGAGTTCAATCGAAAGGTCTCTTGCAACAAATAATCGGTAACATCACGTATTCACGTGCTAACTTACCTACAAAAATAAAATGATTAGGCCTAACCATGGGATCTTTCTCCAATGCAGAAGCTAAAGAACCCTTCCTGCTATAGCATGTGAAGAAAACTCCACAAACCCATAACCTTCTTGAAGGCCACTTGCCTATTCCCTATTACCTTCATCGAAAGCAACTGCAAGTGAAACATACAAACAGATAGTAAAGGTTGCAATTGGTGAAAACTATAAGATCCCTCAAGAATTAGAACAATCCCTAAATAAAAAATCGTTCCTATAAGAATTACAAATTCAGAACCCCATTTTTCTAACAATATCCTTCTCGAATCAAGACACTTGCATTTGTTGAAGAAACTAAAAAAAATGTAGGTATTTAGCAACTACAAAACTTGAACATATGGGTTAAAGCATATTTGTTATGCAATAAATCGAGGAAGGGGTGAACAGTAAAACCTGCAAAATCACCACACACACAAATCAAACAGAAATCCCAAACTGGCAAACAAAAAGTGGACCAAAATCGTGTTCCACATAAACGAATTTACACCAAATAGAGGAAACACAAAAATTACACACAGAAAGAGGAAACAGAAATTACCTGGAACACGATTGGAATGTCTTCAAGGCGAACGAGACAGAAACGGATGAAATTGGAGATGGAGGAGAAGCCCAGGATTATTTGTACATGGCGAAGAAGGGTGGAGCAGCGTCAACAGAAATTACCTGGAACACGATTGGAATGTCTTCAAGGCGAACGAGACAGAAACGGATGAAATTGGAGATGGAGGAGAAGCCCATGATTATTTGTACATGGCGAAGAAGGGTGGAGCAGCGTCGTGGGGAGAGAAATCTGGGGTTTTGGGAAGTGGAGAAGAAGACTGGGTTTAGAAGAAACGGAAAGTTTAGAAAGTGAAAGTGTTGAAAAACGGTTATCACTATTCTTTTTTATAAGGAGAATAGATAAACTATTTGTTTTTGTTACGAACGGTCGCACAAGCCACTAACACCACCAATTCTTATGGATGGATGGCTGAATTTAACATAAATACAGAGGTAACACATATTATGACATCTTGAAAGTATTTGAGATATCACAAATGAATAAATCTTAAACAAACTTTTACCTCCGGCCGCATTGCGCGGGTACATAGCTAGTATAAGTATTATATGGGACCCTTACCTCGATTTTTGGTGTGCATTGACATATTGCTAGTTTTTTTTCCATTTTCTTGACTTTTTAATCATATAATATTATATAAGTATTATATGGGATCCACAAAAAGAGGTTCATTGTAGCATTTTATGTGAGTTCTTGTTTTGATGAGTTGAAAGTGAGATGACAATAAAAAGTGTAAAAAAGAAGTTCTTATAAAAACTTCCATTGGAGATGCTCTAATACAAGTATCTTCCTTTATTTCATTAAAAGTTTGATTACGACATATAACCATATATAAACCATCAAGAAAATGTTGAGGGTGAAAACAGTTCAAAACTATTGATTATCTCGTATGTTTTTGTCGTCTTTGCTCATAAACACATGTTTCGTCACTTATGCCCTCATCGCCATCACAATCGTCATGAGTCATGACCATCGCCATCGCCATCACCATCACCGTCATTGTGCCCTTGTCGTTACACTACTTTGACATTGATGGTTGTTAGTATGTCGTATTTGAATATAAGAAATTATTTTATTAGATCGGATATTTCTCATGATTATATTATTGTCTATAAAAGTTTTGTATCTTTGATGACACTTGTAGAATTAGGTATATAGTTTTTGTCATTATTTAGACATCCCATGTGATGATGCGTTGATCAATTTTTGGACAATAGAAAAGTTAGATCACTAACAATCTCAATCGGTTCCACATAGAACATATGCTCAAGAACATCAATGTGAGGAGATATTTTTTCCCTTTAAAAAACTATATATATATATATATATATATATATATATATATATAGAGAGAGAGAGAGAGAGAGAGAGAGAGAGAGATGTTCAAGGGAAAACCTAAAAAAAAAACTAAGGAACAACTTGATAGTCTTTTATCTGCACGATATGCATTTGTGCATACAAGAAATTAAGTTTTTTTTTGTTTTTATGCATTATGCATTTGTGTATATGCACGTGTACATGTTACAAATTACATGTATGCACAAGTGCATACCGTCCAGATGAAGGCTACCAAAGTGTTCATATTTTTCTTCCAGTTTAACATATTTTCACTAACACAAGATAAACAAACCCAACATAATATTTGATATTTGAAATTAACTCAATTATGTCACATTATTTCTTGTGGTTCTTTCCTGAAAAGGATAAAGATTAAATAACTTGTATTCAATATAAAGGTAAATAAACCACAATGTTTGTGGCGTACTGGTTAAGGTCCTGATCGATGTGGTGGAATATCCCATCTGCCTAGGGTTTTAATCCAGGCGTACACAATAATTGTGGTCACTGGGGTTTAATCAGGGCTGATGTCTTACAGTCATAATTTGTCAAGGGATTAGTCTAAACATAGCCTAGGAGACTAGGACACCCTTCCAGAAAAAAAATATAAAGGTAAATATTTGTAATTACGAGGCCGTCCGTAGCGGTCATCGGGTAGCAGCGGGTAAGGCCGAGGTGGCACAGCGGGTAGCAGAAGTTGCCATCGGGTAGGGGTACGGGGTGGGGGCGGGTTCAGCGCGGGTAAGAGGTGCGGGTTCGTGAACCGAGTGAACCCGAAGAAGCTTGAGAGGTGGGTGGGTGTGGGTGGGTAGCATTGGGTAGTATTGGGTTCATTGGGTACTGGTACTCCACTTTTAGATAAGGAGGATAGGAAAGAGAAAAGCTGATGTGACGCTGAGGTGGCAAGTGGGTTCATTGGGTACGGGTACTCATGGTCTTATGGTAATAATCACTAAATTCACGTGCAAACATGGCTACTGGATTAGTAATTTTGAGAGGGACCCACTTAATACATGACACGTCATCTGCCATGTCAGCTACTATAAGTGTTGCAAATTCAAAATTCAAATACCTAATCAACGGCTAAATCTACTGTTACTGAATGATTATCCACCGTACGATCATTTGGAAGTTCTTTGGTACTTAACGTATTTGTCCTAACACAAAAGGCCCACTTTATTAAATTAAAATTTTCAATTTTTCATCATACACCCTCCAAAATTAAAAGAAATACCAACAAACCCCTTGGATTTATTGAGGGGTGTTTGGGATTGCTTATTTAAAACAACTTATGTTTTTATGTAAAAGTGCTTATTAACTTATAAAAGGTGTTTGAATTAGCTTATGATGGTATTAAAACGTAATAAACTAATAAGTTGTTATTTAAAGAGTGTTTGTGATTGCTTATACATGTAAAACAACCAAAAAGTTGATAAGTTGTTTCAAATAAGTAAGTTTTCTTTTCTAACCACCCAAACACTAAAAAGTGCTTATTATCGGTACCACACCGGAATAAGTTAATAAGCACTTTAAATAAGCAATCCCAAACATCCCTTAATTAAATTTTCTTTATAAAACAAGTTGTATAGAAATAAGATATTGTTAGGCCACATTGTCGATGCATAGACATCAACAAGGCGGATCACAAAACCGCATCAAGGTTCATCCTATGCCATGTGAGCAACGCAAAACGAAAAGGGTCAGCTATCAACACACACAATACCATTTGTTAGGTATGCAACACGAGAAACCCACGAAATGCTCAAGACGAAAAAAAAAACTTGTCGCACAAATCATTTTTCTTAACGTAGTTTCAAAAAAATCACTTTTAGTTTTTTAGTTATAAAATCTTGGAACATTTAAGTGTCTAGTTTACATACGAGACTGCATTAAAGGTGTCTAGGTTTTAAAATAGTGTTATATTTTTCATGTAATTTGTCATTATTTATATATTTGAAAAAGCTAAATGTAGCATCCCCTAAGAGCATCCACACACGTCTTGCAAGAGCCATTGCAAGATGACATGACATGTCATGTGGCTTGCAAGGCCCTTGCAAGCCATATGACATGTCATGTCATCTTGCAAGGGCTCTATGCAAGGCCTTGCAAGACAACCATTATCTTGCTAAATTAGAAAGACATTTCACAAAGTAAAATATATTAAACAAAAGCATTTTTAATTTAATTAATTTGTTTGTTTAAACATTAATTATTAATATTATTTATATTATAATTTATTAGTTTAGAAATGAGTTTGGTCTTGCATGTGTGTGGAAGACGTTATTACAAAGCTGATGTAACACTTTAAAAATGAGTATAGTCTTGCAGGTGTGTAGATGGTCTAAATTGCAAATTCATTCATCAACAATATGATAAATATGATAAGAAAGAAAATATAAATATAAATTAAATTAAATAACGTATATTATACAAGGTAAAAGGCAGAAATGAGATTCAGTTCCTTTAAAGTTAAATATTTTTGACATATTTCATCTCATCCAAAACATTATGCGAATCAGACATCACCTAAATCTAAAAAATTCTCTAAAATTTAATATGAAAGTAGAGAAATGATATTAAGTTTTTTCTCATTAATGAGACTGAATATATATTATTTAATATAAAATAATATAAAATGCACTAGAAAAGGAATGTTTATAAGCTATGCATCATTAATTTTATTTATATATTATAAAGATTATTAGCCTTTAAATAATCAAAATTACATTGAGGCTTTTTTTGGTAGTTCCAATTAAAAATCGTCCATTATTTATTCAAAAACACTTTAATTTAATTTATATTTTAACGAGAATGACGGTTTTAATGTTTAAATTAATAAAGAACTACAATATCTATATTAATAGTTCTGTAACTTTTCATTTATATAACATTCACGACTCTTCGAGTTAAAATCGTTAAATAAGGTCGTTAAGTTAATATCAACTATCATATAAAAATAAAATAAATTAATATTTTTCTCTCTCTCTCTCACACACACACACATCACTATAGCATGTCACAATCGTCGGATGCCAAAAACTCTCGGCACAACCCGTGTGATTGTGCCAGCAATTGTGACACTGTCACAATCACATCACTATCGCTCGGGGGTACCAGGACCTTAAAAACGCGATTTTCAGTCTTCTTCTCATTCCCACTTCACCCATTTCGTTTTTCTCTCCCAAGAACAGAAACCATTCACCCCCAATGTCGATTTTGAGCCTTTTAGATCCCAAGAATCAAGTTTTCAAGTGTCCATTCTTCATCTATCATGGTTTTGGAAGCTAAAGCAAGAATCCTTTCATTTCATCTTCCTCATCAAGTTTTCTAGGGTTCATCCAACTCTTTTTCTCCATTTTGAGGATTTGGAGTCTGTGGTTCGTTCTGGTAACTCTAGAGGTGTTTGGTTGGTTTATCCAAGTTGTGGTTAAGGCAATATTCTCTTTTCTTCATCTATGGAAATTAGGGTTTTGGTATGAGTTGAGATATTGATGTAAAATGTTTGGGGAACGATTCTAAATGGTTAAATATGATTATTGATGGTTGGAAACTCATGGATCTAGGTTTTTGTTGAAGATTTGGCTTGAGGATTCAATTTCTTCAAAGGAGCTCATATTTGGAAAAAATCTAGATTTAGTCTAAATCTAGCAAGGTGAGTTCAAGTTGATTTGCGAAAATGTTGTACATGCCAAAAATGTCTATTTTAAGATGTTTATGTGTTTTACATGAAAATTAACAAATGTTGAGCAATTGATGAGTTTTGATTATTTGAAGCATTTGAGTTTGTAAATCTTGTAAAATACCCATATTGGGGATTTTTGGGTATTTTGGCGAATAAAGCATGAGTGAAAATGTTTTGATGATTAATTTTATAAATGGAGTCTACGATAAGAAAATGCATTTTTAGTCTGTATTTTGGAAATATGCATATAGTACGTTATGAGACGATTTGAAAATGTAACAGTGTGAATTCCTTGGAAAAGAGGGTTGTCCTAACCCAATGTCTTGTTTCGGGTTTTTCATGGATTTGAAATATTTATTGAAAAAAGTGTGTGTTGTTACGTTTAATTTCATTTTATGACTTTTCACGATTGATCTTTTGAGTTAGTCGAGTTTATGGCTCGGTAATTGATTTTGTTAAGTCTTGGGGACATTTGTCCAATTTTGATAGAGCAAAGTCGAGTTTTGGTCATGATTTATGTTTATTCGAGAATTACATGTTTTGAATGCATTTGTTCATGGAGTCATATAACATTTTAGACTGTAATGCATTGGATCCATAGGCATATGGGTATTTTGGAATTGGAAATAATTTTGGTTAGCGGGAGCGAGGTATAAACCGTGGGTGGTTGAACTCGTAGACCGAAAGACCCTTTGCGAAGGACTAGAGGTATAGATCATGGGTGGTTGAACTTGATGTCCTTGCACTTGGGTATTATGTCAATGATGGGACGCTAGTTTTCCACATTGAGGCACATTTAGGCATCGAGGTAAAATGTAAGACATATGTGCAAATATATTCCCTTGAATTTGGATAACTCAATGTACAGACCTAGAGGGGTTGAAGTTGATACTCCACAAGTGTACGCTTAAAGGTGTTGAGCTTGATATGTCTTATGATTATAATCCAAGAACGTTGATAAGTGGCTTAACTTTGTATGTCCGCCACATTCGATGGAACCGGGTCTCCCCCGTCACCGAAAGTGTTGTTTTGGGTATTTATCTCTATCCATGTTTTCAGAGACGCTTTATATTTATATGGATTATTTTCCATGATTTGTGGGCGGCGTATTATGCCTCATCCGTGTTTGGATGTTTTGAATAATAGAGTTTTATTCATGTTTATATTATTTGGAAATTAAATATTTATCCGCCTTTTTGAGTAAGTTATGGAATTGAATTCATTTTGGAAACCGTTATATAATGGAGCTTTCGTTACTGAAATTGTGTGCGTTGGGAAAATGAGTTGTTTGCATATTTATATAAACTTTTTCAGAAAATCATGATTTAAATTGTGCTCTTTTCGTTTAACGAATTATCTTGCTCATGATATAAACTCTTGAACTCACTAGGCGTTAGCCTAACCTTTTTATTTGTCGGCATGTGCATTAGGTTCCGGTTGGGGAATAGTGTTAGCGCCACTGTGAAGACTTTGAGTGCTAGTTGTGTGCTCGAGGAACATTTAGCTTGGTGAAGTCTTCCGCATTTATATTTACGAATAGCAATTTGTAATTGGGTTAAGTAACACCCGGCCTTACTTAGTTTTGGTGTGATTTAAGTTATTGAATGTTGGAGTAATTTTTTTTGTTTTTAAAGTTGAGGTATTTCCATTGATGGTTTTGTAGAAGGAATTTTATCGAAGTTTTTATTTAGTTGTTTTTTCCAAATTTGAGGGTGTTACATTATTGGCTTGGATTTGAGATAAATAGTCGGTTTGAGATTTTGCCCGACATTTGAGTTAGTAATGATGATATTCAAAGCTTTTGGTATATAAGTGGTTTAAACGTCGAGTATTTGTAACTTATTGGTTTATGTTGACTTTTATTGCATAGTCAAAGGAGTTGTGGAGTTTATTGGTTTGATTTTAACTCAAATGAGTATTGAAGATATTTGTCTGATTTAAATTGCTCAATGTTGAGTTTTGGACGTGATTTGCATTTATTGCATATTCTATTTGAAAATTACATGATTTGAGTGTAGTTTAGAGCATAATGCATTGGATCCATAAGCATAAGAGTCGGTTTTATTGGTTTAAATGGGATGAACATTCGGTATTGTTGCTTAGAATAGACATTGGATCTTAATAGGCAACATGGTGTGGCTCTTTGAGTCGGGTATCGGCCATCGACCATATTATATGATTTTTAGTGAATGAACATATCTAAAATCATTGGGGAAAAGCTATAGACTATGGATGGTTGAACTTTATGACACTTAAGCTATAGACCATGTGTGGTTGAACTTGATGATCATTGATTTATAGTGAGACTCGTTAATATAGAGATGTGACTTACTTTTGTGTTATGTTACATCCAATGAAATCCAGTCTCCCCCGTCACCGAAATGTGTCTTTTTGGAGATTATATTATATCCATGTTCTCAGGGGAGTTTTTTTGTACAAAATGTACCCTTATTTGAAGTTTGGCATGTCGTAAACTATTCATACTCGTTGTTTTGGGATATTTGAGTTTTATCCAAGTCTTATTTATGTCTTGTGTGAATATTGGTTTCAGTTTCATATAAAAATGGGCATTCGAATTATTGAGTTTTTCATCATGAAAATGGTGGGTTTTGGAAATTTGTTGTTTGTATGGTAAGGATGTTTTATTTGGGAAATTATGATTTAAATAAGCAACCTTTCAGCTTTACCTTTTTATAATTATGATGAATAATGTCTGAACTCAATATACTTCAAGCCTAACACCTTTTCTTCTTAGCACGTGTATCAGGTCCTCGTGGGGTTGGTATCAGTGACACTTGAGCAAAGTTGAGTGCTAGTTAAAGACTCATGAAGAACTAAAATCCTTAATCTATTTTATTCATTAGAGACAACGGCTTTAGGTGAGAGATATAATAACACCAACCCTAACCTAATCTCGTTTTGATTTAGATTCCAAGCCGTTAACTCTGGTTTTATTGTATTTTAGTCTTATATCGATAAATTTAATTAAGTCACTTTTTCCAGATTTTGAGTGTTACACCACCAGCATTATAAAAATGAAAAGAGTAAATTACACCAGATGTCCCTGTGGTTAGGTCAAAATCTGGATTTGGTCCCTAAAATGAAATATTTACACCAGACGTCCCTATGGTTGTCATTTGGTTTCATGTCAGATCCATGTGGTTGTCATTTTGTTTCAAATTACTCTTTTTTTATCTAAACCATAAGGACCAAAATTGAAACAAAATGACAACTACAGGTGTTGGGTTTTACTTACGATTTGTAACCGTTAAACGCAGCGGAAATAAAATAAATTTGGTTACAAAATTATAGAAAACTTTTCTAAAATAATTAAAACCCAATTGGATCCATTGATGCATTTAATCAATTAATAACACACCATAGGGTGTTTAGGGATGTACCTTTTAAAGCCGATGTGGTTGAACGATCGGAGCACTTAGAAACCAACAGAAGGTTTACTCTAACGGTATCCACACACGAACACGCGAATCCCACCGAGTGCTAGCCCAAAAAAGGAACCCCTAACTCTAATATGTGTAGTGTATAATTCAGATTCAGAGAGTCGAATCAGTCAACTAAAACAACTGACCTGACATCCTATTTATATAGACAGTAAATAGGATTTATGTTTATCTGTAATTATTTGAATTCAAATCATTTGAATTCGAATAATTATCTGGATAATTATCTGAATAATTATATTTATCTAAATAATAATTATTCATATTTACAGATAAAACCTTGTAATTATCATAATTACCCTTTACACATATTATTTAATCATTCTTTCAAGAATAATTATTTAACTGTCAAACATGACTTTAACGGGTTTCTTTCTAATGGAAGCAAACATGTTCTTTGTATGCGACCCTTTAGGTTTACATACTCGTTTGTAGCATTTCTGTGTGACACGTGTCGTGGGCATATAATAACCTAAAATCTCCCACTTGCACACGATACACAGTAACACAGACGGTGGTAAGCGTCTAGCAACACGTCACCACCCCCAAGGCTATGTAAATGTGCTTTTGTCTTCGAGCAATTTTGATTGGTTCAATCAATCACATAGTAGAATCATTCATTATCCTTTTGCCTCACGATATTTGTTTTGAACTTAAGGCATAGATCTATCTCATCCTTTGTAGTTCAAAGATTATGTTTCTCGATCCCAACATATTTGATTATACAAGTGCCATTAGTCCAACTAATCCACTTGTTCATGCATGTAAATCAAACTATGTCATCGAGAGGCCCATAAATATCTCTCTCATCTTGAGAGGAGCAAATCCCATGTTGCATATGCACGACTCACTACACAATTCGTGTTATACCCAACATAGCCCTTATGGCTACCCGGTTAAAGGTAATGTAGACTATATCAAAGCATAACACTTGTTGTGCATTAGGTCCCAATGCACATCTCAGGTCAGAGGATAAAAGAGTGTTTTACTATTTCAGGACTCACCTTATGACACCGATTTATGAGGTGATCTTGACCGTGGGTCTTGTCCAACGCTTTATGCACCGACAAACGCATGTGACTCTGGTTGCACCCAGTGCACTTCCAACTTGGACTATGACCAGACTTCACAATGATCTTGATTTATTATCAGTCCCCTGGTAATAATCGATCAAGGACGGTTCTAAACAATATGAATATCATATTTGTTTATGGATACTTAAACATGCTAATAAAGAACACAATAATGTTTAATGTATATACTCATACCCAGTATGCCATATCACATGGTAAAACATAACTGTTAAATGTTCCAAAAATTTAAAGTTTACTAAAATTCTTAATTAGAAAGAATTTAAACCTATGGAACTACCATGAACATCAGAATTGTTCTATCGCATAGGATTTATAAGTAAATGTGCATTTAAGCTCTCACAACTTATATTACCTCCATTTAATATATACATGTCTTACTACAATTTTAGTCATCATGGTTGGTTTGGAAACTAGCATTTGTGTAT
This sequence comes from Saussurea involucrata, assembly GCA_033807775.1. Taxonomy (NCBI): domain Eukaryota; kingdom Viridiplantae; phylum Streptophyta; class Magnoliopsida; order Asterales; family Asteraceae; genus Saussurea; species Saussurea involucrata. The sequence continues at coordinate 2,782,723 of CM066313.1, read as the reverse complement.
CCTAAGACACATGGATCACTTTCCTAACCATTGTATAGTAAGAACATATATTTAGTTCTTCTCAGATACTTCAGATTGTTCTTCACTGTTATACAGTGAGCATCACTTGAGTATGACTAAAATCTACTCGTCATGCTTAGGGCATACGAGATGTCCGGTCTTTTAGTACATAAACATGCGTACATGTTTAAACCAATGGGAACACCCTTCATTCGGTTCATGTATTGACAAACTTCCTTCCTTCATCTTAAAGTGTTTTAAGATTTTGTATGTACTTTTGGCTCAATCTAATTATGTAACACCCTAAAATTTAAACATTTAATATAGGGAAAAATTCTAGAAAATGGGTAAAATTAAACCTCAAAATATAAACCAACTAAACCCTTAATGTAATAGGGTAGTTTGGACAATGTACAATTAAAGGAGTATTAAGACATAACATACAACAACCTATTAATCTAGACTATAATTAACTAGATTAATCCGGGTGTCACTATGTCTCCAAAAGTGTCTCTCTTCTTGATTCCCAAAAAGCCCGACCTTCCCAAGCTCCTAAGCATGGTCGACAACACAACGAAGTAGACGCCGCTAAGTGGAACCTGTAATCCACAACATACACTCAAGTGTTAGACCAAAAGTCTATAATTTAATATTCAAGCAATAACAAGGAATTATAACAATGGCAAAAGTAAAGATATCGTCTCCACTTAATTTCCACATTACCAATTTTCCACAAGTTATTGTGATCCACACTTGTCATGAAATAAAAGAGACAATTCTCCAAAACGGGGGAGACCCGTTATGTAACGTCCCAAAAATTACAAGCAAATTTAAATTTTTAAAATAAACATTTCATTTATAACAACTCATTAGATGATCCCAACGTTTCGTTTGCAAACTCATAATTAATATCTTTATAAAATAAAACCAGCGGAATAAACGTTTAATTATTAAAACCAGAAAGCAACCAGCTCTCCTCGCGCGCCAGTGTGTACCCGTCACGCCTTAGAGCCACTCGTACCTGAAACCACAGTTTATTGGGAAAGGGTAAGCACGAAGCTTAGTGAATTCAAACACCATAAATAATACAGTTATTCCACACTACCCCTAAAACAGATAGTGACACATAACGATCATACAGGTCTACGAACAAATCATAAACATGTATATCCACAACCACCCACCTAAAAGGCACAAGTCGGTCCCACCGACCACATGATAACATCTTCGGCCCCGCCGAATCCCCGGTCCCACCGGGTCTCTACGCCCCGCGTATAAAACCTCCGGCCCCGCCGGACCCTCGGTCCCACCGAGTTAACATGGCAACATAGTATCAACTAGACACCCCACTATCTAGTCCCACAACACAATCACATAAAGCTACCACACACGTACTACAGCAATGATAAAACAACCGTTATTAGATATAGTGAGAGAACTCACCTCGTATGCGCGCCTAGCTTAACAACACAATTCAAGCTTCACAAATACGGTCACTTCCCAGCACCTAAACGCATGTTAAAACGTGTCAATACGAGACTCGGACCCTATGACACGACACACGCTTAAACCGTCACTAAAACTAATTTCCGTTCTCACAAAACAGGTCTGTTCGGGACCTGTTTCGACCCCTTTAAACCCAGAAAAATCCCAATATTATTTCATGATTAGAAAGTACTCAGAGATAGGGTTTCAAGGACATATTATACGCCTCCTAACGATTTTTCTACAATTTATTATGGATTAATTATGAGCGACTACCAAAACTGCCAGTTTTCGGTCCAGCCTGCACAAACAGCCCAATACAGCCTAGCTACGGGCTTAATCGGACTTTCGGCAAAACACGAAAAACCTTCCCAACTCGATTAGGGAATTTTGGGCACCAATTTCACCTCAAAACGAGTTACGAGTAAAAAGTTATGGTCTACACAAAACAGTGGCAGATTCCAGAGTTTTCCACATGAAATGACGAAACACCGAACTTGCGACCACTTTTTCGCCCAGCTAGAGACCGAACCAGTTTTCTGCTAAAACACGGAAAACGTGCCCGACCCTGAACTTGAACCGTGGGAGCCAGTTTCGGCTCAAACGGAGTTACGACAGAAAAGTTATGATCACGCGAAAACTGGACAGCACACTTAGAATTTTCATAAAATCACGATTTATAAAAACGGTTCAAGGCTTAATCGATTCGGGTTTTACGCTACGAGTGTCACCCACAGCCACCGCCTTCCACCCACAGCCACCGCAGCGACGGCGTGCGGCGGTGGTGGTCTCGCCGGAAAACGAAAAGGAAAAAGGAAAAGAACGAGACGAACGAGAGAGCTACTTACCTCACGACGACGTCTCGCCACCACAACCAAACCTCTCTCTCTCGACTCCTCCGACGACAGCAGGTGGTGGCGATCTCCGGCGACACCAGCAGCGGCGGCGAAAGGGGCTGCCGCTGCATTCTTCCTTCTCCTCTCTCTCTTTCTCGCGCTCTCTCTCTCTCTTCGACGCTCCTCTATCTCGTTTCTTTCTCACGGCCGCACCACAAGACAAAGGAAAGGGACGAATAGGGTTAGGATGGTTGGTTTGCTTGGCTTACAAGGAAAAGAAAAGAAACGAGATCGGAAATCGGCCATGGGCCGAGACCCATGCAAGTTTTTCCCAAATTTGCACCTATGGTCCCTTTAAAATCCAAGACTCTTCACCATCCACCATTAATATATTGATCTTAGCATTTTGGTCCTCTTTAACACCAATCCACTAACCAAGAATAATTAAAGGCAACAATTTAAAATGGTTTAAAGATTTATTACGCATTTGGTCAAACTTGCTAACCCCGTTAGTAAAGATTCGCTAAAAGAACGATATTAAAGCAATTAATTAAAATATATATATAAACATACCGGGACACGGGCTTTACACGTTACCATCTAGGTGATGAGAACACGTGAGTAGAGTCACCTTGATGTTGATGGATTACAACTCAAGTCCCGGTCTTAGTTCCCATGCCATATAGACATCACAACCTCAAACCATAAATAAATCGCCTTTATTGCATACCCCGTCGAGTTACACCTCAAGGACTTACGGGGACCATATTGCATATCCATCCTAGACGAGTTACACCTCAAGGACAGTTATCCTTTATTGCATACCCGCTAGTAGCCACCAATGGCTTAACCGATACATACATATATTCCATTAAGGTCTAAATCCTCGTGCACAAGGAAATAGACTATTTCAACCCAAATCACACCATGAATGCATATTAGAGAAAACTCATGAATTAGCATGGTAAGTGACTCTACATGATAATATAACAAATTTCCATGAGTCACACAAGGCATGTAAATCCCATCTCCATTCCTCTACCTTTAAAATACCACATACAAGTGCATCACAAGCCATAACACTTTTGGATGGATATATGTACATATATGCATATATATATATATGTATATATATGTATATATATATATATATATAAATATATTCGTCTACGTACATATATATATATATATATATATATATATATATATATATTCGTCTACGTACATATATATATATGCATATACTTACAATTAGGCAAGGGACAAGTGTTATGTATATATCTATATATATATATATATATTATTTTTATATGTATATGTATACATTTTACATGCTCATGTTTTGTGGCATATAAGAAGTATAAATAACCTATGAACAAATATGCATACCAATTCCATGTACGAAATTGGGGAGAAACCCTAGCTTTCCAAATCAAGACCCAAATTACATTATACAATTTCTAAAATAGCATTAAATATGAAACAAGTGAGTTAAAGAGGCCTAGACACTCACCTAAGGGTTCTTGTAAAGAAACCCTAGAAGATTGAAATACTTGCTCTTGATGAGGAACCCTAGAAATAGGAAGTACAACTCTCAATAAGGTAAATTTTACAACAAAGAACATGTAGGAATATGGGCATTAGACACTTACTTGAGGGATTTGGGGATGGAAGACCTTAAATGAGAACACCCTAACTTTTGTGAAGAAGAAGACTTGAGTAGATGTTTTTGACCCACCTAACTTAATACACCACCAACCACCTCTAGTTGCTCAACACAAACCCTTGATCAAGCCATTAACTACAAGCATTCAAGAGGGTATTGAATGAGGAGAGAGAGAGGTGAGAAGGAAGGAGAAATCGCCAAAGTGAGAGAGAGAGAGTTGCTGCAGAAATTAGGAGAAGAAATGAATGTCAAACCCTAAAATCGTCTAAGTATAGCTGCTCCCAACCTCCGACCGCGACTTCGCCACGGCGACAATGACCTTGGCAAAGTCGTCGGGCATTTTCGCCCTCAACATGCAGCCTTCTGTTCGAATTTCGATCCCTCGACACCCACCACGACATTGACATCGCGACAATGCCCATGGCAAAGTCGCGAGTCATAGTCGCTACTCCATACCAGGTTGCTGTCCAACGCATGGTTTCGGCTTGATACGTCCATTTTACGTATCTTTTTACGTCAAATTTCCCTACAATCTGCAAAATTTAGTTGCTTAATCTACCCATATTTGTTTGGATTTCAGATTCGGGTTCCGGAGCTAAAAACGAGAAAAACCAAGAAATCGACAGAACCCGAGGCCGATCAACCAGCGCCGGCTCCAGCGCGAAAACCAACAGAGGCGGGCGCCGTTTGCCGCGTCGATCTACCAGCGCCGGCATCGGCGCCAAAGTGCAGACGTGCAGAAAGCTGATTCTTTGAGCTGTTGTGTAGTGGGGCTGTTTCTTTTTGCTGTTAGATCCACTTTATGGCTGGAATGGATCTGGATCTTGGTCAAGTTTTCAGTATATAAGGAGGCCATTGGTTGTTGTTAATCATACCACCTTATCACATACATCTCATACCACATCTTTTGTATTCTCCATATTTCATTTCATGCATCCATGCAAGTGAGGAAGCAACCTCTCCTCCATTCCCTTTGAAGCTTTCTTAGGTAATTTCTTGTGTTGTTTATTTTAATTATGTGTGGCTAAGTTTCCATTCCAACATTAGTGATCTTTAGATTTTGATGTTATCACTTTGAGGTTTCGTTGTAACGGTTTGTACAAGTTTATTTCTGGGATTTCTATGTTAAATAATAATTTCATTTGAATGTTAATTGAATTGGCCACTTAGTTAATGTTCTCTTGAATGTTTGTTAGTCAAAACATAAAATACGTAATCGTTTTATGGTTTGACAAAGTGACAATAGATTTCATTTGATCTCAATAAGGTTTTCGAATCGGAATCTTGAAATTTCACAATCAAAGTAATATAAGCCGAGTTTGTGTGCTTATGGCTTTGAGTTGGTGTTTTCTTAATTCATAAAGCTAACTACAGTTAGGAGGTTTGAGAGCTTATTCAATAATCCAATTGTAGTTAAGATTTAACTAAAGAGCTTGTTTTAGTTAATGTCAATTAAGAGAAAACAGAGGCTTTCAAAGCTTGTTGAAAGCTATAGCCAACTTAAACTTGTACTATTCCTTTACAGTTGTGAAATCGATGATAAGTGTTCACATCATAATCGAGAGTGATCTAATGTTGGCTTTTTAATTAATTGCAAGTTTATACTTATTTCTAATCATATGCCTAGTTTGATAAATCAAATCCAACCCCCCCCCCCCCTTTCGTATTTACTTTAAAAGTTCCGTTCTTGTGCGTGCATTATCTAACCATAATAAGTTGAACCGAGTCTCTGTGGAATCGACCCGACTTACCGCTGTTACAATTCTTATTGTTAACAAAGGAACAGTTGGTTATTATTATTTGGTGGACTCGGCACCCGTCAAATTTTTGGCCCCGTTGTCGGGGACTCGGTGTTTCTAACGGTTTATGCCAAGATCTTCACGTACAAGCACTTTTATTCCAATAAACTCAGAGATAGAAAAGACAGCTAAACGGTTGAGGAAACAAGCTAGACTTCGAAAGGAGCAAGGAGAGTCTTCTCTTTCACCGGGAATCAACATCTGGAAAGATATTGATTTACCTTCTGATACCGAAAGCGAGGAATCAAAGACTGAATCTGAGGAAGAAAACCAAGAAAATCAAGAAATCACCATGGCGGAAGTTGTGGAGCGAACTCTCCGAGAGTTAGCTACACGCGATGTCGCCCAAGTACCGATATGTATAACTTATCCTCAAGGTGCAGGTAATTTTATTCTAAAAACTGGTTTGGTCCATCTTCTTCCCACCTATCATGGGTTGGAGAACGAGAACCCTAACAAACACCTTAAGGAATTTCATGTAGTTTGTTTGAGCATGAAACCCAATGATGTTACGGAGGATCTCATTAAGTTAAAGGCATTCCCTTTTTCCTTAAAAGATCGGGCTACAGATTGGCTCTACTCGTTACCGCCCGGTTCGGTAACGACTTGGAACCAAATGGCGAGATTGTTCTTAGATAAATTTTTCCCGCCTCTCGAGCCGCTACACTCCGTAGGGAAATTTGTGGCATAAAACAAAGAGATGTAGAAACTCTCCATGAATATTGGGAGAGATTCAAACACCTTTGCGTTAGTTGCCCACAACATGGGATTTCTGAACAACTTTTATTACATTGTTTTTATGAGGGTCTCCTTCCCATGGAGAGAAAGATGATAGATGCCGCTAGTGGAGGGGCAATCTTTAATAAAACCCCAACTCAAGTGAGGGCCTTAATCACCACTATGGCTGAAAACTCTCAGCATTTTAGTGTTCGAAGTGATATGAAGCGAGAGCCCCAAAAAGCTAATGAGATTAATGTTGCTAGCATTGATAGAAAGTTATTTGATTTAACTAACCTTGTGAAACAGTTAGTTGTGGGTAAGGAACAGGTCAAAGCATGTGGAGTATGCAGGGAAGTGAACCATCCTACGGACGCGTGTCCAAAGTTGCAAGAGGATGTTCTAGTTACGAAAGAAGACGTTAATGCCATTGGAGGTTTTCCGGGTCAGCCACAGCAACAAAGGTATTTCAACAACAATTTTGGCAACCAAAGACCTCCTCAATTTCAAAACTTCGTGCAAAAGCCACCCCAACAACAATTTCAGCAAAGACCATTTTTCAATCAAAATCAAGCTACTCCTAGTAGCTCATGTATGTCTTTAGAGGACATTGTTAAGTCTCTTGCTACTAATACTCAACAATTTCAATAGGAAACGAGGAATAACATCCAGAATTTGGTGGCCCAAAACAAGAATTTGGAGGCTCAAATCGGTCAAATGGCGGTCTCACTTAATCGCTTCAAAAATCAAGGTAAGTTACCATCCCAAACCGAAGCTCCTCCAAATGCTAATGTAAGTGCTGTCACTTTGCGAAACAGGATAGTACCGGATCTCGAAACGAAGGCTAAGGAAGTCGGAGAAAAAGAAGCCGAGGTCGTGGGTGCCAAACCAAAGGATGACAAAACCGATGAGAAGGATGTTGAGAGTAAGGGAACCACACCCGAAGTGGTTATTCCCCCACCATTTCCAAAAAGATTTGAACAATCAAGGAAAGAGAAAGAAGACAAGGAGATTATGGAGACTTTCCGACGTGTTGAGGTAAACATTCCACTCCTAGACGCTATCAAAAGAGTACCTCGATATGCTAAGTTTTTAAAGGAGTTGTGCACAAACAAAAGAAAGTTGGTTGGGAATGAGAAGATAAGCATGGGCGAGAATGTTTCCGTCGTTCTTCAAGGAGTTAAGATGCCTCCTAAATGCAAGGATCCAGGTATGTTTACCATCCCTTGTAAGTTAGGGAATGTGTTGATTGATAAAGCCATGATAGATTTAGGAGCATCTATAAATGTCATGCCTTACTCGATTTTTTCGCAATTGAATGTGGGACCTCTTAAAAAAACGGGAGTTGTTATACAACTAGCCGACATGTCTAATGTGTTTCCCAAGGGAGTTCTTGAGGATGTTTTGGTGCAAGTTAATGAGTTGGTCTTCCCGGCCGATTTTTATGTCATAGATATGGAGGAACACAATGTCTCCAAATCACCTTTGATATTGTTGGGAAGACCCTTTTTGAAAACGTCAAAAACAAAAATTGATGTTCATGCCGGTACATTAACTATGGAATTTGATGGTGAAATCATTAAGTTTAATATCTATGATGCCATGAGATACCCTAGTGATGTATCTTCTGTTAACTTTCTTGATGTTTTAGCCCCTATTACTCATGACTTGTATGATTTGACTAATCGTGATTCATTGGAGGTTGCAATCACAAGGCATTTACATGACAAGACAGTTGACCTATTGATGAAGGAGTACGATCTAGGGCCCGAGCTCAAGGAGACAGTTTCAGCCATGGAATCTTTTCAACATAAGGAATTTGAGGTACCAGATGCCAATCTACCTTCTTCTTACACAAAGTTGTTTCCCTCTATTGTGCAGGTCCCCGTACTTGAGCTAAAAGAGTTGCCAAGCCACTTAAAGTATGTTTACTTAGGCAAAAACGACACCTTACCAGTAATCATCTCTAACGAGCTGTCAAGTGATGAAGAACAAAGGTTGGTAAGTGTGCTTGTGGAGCACAAAGAGGCGATCGGTTGGACTATAGCCGATATCAAAGGGTTGAGTCCCTCCATTTGTATGTATAAGATCTTATTGGAAGACGAATACAAACCATTCCGGGAAGCCCAACGCCGTCTCAATCCACCCATGATGGAGGTAGTAAAAAAGGAGATTCTCAAACTCCTTGATGCAGGTATTATCTATTCAATTTCTGATAGCAAGTGGGTAAGCCCCGTTCAGGTAGTTCCTAAAAAGACGGGTTTGACTGTGGTTAAAAATACCGATGGTGAGCCGGTACCTACTCGAGTCCAAAATGGATGGCGGGTATGTATCGACTATAGGAGGTTAAACTCATCTACTAGAAAGGATCACTTTCCTCTTCCTTTCATTGACCAAATGTTGGAACGATTGGCGGGAAAATCTCACTATTGTTGTCTTGATGGATATTCAGGTTTCCATCAAATTCCCGTAGCACCGGAGGACCAGGAAAAGACCACTTTCACATGCCCATTCGGTACGTTTGCTTATAGGCGCATGCCTTTTGGCCTTTGTAACGCACCCGGTACTTTTCAACGTTGCATGGTAAGCATCTTTTCCGAGTATGTAGAGAATATAATTGAGGTGTTCATGGATGATTTCACCGTTTATGGTAATTCATTTGAGGATTGTTTGAGCAATTTGACCAAGATTTTAAAACGATGTATAGAGACTAACCTTGTTTTAAACTATGAAAAATGTCTTTTTATGGTTAGTCATGGTCTTATCTTGGGTCATATTGTCTCAAAGAAGGGGATAGAGGTAGACAAATCTAAAATAGATGTCATCAAAACTCTACCTTACCCCACTTGTGTTAGGGAAGTCCGGTCTTTCCTTGGTCATGCAGGTTTCTATCGAAGGTTCATAAAGGACTTTTCGAAGACTACACGACCTTTGTGTTGTCTCTTACAAAAGGACGTGGACTTTCACTTTGATGGAGCATGCAAGAAGGCATTCGATGAGCTAAAAGATAAGTTAACTTCTGCCCCAATTATTCAGCCCCCAAATTGGGATCTCCCTTTTGAGATCATGTGCGACGCAAGTAATTACGCGGTCGGGGCTGTTTTGGGACAGAAGTTCGGTAAGGACCCACATGTGATATAGTATGCATCCCGTACGTTGGATAGTGCCCAAAACAACTATTCTACAACGGAGAAGGAACTTTTTGCTATAGTTTTTGCTTTAGAAAAGTTCCGTCAGTATTTATTGGGTACTAAAGTGATAGTTTTTTCTGATCATGCGGCTCTCAAGTATTTGATGAAGAAGAAAGACGCCAAGCCGCGCCTTATCCGTTGGATATTACTTCTACAAGAGTTCAACCTCGAAATCCGGGATAAGAGCGGATCGGAGAATTTGGTGGCCGATCACCTAAGCCGATTGTTAAGTGGTGAAGATCCTTCAACCTTGAAGGACGAGTTTCCCGATGAGCACCTTCTAACCATTCAAGAGAACACACCCTGGTACGCTGATATTGTAAACTATTTGGTTACCAAGACCATACCAGGTATGTTGACTAGGAATGAAAAAGACAGAATTAGAAGTCATGCTAAATTCTATGTTTGGGATGATCCCTACCTTTGGAAGCATTGTGCTGATCAAAATATCAGACGATGTGTCCCCCAACACGAGGTACAAAGTGTACTTCGATTCTGTCACGAATATGCTTGTGGGGGCATTTTGGTCCAAAGCGTACGGCCCATAAGGTTTTAGATTATGGATTGTTTTGTCCTTCTATCTTTAAAGACGCATACCTGTTTTGTAAAAGTTGTGATAGGTGCCAAAAGACCGGAAATATTGGATCACGTAATCAAATGCCCCAAAACCCGATTTTGATTTGTGAAATATTCGATGTATGGGGCATTGATTTCATGGGGCCATTCCCTGTCTCTTTTGGTTTCACCTATATCTTGCTATGTGTCGATTATGTTTCCAAATGGGTGGAGGCAAAAGCCACCCGTGCTGACGATGCTCGTACTGTTTCATCTTTTCTTAGATCTAACATTTTCGCCAGATTTGGGACACCGAGGGCCGTCATAAGTGATCGGGGAACACACTTTTGCAATAAGGTAATTGAGGCACTTTTCAGAAGTATCATGTGATTCACCGGATTTCAACCGCATACCATCCCCAATCCAATGGGCAAGCCGAGGTCTCCAACGGGGAGATCAAATCAATTCTTGAGAAAACCGTAAATCCTAACCGTAAGGATTGGAGCGAGCGTTTGGACGATGCTTTGTGGGCCTACCGCACGGCCTACAAGACACCTATAGGTATGTCCCCTTTCCGGTTAGTGTATGGTAAATCATGTCATCTCCCTGTTGAATTGGAGCACAGGGCTTATTGGGCGGTCAAGAAGTGCAATTTGCTGATGGATGAGGCGGGAGAGCTAAGGAAGCTACAGTTGCAAGAGCTTGAAGAAATCAGAAATGACACATACGAGAGCTCTAAAACCTATAAATATCGGACCAAAGCTTTTCACGATAAGCCAATCTCCCGGAAAGAGTTTGTGGTAGGACAAAAGGTTTTACTTTTTCATTCACGCCTAAAACTATTTCCCGGTAAGCTACAATCACGATGGGTTGGTCCTTTCATAGTTGTCAAAGTATATGCTCATGGAGCGGTTGATATTGAGAGCCCGAAAACGGGTAAGTCTTTTAAAGTGAACGGGCATAGACTGAAACCTTTTTACGAAGGATTTCAGTCTATTAACATTGATGTTATGGCTCTTGAGCCACCGCCCGTGGTTGGTTAGTTGGAAGGTGTCTAGCCAAAGACGTTAAAGAAAAGCGTTGATTGGGAGGCAACCCAATTTTATTGCTTTGTTTGTTTGTTTTTTTAGTTTTGTTTCCTTTAGTTTGTGTTTTTGGATTTGATGAGTTTTGTTTCCAGGTTCGGTCATTTCTTTTGAAGTCGGATTCCGCCACATGCTTGGATCGTATATTGGGCAAAGTCTACATATTCAGGGGAGATTTCTCGTTCCCTTTGCTGTGTATTTCTTATAGACTATGTCATTGAATGCATATATTGAGGACAATACATGATTTAAGTGTGGGGATGGGAATAAGTGTGAGGATATTGCATGAGAAAGGGCTAAATTTTTCGAATTTTTGATTTGTTTTCGGGCATCATTAAGTGAATTGCATGAGTTGATAGTTCTCTATTCGTGAGGAATGCAATAGCGTGAATGATTGTGTGGTTTGCTTGTGTAGCTATGATTGGCATATCTGAGATAACCATTGTGAGTCTTGCTAATTTTGTGAACAAAAATGCACCCGTGAGCTTTTGAGCCGTGATTGAACATTGTTTTCAATCTTATTTCATTCTTGTGTGCATTGCATCTTCCATGTCTATATCATTCTAGAACTTGCATTTTGACTCTTCGAGATTGAAATTTGGTGATACTAGTGTGAAAATGAAAAAGGCCATCTTTGTTGCTATGTTAACCCCTTTAGCCTAAAGCCAACCCTTATACCTATCTTCCGGCTTGATCACCCTTTTGAGCCTATTCACCAATTTTTCTTGTTATTACACCACGTCTTAACCCCAAGCCAAACACTTCACTCACCAGACTTTGGAATGAAACTATATGTTTTGTTAGACTCCTTGTCATGAGAACCAGGAACCTCTACATGATCCAAAAATGCTATACAATGATGGGTAGAGGTTAGAAAGAAAAAGAAAAAAAAATGAATAAATGGAGACCAATCTTGAAAAGAAAAATACAATTGTCTCCATAAAATGCCAAGTTGAATAAGAGCTCGAAAAATGAAAGATTTATAGTAGCTTGGGTGTGCAAAATATGGGAGTTTACGCTTTGATTCTTAGTTTCTCCTTCGAAGTCCATCATTAGCCACTTTACCCAAAACTTCCCTACCTTAACCTTTAGCCAAGTTACAACCCACAACCAAAGTCCTTTTGATTCACACTCAGTTTTTACCGATAGCAATGGAGAGTTGAGACTTGATGCAAGCTAATGGTAATGCATTTTTCATGTGATTTGATGCCTTGAGTGAAAACACTTACACCTTGTGTGAATGAGCGATTAGAATAGGTTTACATCTTTCGTGAGGTGTTTGTGAAATTAGCATGTGTTCATCTTTGGTTTGTCTTGTGTGTTGATTATTGTTATATCAGTTGAGCTACGCTTTCATATATGTCCGTTTTTATATTTCTCAAAAGGTCAACTCGTGAGTTTACTTTATGCTAAAACCTTAGTGTTTGCCCGAGGACGGTCAAAGTTCTAAGTGTGGGGATATTTGATAAGCGTCATTTTACGTATCTTTTTACGTCAAATTTCCCTACAATCTGCAAAGTTTAGTTGCTTAATCTACCCATATTTGTTTGGATTTCAGATTCGGGTTCCGGAGCTAAAAACGAGAAAAACCAAGAAATCGACAGAACCCGACGCCGATCAACCAGCGCCGGCTCCAGGGCGAAAACCAACAGAGGCGGACGCCGTTTGCCGCGTCGATCTACCAGCGCCGGCATCGGCGCCAAAGTGCAGACGTGCAGAAAGCTGATTCTTTGAGCTGTTGTGTAGTGGGGCTGTTTCTTTTTGCTGTTAGATCCACTTTATGGCTGGAATGGATCTGGATCTTGGTCAAGTTTTCAGTATATAAGGAGGCCATTGGTTGTTGTTAATCATACCACCTTATCACATACATCTCATACCACATCTTTTGTATTCTCCATATTTCATTTCATGCATCCATGCAAGTGAGGAAACAACCTCTCCTCCATTCCCTTTGAAGCTTTCTTAGGTAATTTCTTGTGTTGTTTATTTTAATTATGTGTGGCTAAGTTTCCATTCCAACATTAGTGATCTTTAGATTTTGATGTTATCACTTTGAGGTTTCGTTGTAACGGTTTGTACAAGTTTATTTGTGGGATTTCTATGTTAAATAATAATTTCATTTGAATGTTAATTGAATTGGCCACTTAGTTAATGTTCTCTTGAATGTTTGTTAGTCAAAACATAAAATACGTAATCGTTTTATGGTTTGACAAAGTGACAATAGATTTCATTTGATCTCAATAAGGTTTCGAATCGGAATCTTGAAATTTCACAATCAAAGTAATATAAGCCGAGCTTGTGTGCTTATGGCTTTGAGTTGGTGTTTTCTTAATTCATAAAGCTAAATACAGTTAGGAGGTTTGAGAGCTTATTCAATAATCCAATTGTAGTTAAGATTTAACTAAAGAGCTTGTTTTAGTTAATGTCAATTAAGAGAAAACAGAGGCTTTCAGAGCTTGTTGAAAGCTATAGCCAACTTAAACTTGTACTATTCCTTTACAGTTGCGAAATCGATGATAAGTGTTCACATCATAATCGAGAGTGATCTAATGTTGGCTTTTTAATTAATTGCAAGTTTATACTTATTTCTAATCATATGCCTAGTTTGATAAATCAAATCCAACCCCCCCCCCCCCCCTTCGTATTTACTTTAAAAGTTCTGTTCTTGTGCGTGCATTATCTAACCATAATAAGTTGAACCGAGTCTCTGTGGAATCGACCCGACTTACCACCGTTACAATTCTTATTGTTAACAAAGGAACAGTTGGTTATTATTATTTGGTGGACTCGGCACCCGTCAATGGCATCTTGCCATTTATCAGTAATCATAAGTAATCCGATCTTCGGATTGTTTTTCATCTCGTTCATTATTTTCAACAACTTGTTGAAGCTCAACACCTTGTTGTTTGTCAGTGTCAACTATTGTATCATCTTTGTGGTTCTTGAATTTCATCAAGATCAACAGTGTCTCCTCATTTTGATTCTTTTCAGAAAATCATTTTTAAGAACTCATTATGGTGCGCAACAAAACTTTTGTTCTCGCTGGATCTTGTATAAATGATATCCGATTGGATATTTTATAAAGATGTACATTTTAGACATTTTCCTTAAGGTCAGGATGATCTCCTAACGGGTTTCTTTCTAATTGAAGCAAACATGTTCTTTGTGTGCGACTGATAACTCTCATTTTGAGCGTTATTTACACATCATTTGCGTGAGTTTTTCTTCTGTTTTAGTTGTATTTTTTATTTATGTGTTCGTGTTTTTCCTTTTATTAATTACTTTTATTTGGAGTTGTTGAGGATGTTTTATGGTTATTTGCATCAATTTTCATTGTGCAGCGATGCCCACAGTGTGCCCACTGTGGCCACGGACGGATTTTGCTATGGACCAGCGGATATTGCGTTTATCTGGATAAAAGAGGGCATCTAGCAGCTGACATTCCAAAGATATCAAGATCTGGACATTCCAGCAAAACCACGGGCTTGGATGGTGGTATTGGGTATTACCCTTTGGATAAAATGCAATTTTGTCTATTGGGTATTACCCATTCTTGGGACTATAAATGAAGAGGCTTGGATGAATTCAAGGGAACCAATTCTCAGTTATCTTTACTTGCTTTCTAGTAGTTAATTCATCTTCTTGTTTCCTAAAAACTTGAAGAGTTGTAGCATTTACTTCCATGTAGTTGTAATTGTAATTTCTGCCCACAGTGAGTTACTGTGGGCATCGTTTTAAAGTTATGCAAGTAACTTTTTATGTATTCTCTTCATCTTATTATGTCTTTCTTTTTAATTATTAGCTAAGCACCCTTAGGTGTGGGTGTGAACAAACTTGAGACTAGTAGGCAACACTTGGGTGTGGCCATTTGTTACTAACTCTCGAGATTGGTCACTTGAGTCGAGACTTAAACTCAACGCGGAGAAGCCGATCACTTTGATGTGTTAATATTAGATCTTAGACCTCGAGAGGGGCGGATTCGAAATACGGCTTAAGTGATGCACAAAGATTTGAGAGAGTCTTTGATAACCACATCGAGAGGCGGGTTTTGTATGATTTACTAAGGTTCAAACGCCGGTCGAGATTTATATCACAAAGAGATTTGGGTGTAAATCTCCATATTGGTAGAACTTGACGTTTAGAGTCAAACTTAATTAAATCGGCAAGATCGGGAGTCGGTAACAATGGACACTTTATGGAAACTTTGTAGGACCGGTTTATAAATCGCATCATTTCGAGAGATCGGGCTTTTTATGACTTTTCGTGCTACAAAGCAACTAACCATCTTGTTACTACAAAAATCTCAAGGAAACTTACACCCATACCCATTTTAGTTAATTGTTTAGATTTTATTTTTATTAAAAACACCAAACTCGCTCAAAATATTGTATTCTTCTAAATCGGTGTATTCTCGACTTAGGACTCGAAACTTTGAAGTCCAATCCCTGTGGATACGATCTTGGTATATTTACCACTTTATTACTTGTAGCGATCCCATTGTCGGTATATACTTGTGCCTTCATTGTGGAATTATTGTGCCCATATTTTGGATACACGATATTTAGCTACCAAGTTTTTGGCGCCGTTGCCGGGGATTGGCGTATTTCCAATGTTTCTTGAGTTATAAGTTGAGTTTTTCATTGGTTTTTCTTCCACCAAAATGGAAGGTTTTAGTTGGGATGCCCCGTATTTTAATTCTTTCTATTATTCATGGGAACAACATCCTAATTTTTTGGAAAATATTCAAGATTATGACACCTACACTTCTTTTTCACCTCCCCGTCAAGATTGGAATGACACGTTTATAAATACATTTGACCAATCATGGGAGGGGATTTTTGGTTATTTTTTTGATTTTCAAGGGAGTGATCCTCACCATGGAATATGGATTTACGTCATTTGTTTCCAACAACGCACCCGAGAATGTTTTTGAACAACCCGAACCGTCCCACTCTTTTGAAACTTTTTCCCCAAGCTTAACAGAAAATTTTACAACATTTTTGGGAAATTTCACATCCTCTTTTGAAGCATTAAATACTAAGATGGGACAACTAGTCGACGAGTTGAAACATCAAAGTCAAGGTTCCTTACCAAATGATAATGAAAAATCAAAATGTGTTGGTAAGGATGAGAGTGTTGTTGAGAAAGAGTTGGAGATTTTTGAGGCAAATTTCAAGCACAAGAGCAAACCTTCTTTACTTCCTAATAGTAAAGAGGTGCTTCAAGATGCTAAAATTCCTAACTTAATTATTTTTGCTCATTTTGTGCAGCCTTCTTTTTGTGACCACAATGCTCCTACCGGAATCATGTCATGGACCGTTGGGAGGGGTTGTGTGATCAAGAGCTCGGGAATTTTTCCTAGATCGTGTTCTTTGGGTGATGGACTTGTTGGAAAAAACTTTGGTATGGTGGAGGTGTCTATTATCTTGAAACCACTCCACTTTTTGAAGATGCACATGTGGGGTGGTGAACCACATCCTACATAACTTTGATGCAAACTTATCTTCTTACTCTCAACTCCAATTTTGTGTTTTTTTATTTTACATTTTTGTGTGTGTGTTTTGAGTCTCTTCATTTTCGACTAGTATCAAGAATTTTTTGGGATCGAAAAAAAATAAAATAAAATAAAGCAAAAATAAATAAAAAAATATCATGCATCTTATATCCTTAGATTTTAAGTTTCATAGTTTGAATAATTTTTTTTTTCACCACTCGCAGATTTCTAGAACTAAGCAACCAATTCCCCGGTATACAAGTTGATTAAACTTTCAAACTCTAGAAATGACATGGGCCTTTCTTTCTAAACACTTGGCCGAAACACTTTTTCCTTTCGTTCCCACAACCGAGCCGATTACAAAGCCAATGCGGACATTGTCCATCTTTAAGTTTGGGGGTGGGAAAATTGCATGATCATTATTTTTATGATCCAAAAAAAAGAATAAATAAAAGTCTTCGAAAAATTGGAAGACCACCTTCGAAAAATCGGAAGGCAAACATAACCCAAAAAAGCTTTTAGAAACATGAAAAATCAAAAAGCTTGGGTTTTTGTGATTGGAATAGAACTCAAAAGAAAAAGCGACAAATATATATCTAAATTCCTTTTGTAGTTTAGTCCAAGTTTGGGGGGGAATTTTTTTTTTAGCCACAAACATTAACTCTTCAAAGTTCTGTGGATCTAAGTTTTCAAAGTCAATTATCATAAGATGTGTGAATTATAGCTTAGCCTATGGAAATCAAAGTGCAAAAAAAAATAACATCGTGGAAAAATTACGAAAAACTATGGATATTTTCAATCAAGGGATTTAAGATGCAAAATAAAAAAAAATAAAAATTGAAGATCCTATTTGTGATACTTAGTCCTTTTTTTTAGTATTTTATATCTTCAGTTGTTTTTATATTTGTCATTTTCGTTACTTGGGGACAAGTAACAAGTTAAGTTTGGGGGTGTGATAACTCTCATTTTGAGCGTTATTTACACATCATTTGCGTGAGTTTTTCTTCCGTTTTAGTTGTATTTTTTATTTATGTGTTCGTGTTTTTCCTTTTAAAATTTATTTTTATTTGGAGTTGTTGAGGATGTTTTATGGTTATTTGCATCAATTTTCATTGTGCAGCGATGCCCACAGTGTGCCCACTGTGGGCACGGACGGATTTTGCTATGGACCAGCGGATATTGCGTTTATCTGGATAAAAGAGGGCATCTAGCAGCTGACATTCCAAAGATATCAAGATCTGGACATTCCAGCAAAACCATGGGCTTGGATGGTGGTATTGGGTATTACCCTTTGGATAAAATGCAATTTTGTCTATTGGGTATTACCCATTCTTGGGACTATAAATGAAGAGGCTTGGATGAATTCAAGGGAACCAATTCTCAGTTATCTTTACTTGCTTTCTAGTAGTTAATTCATCTTCTTGTTTCCTAAAAACTTGAAGAGTTGTAGCATTTACTTCCATGTAGTTGTAATTGTTATTTCTGCCCACAGTGAGTTACTGTGGGCATCGTTTTAAAGTTATGCAATTAACTTTTTATGTATTCTCTTCATCTTATTATGTCTTTCTTTTTTAATTATTAGCTAAGCACCCTTAGGTGTGGGTGTGAACAAACTTGAGACTAGTAGGCAACACTTGGGTGTGGCCATTTGTTACTAACTCTCGAGATTGGTCACTTGAGTCGAGACTTAAACTCAACGCGGATAAGCCGATCACTTTGATGTGTTAATATTAGATCTTAGACCTCGAGAGGGGCGGATTCGAAATACGGCTTAAGTGATGCACAAAGATTTGAGAGAGTCTTTGATAACCACGTCGAGATGCGGGTTTTGTATGATTTACTAAGGTTCAAACGCCGGTCGAGATTTATATCACAAAGAGATTTGGGTGTAAATCTCCATATTGGTAGAACTTGACGTTTAGAGTCAAACTTAATTAAATCGGCAAGATCGGGAGTCGGTAACAATGGACACTTTATGGAAACTTTGTAGGACCGGTTTATAAATCGCATCATTTCGAGAGATCGGACTTTTTATGACTTTTCGTGCTACAAAGCAACTAACCATCTTGTTACTACAAAAATCTCAAGGAAACTTACACCCATACCCATTTTAGTTAATTGTTTAGATTTTATTTTTATTAAAAACACCAAACTCGCTCAAAATATTGTATTCTTCTAAATTGGTGTATTCTCGACTTAGGACTCGAAACTTTGAAGTCCAATCCCTGTGGATACGATCTTGATATATTTACCACTTTATTACTTGTAGCGATCCCATTGTCGGTATATACTTGTGCCTTCATTGTGGAATTATTGTGCCCATATTTTGGATACACGATATTTAGCTACCAGCGACCCTTTAGGTTTATATACTCGTTGGTAGCATTTCTGTGTGACACGTGTCGTGGGCATATAATAACCTACAACAGGGATCTGACATGAAACAAAATGACAACCATAGGGACATCCGGTGTAATTATTTCATTTTAGGGACCAAATCCAGATTCTGACCTAACCACAGGGACCTCCGGTATAATTTACTCAAATGAAAAGTTTAAAGGAGCTTTTGTGTGTAGATAGTAGGGGTGAACATCGGAACTGGGTACCCGCCTTTGGAACCGGAACCGCTTTGGAACCGCCGGTTCCAGAACCGGAACCGATGTGATTGGTTCCGGTTCCGGTTCCTAAAATATGGAACCGATTAAGACTGGTTCCGGTTCTGGTTCTCATTTTTTTGAAACCGTTACCCGCTGGGTACCCGCCGGGACCGGTTCCTAAAAATTATTTATATATTTATTATATTTATATATTTAATGATGTGTTATTGGTTTTGTTAGGTTTTTTTATTCATTTTGATCCAAATGTTTTATTTGTTAGGTCTTGACGTAAGAACCTTATGTGTTATGTAAGTCATTTTGTTGATGTCAAAACTCAATACGCGAGAGTTTCTAATTTATTTATGTAATAATTAATTTTTATCTGATTATTTATCACCATTTGTTGTGTTTATTACTTTAAGTTGGTACTTTGTAGTTTGCAATAGACTTAAACTTACATTTTAATTGTATGAAATGTTAAAAACGTTTTTAAAAAAATTGATAGCGGGTACCCGAAACCGGAACCGGCAGTTCCGGGACCGGTTCCAAAATATAGAGAACCGATGTAAGCGATTCTGGTTCCTTCATTCTAGGAACCGCCGATTCTAGTTCCGGTTCCATGAAATTTTGCCGGGTAACCGGTTATGCTCACCCCTAGTAGATAGTGGTTTAGAGGGACCATATACAAATTTTTAACAAACCACATGGACCAAGAGTGCAATTCACTATTTTGTATAATATTATATATTGATCATAAAGTGAATTTTGGAGAGAGCTGCAACAGCTCAGCCAACACTGACATAATACTCCTTCCACAGAGCGATTTCAAAAATATATATTAATTATTGATTTGTTGGAATGCTTTTGTTCATCTCTGTCGGCATCCAATTAAAGATCGATCATCTTCATCACGGGTAAAACCCCTTTTTTCTTTTTAAAATATATTTTTCAAAAACCAACTTTTAGCATCTCAGTTTCAAGATTCTCAATGATTTCATTTTGTTCAACTTATTAATAATGCATTCATGTGCCACTCAATAATGGATGAACAAAGTCAAGCATATTTATGGTGCAAATTGGTGTTTCAGGATCCATTTTTGGTGGGTATTTGTCTGATTTCCTTCAATTTGGGTTCTTGATATGGGAATTAATGGTTTTTGAAGAAGAATATTTGGTGGGTTTGTGTTGAATTTTAAAGATATTGATTGGTTTTAAATGTTGTTGTGGTTTTTGATTTGGGGGAAGAGGGTTTTGAAGGTTAATCTTTTGGTGGGTATTTCTTGAATTTTTCATATTTGATTGTTTACTCCTTCTTTTTGTTTTTTTAAATGGGAAATTAGGGTTTGAAAATCAGATGTTTTGATGGGTATTTTTTAAATTTCTTTAAATTGGATTATTTGATCATAGTTTGTGCTTTATAAATTGAAAAATCAGTGTTTAAAGATCAAATCTTTGGTGGGTATAGAGTCAAATATCCAAGAAAATTTATTCTTTAATCCTTGATCATATGCTTCTGAATCAAGAAAATTGAGTTTTGAATATTGAAACTTTAATGGGTATTTTTCAAATTTCTTCAAGCTGTTGTTTAGTCCTAATTGAGAAATTGGGGGTTAAAGATCAAAACTTTGGTGGGTATAGAGTCAAATCTCCTAGAGAATTTATGCTTTAATCCTTGATTATATACTTCTGAATCAAGAAAATTGAGTTTTGAAGCTTAAACTTTAGTGGGTATTTCTCAAATATCTTCAAATTTAATAGTTTGATCCTAATTGAGAAATTGGGTTTTAAAGGTCAAATCTTTGGTGGGTATGAGTCAAGTTTCCAAGAATTGAATTCTTAATCCTTTGGCTACTTTTCGAGTTAGGAATATTGAGTTTTGAAACTTAATCTTTGGTAATCTTGTTCAAAAGCCCGATATGCTCCTTCAAAAAGCCCGATTTTGTGTCATTTGCATGCAAAAAGAAACTTTTTGAACTATGGCACTTTGTTTTCCATTGCAAATTTAACCAAGATTCTTGAAAAAAATACCCGAGATCACTACATTTTACTAAAATTAGTGGTTCTTGAGCATATTGTGGAAACGAAAATGCAAAAAGAAGTGTCACATTTGGTACTTTTTTTCTTCTTCCAGAATTGTTCATATTTGCATGGTGTTCTTTTTGCATTTTCACAAGAATGATTGTGTGTTTACAATAAGCCAAGTAAAATGGTTCGAAAAATTAATCAAACCCTCATAAAATCAAGAATCTTGAACCATCTTTCGCTAATTGCTTTGTGTTTGATTGATTTCAGAAGTTTTGAAGGGCAATCAAATGTTTGCAAGAGACCAATCGATTTGAGGTATGATCTTGAATTTGTATTTATTAGCCAATTTATTAGTTTATTTATTTTTATTAAGTATAAAAGAAGAAATTTGATGGTTTAGTCCCTTTCCAAAATTTAAATACATCATGTATGGGTGAAATTGGAGGTAGATAGTGACCTTTCTTGTCTTCTCTTTAAAGCAAAATTTGACGTCTCTTAAAGATTAGTACTTCTTGTCCACACCAGGCAAATTGCAACAATCACTTACGGTACACAATCTTAGGACCTTTCGGTAAATACGATATATATATATATATATATATACTCTTTAGGGTAGAGGTGAGGTATGCGGTAATTTAACCCCCCGACCCCACCTCCGAATGGGATCAAATGGTTTGGTTTGGTCCCATTTATAAGGTTTATGGAAAAACAAAGATGTGATTACGGTGCCTTTTATTTTTTTAGAAGAAATTGAATGGGTCCCACGAAGTGAAAATTCGTAGATAATTGTTTGGAACTTAAAGTATGCATGTTTGAGTAACTTTCAAGCGTGTAAATTGTTCTTTTTGATATCGTCATGTTCGTGTATGAATTTGCTATTAAAAAAAGTCGATAACTTTGTAGATGATGGCCTTTAAAATGGGTGCCCACGGAAGGTTCTTCCTTTAGCTTTCATCTTCTTTACACCACATCATTTGTGAAACAAGTAAATAAATAATATTGAGTTATGTAAAGCATGGAAGTTGAATCTTGAAGTAACCGATAAGATTACCCTCTTTGATTTGAAGTGTAACAAGTTCAAGTGACGAAACCTGTAACTAAATCTGTAACGTGGATTCACATGTGCATCTTCAAATGGCTTTTTCGGATTTTTTTCAATGATTCACATGTGAATCTTCCCTTCGCACATCCTCCTCACTGTATTTAGCCTTTTCACTTGAACCTCCCACTATATCTACACACACACACACACACACACTTTTTTTTTTTAGGTGAAACAGCTTTATGATCATGCAAGATTCTAAAAAGTTTCAATCTTTAACTCCTTTTCCCTTCAGAATAACTTGTGAATGCATCAATAAAGTAAAAGTTATGATCTTGATCTTCTTTTTCCTCTCGTTTTGGGTCCCGTAACATGAACATGTTGGTCTCTCCAAGCTTTCAAGAATCTTTTTATGACCTGGATCCTACTTTCTGATCTCTAAAGATCGAGCTTTTTGATCTATAATGGCTTATACGATTCGTTCTTAGATCATTTCGAGTCTTGAAATCTTGAATAATTCATCTTGTCATCTGTTTGTTTAGTTGTTCGGGTTTCACGTCTCTAAGTGGTTTCTTTATCGTTTCAGCTTAGAAATCTAGAAAGTAGCTAGATCGTTTTTGACCCAGAATCTTGAACTTTTCGTGTCCTTAGTTTCTGCAGGTCTGACTTTTCAATGTTCGAGTTTGACTTCTTTCAGTTGGTTCTTAGATCGTATTTAGTGTCAAAAATCTTGAAATTTTCTGGTTTCTTATAATTTGACTTCTCTAAACTGATTCCAGATCATTTTAGTCTCAAAATCTTGAAAATTTTCTTGATTCTTCTGTTCATAATTTCTGCAAGTTGACTTCTTTATATTCATGTTTGACTTATTTAGATTGGTTCCCAGATCACTTTACTCTTAAAAATTCTTAAAATTTCATGTTTTTTGATCATTTATATATGATTTCTGCAGGTTTGACTTTTCAGAACTGGTTTCTCGGACCATTTTACCCCCAGAATCTTGAAATTATTTTTATCAGGTTTGACTTCTGGAAATTGACTCCCAGATCATTTTAAATCTCTAAATCTTTAACAAATCTAGTTTTATATCTGTTTTATAGGTTTGATTTCCCCAAAATCATGGTGGAAGATGATGATAAAGAGAATAAGGCCATGGTTGACTTTCGGTCAACCGAAGAATGGTTGTCGTATGCCAATGATCTTGTATCGGTGGCGGTGGAGAAGGCTCAGGCGGTTAACGGGTTTCCGGGGAGGTGGAAAACGATTGTATCGAAATTAGAACAAATCCCGAATCGGTTATCGGATTTATCGAGTCATCCGTGCTTCTCGAAGAACAAATTATGCATTGAACAACTTCAAGCGGTTTCAAAGACTTTGACTGAAATAATTGAAATGGCAGAAAAGTGTTCGAAAGATAAACATGAAGGAAAGCTTCAAATGCAAAGTGATCTCGATGCGTTATCGGGAAAGATCGATTTGAATCTACGAGATTGCGGGATTTTGATAAAAACAGGGGTTTTGGGTGAGGTTGCATTATCGGGTTGTACATTGTCGGGATTTGAAGGTACAAGTCATGGAAGCATCAACGTTACGGAATTGTTAGCTAGGCTGCAAATCGGGCATTTGGAAGCTAAGCATAAAGCTCTTGATAGTCTCGTTGACGCGATGAAAGAAGACGAAAAGACCGTTTTGCCCTTGTTGGGACGAAGTAGTATATCGGCTTTGGTACAACTCCTCACAGCCACGTCTCCGAGAATACGGGAAAAGACCGTTACTTTGATTTGTACGTTAGCGGAGTCCGGCAGCTGTGACGATTTGCTTGTTTCGGAAGGCGTTTTGCCGCCTCTTATTAGGTTGCTCGAGTCCGGTAGCTCCGTTGGTAGAGAGAAGTCGGCGATCGCCCTTGAAAGATTATCGGTGTCGGCGGAGATCGGGCAGTCGATAGTGGGCCATGGCGGAGTTCAGCCGCTAGCGGAAGTTTGTTGCTCCGGTGATTCCGTTTCCCAAGCTTCCGCCACTTGTACTTTGAAAAACTTATCCGTCGTTCCTGACCTCCGCCAGACGTTGGCGGAAAACGGGATCGTTAAGATCGTGATCGATGTACTCGATTCCGGATTATTATTAGTATCAAAGGAAAACGCAGCCGAGTGCTTGCGGAATCTCACTTCGAGTAACGACGATCTCAAAAGTTCGGTCGTTAACGAAGGCGGGGTCCGTAGTTTGTTGTCGTACCTTGACGACGGGCTCCAGCCGGAGCCCGCCGTCAGGACGATCAGAAACCTCGTCGGGTCAGTTTCTGTCGAGACCCTGGTCTCGATCGGTCTTCTCCCGAGACTCGTCCACGTGCTCAACTCGGGCTCCACCGGAGCCCAAAAAGCGGCAATGGAAACCCTATGTCGAATCTCCGACTCCCCGGAAACGAAAAAACTCGTGGGTGAAAGCGGGTGCATCCCGATATTGATTAAATTACTCGAAGCGAAACCGAACGAGGTCCGGGAGGTGGCGGCACAGGCGGTCGCGAGCCTGATGACGGTTCCGCGAAACGCTCGAGAAGTGAAACGGGACCCACGAAGCGTTCCGAGTTTGGTTCAGTTGCTTGACCCGAGCCCGCAAAACACGGGGAAAAAGTATGCGGTTTGTTGCCTCGGGGTGTTGTCTACGAGCAACAAGTGTCGGAGGCTTATGATAGCGTATGGAGCGATTGGGTATTTGAAAAAACTTACGGAAATGGATATAATCGGGTCGAAAAAATTGTTGGAAAGTTTGCAAAGAGGGAAATTTAGAAGTTTGTTTGGGAAAAATTAGGGTTTGAAATGGAAGATGTAAAATGTTGTTTGTTTCATTGTCTTGTATGAAACATTTGGGATGTTTCTATAAAGTTGTAAAAATAATCATTGTTTTTGTGAAAATATATGTTTCATATTCACATTTTTTCTATGTGTGCTTAGCCATGCTCCAACTCCCTGTCTCTCCTTAATGCAATATTGAAATTGTACCGTTACGGCATTTTCAATGGGTCACTCTATATTTTACATTAAATTTTGAAAATTGGAGCAAACATTTCCTCGCCCCTTAACCAACTGAGCTACACGCCATCCGCCCCGAGTTTGAGTCCAGACGTCAGCATTCTGTGGCCAGGCTTAGTCTCAGAGGGCCGCTTTGTTTGTTTGTTTCCAAATTGCCAAGGATGTAGTCTAGGCAAAGCCTAGATGAACCTTATCCAAAAAAAAACTGAGCTACACGCCATTGGCATCAAATTTTAAAAATAGTGTAAATTTTAGTATGAATAGTAAATCTTCTCCAATGGGTAACATTTTTTTTTAAAGTAATGTAAAACTTAGTGTAA
This sequence comes from Saussurea involucrata, assembly GCA_033807775.1. Classification (NCBI taxonomy): domain Eukaryota; kingdom Viridiplantae; phylum Streptophyta; class Magnoliopsida; order Asterales; family Asteraceae; genus Saussurea; species Saussurea involucrata. The sequence continues at coordinate 2,756,885 of CM066313.1, read as the reverse complement.
AAAGTAGTGTAAATGAATAGTGTTACACCAAATATAGTTTAATACTATTCATTACACCAAATTTAGTGTGAAAAATAGAGACTCCATTAGAGCACCTCCAATGGGTCACACTATATTTTACACCAAATTTCAAAAATAGTGTAAATTTTAGTGTTAATAGTAATTCTTCTCCAATGGGTAACACTATTTTTTACACCAAGTAAAAAGTAGTGTAAATGAATAGTGTTACACTAAATTTAGTGTAATACTATTCATTACACTAAATTTAGTGTGAAAAATAGAGACCCCATTGGAGATGTGAATAGTATTATTTACACCAAATTTAGTGTTTAGTGTAAGATTTAGTGACCCCATTGGAGATTGTCTAATTAGAGATGTAAATAGTGTCATTTACACCAAATTTATCAAATTTAGTGTTTAGTGTAAAATTTAGTGACCCTATTGGAGATGGTCTTACACAACATTGGTGATAAATGTCAATCAGGTTGTAGCGCAGTGGTTGATCGCCCTGGGTGATGTGGTGGAATATCCCATCTACCCAGGGTTCGATTCCAAGCGTCCTCAACATTGATAAGACATCTTTAAGTTTCAAAATTATCAGAAATTAGTCCGGGCTGTGCCTGGTATACCCTTTCCAAAAAAAACATTGGTGATAAATATATGTATGTAGTAAATGATACTAGACAGTGGATGATTATTTCATGCAAAACAGTGATGTTGTCATCTATAATGAATGATTTGTATACATTTGTAGCATGTATTGAATAGCCATATTGATTACATAAAATGGTGACATTTTCTAATGGTTAAAAAGAATATTAGTGTGTTCAACAATGTTTAGTGAATCATGAATTCGTGTTATTCTTATTTACAGGATGACATCCGATTGTAATGATTATTTGGTGTATTTGGGTTCTATTTCTGGTAGATTATGCTCAACTTTTGTATACATCGATGTATGTTTTGGATATAAATTTTGTATGTTTTTGAAAGAGTAATGAAAATGGTATATTCATTTCATTTTATAAATGTAAGTATTTTTTTAGTTCAAAAAATATCTAGGGACTTAATTGTTCAAAATATGAAAGTCCGTTGGGTTTTTTCCGATTTTTCTATTATTTTACCGCATTAACAAGTTTTATAGATCATAAAAGTACAGTGACTTATTTGTTTCAAAAAATTGTCCAATGAATTAATCATCCCAAAAATAAAATCTATTGGGTTTTTTTTGGACTTTTTCCTTTAATTTATAAAAGAGTAAATTACCATATTCGTCCCTATGGTTTGTTAAAAATTGCTACTTTAGTCATGTACTTTTGAAATTACAATTTTCATTACTATGATTTACTCCTTCCGTTCCAAAATAAATGTCCACAATGAAAAATGCACACAGTTTTAGGAGTGCAATTATTACACTTTTTAATTAACCAAAGTTCAATTTTACCCTTAGTTATAGAGAGAGAAAATTTATCCATCACATAATTAAGGGTAAAATGGGAAAGTGAAAATTTACTTTTGAAAGTGGACACTTATTTGGGGACAAACAAAAATATTAATATAGACACTTATTTTGGGACGGAGGGAGTATAATTTATTGTCGGCATTTACAATTTATAGCTATTTTAGTCCCTATGGTTGCAATTCTTTTTTTTGGAAGGGTGTCCTAAGCTATGCCTAGACTAATCCCTTGGCAAATTATGACTGTAAGACATCAGTCCTGATTAAACCTCAGTAGCCACAAGTTGCGTACGCCTGGATTCGAACCCTGGGCAGATGGGATATTCCACCACATCCCCAGGGCCTTAACCAGTACGTCACAGCTCGTGGTTCCTATGGTTACAATTCTTTGTTGTAAGAGAGTTAGTTTACCAAACGTTTACCAAGTCACATTATCTTACCGAATGAATATGACAATGACCAAAAATCTTACATGGTAAGAGCTAAAGCAAGGACCGGTAAGTGAGGGAGAAGACTCTTACCACGGTTAGCGCTTACCGGGAAAATTGTTGTATACGATGCCATTTTAGTGGACTAAAATCTTACCCATGAAGTAAGTGATAGTGTTGAATTTTACCGGTATGCACTTACCCGAGTAAGTGATTAGGTAAACGGCCCCTTAGTCTCACGGTTGAAAACCGCAATTCCAAAACCACATAGACGAAAGTCACAATTTTTTAACAAACCGCATGAACGAAAAATGTAATTTACTCCATCCCGGACCGGGCCAAGCCTTGAAATTCCATAACGTTTATATTATAATTTATAATTTAAAAACTTAAACAACACGAGTTTTCGCATCAAAGACAACAACTATTTCGTTTAAGAAACACCATCCGATTCCGGAACACAAATCTTCGCACCAGAAAACGAACACAACATGTCCATATAGAAACACACATATCAACGAAAACTTACCTTACATTATAAACGCAGCCGGATCAAAGTCATCGTTAATCCACGCGAACTCCATTACATTTTGCTGCAATTGAATCATATCCACGAAATCCTGCAAGTTTCCCCAAACATGGTCTCGCGGGGGTAGCATCGGAAGCAAATTAGTACTGAGTGACGTATTACCGGCTTCGGAAGCATCTTGCAAAGTGCGCTTGAATTCTTCGGGATTGTATTTGAGAGATATAGTGTTGGATGGTTGGGAAATATCGACACTAAACGCAGGTGATAGTTGACGTCCTATAGCTTGGACGTGAGCCACACTGCAAGAAATAGACACGAGAGATGGGTTACGACTTTTTTTTGGAAGGCTATCCGAGGACATTGCCCCAACTAATCCCGGCAAGGTGAGGCAATTGCCCCAGCTGCTAAAGCGTGCAGCCCTGAGTTTATCCCCAGTGGCCACAAGTTGGAAGCGCCTGGATTCGAACTTGGGGTAGATGTGTTACTAGCCACATCCCCCACAAGCCTTAACCAGTACGCCACAAGCCTTGTGGTTAGGATTACGACTTACATGAAGGGCATTTTAGGAATTTTTTGTAAGGGCAACGGAATTCGTGTCATTTGTACTTTGTGCATTCATGGAAACATGATCATATGTCAATTGGATGAGAGCAAATTGCGTGAAGATGCAACGTACTTTGGTCTGATTTTATTTAGAGTAAATTATGTTTTTCGTCCCTAAACTTTGTTGAAAATTATTATTTTGGCCCTTATACTTTTGAAATTACGATTTTCATCCCTATGATTTACAATTTATTGTTGTTTTCGTCCTTATTAGTTAAAATTCATTGCTATTTTCGTCCCTGTGGTTTATAATTCATTGTTGTTTTCGTCCCTCATACTTGAAGGTAAGAGTCGCCCCACAAATGAAAATAACAATGAATTGCAAACAATAGAGACAAAAACCGTAATTTCAAAAATCATAGAAATGAAAATTGCATTTTTTAACAAACCACATGGACTAAAATAGCAATGACGATAAAAGGTAAACCGTTTTATAAATGTGTAATTATATATATCCACAATGAAAAAGGTAAACCGTTTTATAAATGTGTAATTATAGGGTTTAGGGTAATTATACACTTATAACTAACTAACTGACGATTTTACCCTTGAAAACAGAGGGAGTAATGAAATTCTCCATCTGATAAAAGGGTAGAATTGGAAAGTAGGCACTTATTTTGGGACAAACTATAATGGAAGGGGGTATCTTACTAACCATATATAGTATTTGCCATCCGCTCGTTGTTTCTGGACCCGACCCAACAACTCAATTTGCAAAAATCCACCGATACATAGTACAGGCTCGGGCAACTTGAACCTTTGTAAGTGACTTTCCTGCGTCACGAAAATTATTTCTTTGTTAATCAAGATACGACCTTTTCTTCCAAAGAGAAGAAGACGGATTATTCACATTTTATTTGGTCGGATGTAAATTGAAAGCGTATCATTAGAATTTTCTGAAAGGTAACTATTTCAGTTTCATATCATAAACCAATTTAGAGTAAAATTCACTTTTGGTCCCTAACATTTGTTATTTTCAATGATTTTTGTCCCTCTACTTTGTTTTAACAGATTTGTCCCTCACGTTTGACACCTTGAAACGTTTTTCGTCCCTCATCCTAATGGCCGTTAAATTTTTCCATTAAGTCCAATTTTATGAGAGGTATTTTAGCCATTTTACCTGTTTTCTTAATTTTCTATTAAAACACACTTAATATATAAATAATATTTTATTTTATTAAAGTTTTTAAAAGAGAATTAAGAAAACAGGTAAAATGGCTAAAATACCCCTCAATAAATTGGACCTAACAGAAAAGGTTAACGGCCATTAGGACGAGGGACGAAAATTGTTACAAGGTGTCAAACGTGAGGGACAAATCTGTTAAAACAAAGTTTAGGGACGAAAACCGTTGAAAATGACAAACGTTTGGGACCAAATAGAACTTTACTCTACCAATTTATATAAATTTTTCAAAAAAGACACTTTTACCCCTTCGAAAAAGGCTTTATCGAAAGTGGGTTATTTTACCAGCGACGAGAAATCCATCAATCCAACACCATAAATGTATTATAAGTCACTCGTTGATTTAACATTGGCTTATAAGTTTACCCAATTTGATAAAAATGCACACGTAATATTCTTACCTGAACCATTGGAAAAGTTTGGGAAGTGTACGTCCAAACAAATTTATCATCTGCGACTTCTTGTGAACCCAAGAAATCACGATTCATATCAGAGAAAGACTTGGGATGACCCACTCGGAATCGCACAAATCTTGATGAGTAGATCGGGAACCCCAATTGGAACAAGGCTGGCCACAAGGATACCAATCATCAATGTGTTAGATGGTGAAAAAAGAAAAAAAAAAGTGTATGTAGAGATTGCCAAAAATTGGTCCCGCGCCGGTCCGGGCCGGGCCCAAATCGGTCCCGGTCCCGAATAGTGATTTCATAACCGGTCCCGGTCCCGGTCCCGGTCCCAACCCAAATACGAAGCCCCAGTCCCACTTAATTTTTTTGTTTTTTTTAAATTGATTTTTAACCTATAAAAACTATTTTTTAAGAATTTGGTCAATCAAATACACTAACAAATACGCTTTTATTATAATTGGGTATATCAAATGCACTACAAAAATATTTTTTATTATAATTGAGTCAATCAAATACACATACACTAACAAATACGTTTTTATTTACTCAAAAATACATTTAAAATCATTTTTATATAAAAAACCGGGTCGGTCCCATAACCGGTTTCGGGCCGGGCCTTCTGTTTTTTATGAAAATCGTAACCGGTTAAGAACCGGCGGGCCCAAACCGGACCCAAACAATAGGGGGTGAGGTGAGAACAAACCAAACCAAACGAGCCCGGTATATCCCACCAGAAGGTAGGGTCTTTTTATTTTTTTGGAGCGGGGAGTTGGGGGGGGGGGGGGTTAATAAGAGTGAAAAACAGCAATAAAAAGTAAGCAACAACGATATAAATAGAAGTACGGGGAAAATATAAACAATGGGGGTGAGAACAAACCTTGAAAAGGTGTAATATTGATCTCTGTAATAACGCAAAAATTAGCACTCAATTTGTATATCAGAGTTTCTGGCACGTCTGGATCCTCATGTCCTTTACTCGACCAGTAAGTGGCTCCCTCTAGAAGTCGATCCCTAGGATCTAGAGTGTTGATGATGCTTTCTTCAGGGTAATTATCAGTGCTGGAGGCGCTTACTGGGTAATCGACGCAAAAACTTGGTGGAAATGAAGTCAGGGCTCGAAATAGTGAAGCATATGCCCTGTGTTCTCTCTGAGTGTGGTCAGAAGTGTCGCCAGAAGGATCACTTTGTTCTGTTACATGAGTGATGCTGGCGAGCTGAGGAAATGTTTTCATGCAGAGTTGCTTGCAAAGTCCATGAGAAATCACTGGAGAACAAGTGGTTTTTTCTTTTCTTATTAATATGCTTTGAACAATTAGAACAAGAATGAAATGTAAACAGGTAAAACATAATAAATAAAAATTGAAAAACGAGTAAATTACAATTTTAGTCCCTGTGGTTTGTTGAAAATTTCCATTTTCGTCCTTATGGTTTTGAAATTGCGAGTTTCATCCCTATGGTTTATAATTCATCACCTTTTTAGTCCTTATGATTAAAATTTAATTGCTATTTTCATCCCTATGGTTTACGGCTCATTTCTATTTTATTCCTTCATATTTAAAAGTAGTGTTTTGGCCTTAGGGACGAAATAGAAATGAATTGCAAACCATAAGGACGAAAACCGAAATTTCGAAACCACATGAACGAAAGCCACAATTTTTAGCAAACCACGGGGTACGAAAAACGTAATTTACTCAAAAAATTTGATATATATGGCATAGAACATAGAATAAGACCTGTGATACTCACCGAAGTTTTGCCAGTAATGAGACACGGCAGATGCACGGATGAGGTCAGCTGGATCACTCAGACACATAAGGATTTGAAGTACCACATCAATATCAAGCCATTGCAAGAAGTCAATACGAGTCTCCATTTCCTGTGAAAAAACAAGAGAAGAGTCACAACCACAAAGAGATATTGTGACCTCCATGAAAACACTAGATTGAGCCTGAAAGACAGTGCTTTTACCAGTTGCGATGTGCCACACAACCCCGCAACAAATTATTTAAACCGGTCACATTCTTTAGAAGGGTCGAGTACAAAGAAATATTGACAAAATTATACAATATAATTTAAATCCCATCAAAGTTACCAATGGGAAATCTCATGAGGTTCTCAAGTCTCATCCAATCTAATTTATTTGATTAATTCAAACATAGATATTAATGTGTTTTAAAAAACAAAAACTTTTATCTGGTAGAATCAAGGTTTTAAATGGCGTGAGGCGTGGCGTGGTGGCGAGGCCAAGCCTCAAGCCTTAGCAGCCATGGCGTTTATCAAGGCGTGACTTGTGGCGGCAAATCTCTATATCACATATAATATTATATATAAAAACATATGTTTTGTAGTATTAATCAATGAGTCAATGACAATGAACATGTTAAAGTATGTTATATATTAAAAACTAGCAAATAAGACATTAAAAACGTAAGGAAAAATCAAATATCGCGTTATTAGAGACCCCACATTAGGCCATGGCGTGCCACAGGCATAACGTGGCGTGAGACACAAGACTTGAGCCACGACGCGCCATGGCGGCTGTCACGGCGAGCCTTTTAGAACAGTGGGTAGAATCAATTCAGATCATCATAATCGCTATCGGTCCGACCTAATACCAGAAAAGGGGAAAGTAAATAAAAAATAGATGGCTTCCCACAAACTCTCCAATCACAAAATCATGAGAAAAATGCAGGTTTGAATACTAATAAACGAGAAAAACTGTGCATGTATGATATATCCGAAGGATAAACCAAAAAGTACGAAATAACGGAACAGGGTAAACAGGAAAAAGAATATACCTCAGCCTTTGACAAGATTGGAATCGATCGAAACACAGAGCAAGATTGGTATTTAAACGTATGGCATCCAGCGATGAGAGAAGATCTATAACAAAGTGGTACGGAGACATATCAGCAGACATCATGAAGCAAAATACCTTTGGTATAAAAAGATCTAGTGTTTTCAAATATTAAGCAACAATTAATGAGTATTCGCAGCTTGCGTTCATAAATTAACTTTTCTAGACTTCAAGATAATCTTTCAAATCCTTCATTAATAATTGTATCAATGTAACAACGGAATTACTCATTTAGAAAAGTATTCATACCAAGATAATATGACATCAGAACTTCCATTCTCACATAAAAGCTTAAATCCGGAAAAAAAAATTAGCTCACAGCATCCGACGCATGACCCTATTTAGATCTCATAAACTTGCCCTAGAGAAACAAACCAAGTTTACGTATTTCATAAATAGTTATATTTATGAGCTATAGTAAACCGTTAACGGGCATGCTTAGGCTGTTAGGCATTCACTTAATCTTCACTTAGTAGATTACGCACTAACTTTAATGATATTCCATATCCACTATTATCCTGCTTAAAAAACAACTTCATCTGTATTCAAAACGAACCACTTATGAGTCTAGATAATTTGCCAAAACTACTATTTCCATGTAAAGTTTCAGTCTTCCTTAAGCAAAATTCAGTTTTTACAAATAAATCCATCATAGTGGCATGGTGTTTATAGTCGATATTCATAAAGACATTACACTAAAACTTTCCAAAATGAGTAACTTAGGGTTCATTACCAAAGGTATGTCTACTATTTACCCAGGCTCACAAAGCAAAAAAATCATTTCAACTCTCTTTTAATCAGTTTCAATAAGCCCTTTAGGGTTTATGATTTAGGGTTTAGGTCTATATTTTTCATGTCTTGATTGATATAAGACACTGAATCACCTACAAGGTGAGATAAGTTCATAACATTCAAATCATCTTCGAAAACTTCCATTACTTAAGTAGAACTACAAACACAAATTCACAACTATTGTCATAGATTCTAGGCAAAACCTAATAATTCACAGTCAATATTCACATTCAGGTTACTTATACTCAAATCGCAATAGCTGCAACTGCAGTCTGCAACCCATGTTTTCTATCGAGAACAAAAAGCTCCACAAACTTTGAACTACTTAAGAAACTACTTCCGATTGCATCAAACATCAAAACAAAGCACGACAAAACCAACTTTAGCATCGATTTCACAACAAATCCTCGTTTTGGAGACAAAAGGAGTACAATTTGGGCAAAAACAGTAATTCTTCATATACGATCAACGACATTGCTAGATAATTAGCTAATTGCACAAACATACATCGGAGAAATCAAAACTGAAAACACAAAGAAAAGCTCCACAAACTTTGAACTTCTTAAGAAACTGCTTCTGATTGCATCAAACATCAAAACAAAGCACGATAAAATCAACTTTAGCATCGATTACACAACAAATTCCTCGTTTTGGAAACAAGAGGAAGTAAAATTTGGGGAAAACAGTAATTCTTCAAATAGGATCAACGACATTGCCAGATAATTCGCTAATTGCACAAACATACATCGGAGAAATCAAAATTAAAACACGAAAAACGATCAACGTACATACTACATACAGAGGTCAATCGGAGATTTAGAGAATGAAAATTACCAATTTTGTCGCTTCACGAACATGTTGGAGCGAATCAATTGAAATTAAGCCCTAGAAAAGAAAAAATCGCAATTGTGAACAAGTGAGTGCCGGAGGTGGAGAAAACTCCGGTGATGATTATGAAGAAATTGGTAGTGACACCGATGTGGGAATTGGGAAAACCTTTTTCCGATTTTCATATTTTGCAATCAAACTTTTTCCGACGGTTAACTTTTTCAGAAAGCACTTGTTCTTGATATTTTTTTTGGTTTTTTTGTGTTTTTGTTTTTTGTTTTTTGTTTTTTGTTTTTTGTTTTTTGTTTTTTTATTTTATTTTGTAAAAGGTTTCATTTGTGATTATATGTTTCATCATTTGTTCGAATTTAATTCGAATGTTCATCGGATGTGCGTCGAATCGATGCACTTCCAGTTTGAGACGTTCGTGTCGGACAGATAAAATGGATTTTATAGTCTGGATTAATGCATTGTTTTTGTTAGATAAATTTAGAAATACTGATAGTTTGAACGTCGGCAAGAAGGAGGATTCGGATGTCTACTGTGAATTATGTTTTATAAATGGAGAGTTTTGTTTAAATTTTTGTGTTCATGTGTATTTTCTCTCACAAATCTAAGATTTGTTCGTCCTGTCTTTTGAGAATCGTTTGTGTTTATCATTATATTATGTCATTTTCGAAGTGATTTTTATATCGAGTGTGAATAATCAGATTAAATTACTGCTTAATTGAATAGACTGTGTCGGTGATTTACACAAACAACTTTATTTGGATCTTGGTTTCGTAGTTGGCCAAACTACTCTAAAGATCAATGTTTGATGTCTCTTATTCAAACTCTTTATCTCTACATTGTCATTGTTTGAGTTTAAATATCGTTGAAATTCTGATTTTTGCCCAAAACAACCATCACCCCCGTAAGATCGCACCGACTAGCAATATTAGAATGTTGCTCGTTTGAGATATCTTTCATTTCCTAAGACATATTATGATTACTATAAATTGAAATTGTTGGAAAAATAAAGAGGTTTTTGACTTGTTTCCGATAATTGTGATTAACGTGGATAAGAAATCCAGTTTTCCAAGTGAGGAAAATCGTTGAATAATCAAGATTGACAAAAATTAGTTAAAGATCGTGAAGATACTAAAATTCGTACAACAATACTAAAATGTAAATTTAATAAACAACTAGAAAATTTATTTAACAGTCGTATTTAATTGAACAACAAACTAAACTTGAAATTTATTAAAGATTTTGAAAATTTATTAAGAGGGAAGCACTTTTACACAAGTGCAAGAAATACTCGTCAACGTGATCAAGAAAAAAAAACATTCATACATCGAAGAAAATAGTCAGAAAAAATAACATTCATGAATAATATTTAGTTCACTCGAAAAATAAAATGAAAGTGAAAATAAAACTTTATTTTCTCGAATCTAATATGAAATGAAAATTTAGGTTTATGAGATAATTGACTCATAAAAATGCCTCTTTGTGTTAATGCTTAAAGATTAAAATTAAAATTAAATCTCTCTCTCTCTCTCTCTCTCTCTCTCTCTCTATATATATATATATATATATATATATATATATATGCATACTAGAAGGGTACGCGCAATGCAGCGTGATATATCTTGATTTTAATGTTTTGTTTTACTTTTTATCATTATCGATTTTATTAACGGTTTTGTGGAGTTTTGAGAAAATTATAATGTTTTTATTTATTTATAAATTTGTACTAAGAATGACATTTTTTGAGAGGTTCATGATTTGAGCATTTGAAAAGGGTGAAGAGATAATGATTAATTACGTAACTAATGAGGATTAAAGAATGATTTTTTTAAGGGTTTACCATTTAGGAATTTGTAGAAAGTTAGAGATAATGATTAATTAACTAATTAGCATTAAAAGTGGTACATAAAACTTAATTAGTTGTTTTTAAGAAATTTTAAGTAATCAGCATTAAATAGCAGTACATAAGGCTTTATGGACTGTTTTTAAGAGTTCTTCATAAATACTTTATAATATAGTATAGATATATTAAAATAAAATTCATAAAGACGACAATTTAAGGCATAGGTATTATTCATTTCTTGATTTGTGGTTGAGTTTGTTTATCCTACATTGATGGAGAAATAAAAGATTGACAATGAATTGTTGTTATATGAATGGAGGTTGAGATGTCTTTGTCACAACACATGGGGTTGGCTCCTCTTGGTCGATCCTTTTAACTCACATGGTTGACTCATTTTGGTTGACCCTCCGAACAATAGTGTTTGCTCATTTTGGCCAACCTTTTTTAGCAAAAAGTTATCCACATCTTACGAGGAAATAAAAGAGATGAGGAGGTGGATACAAGAAATGACCAATTTGTTTCACAATTTTTATTTGCATTCCACATTGGACGATGCAACGAAATAGGTGGGTATATGAAGAAAAGGTCTTGATATTTATAAAAGGAACAACTAACGAGCATATTAAGTGACAACTCCTAAGTATTCGAAATATGAATTTCCCTTTCAAATCATGTTTGCTGCCACATTGGACGAGGGAATGAAAAATGCAATTGGAAGGTGAATACAAGAAGAAAGAAATAACTTTAATGAATGTATTGTTTGCATCCCATATCTCAATATCTCATGAGGAAATGAAAAAAAGCAAGATGGAAGTGGGTACAAAAAATGGGACAACAATGGGATATGTATTTACATATCCACTTTATATTAATCTTATCATTATGGGGAAATGCTCATTGCATTTACGGTTTCATCTCACATCGAATGATGAATGAAAAGGCAATAAGGAGGTGGTACAAAAAGAAATAGACCAATTTTTTCTTGTTTTATGGTTTGCATCCCACATCGAATGAACAAATGAAAAAGGCAAAAGTAAGGCGAGTACAAAAAAAGGTCTTTTTTTATTTAATTCCCACATTGGATGAGAAATAAAAGAGGCAAGAGGTATGTGGGTACAAGAAGGGCCAACTTATTTTTTTCTCCCTTTATGGGTTGTATCACACATTGAATGAATAGATGAATATGGGAAAAAGTGAAGCGAGGACAAAGTTTTCTCGGTCTATGGTGTGCATCCCCCATCGAATGAAAAAAAAAAGTAAGGCGAGTGTTAGTCCCAGATGGCTATAACAAGTATTGTAGAAGGGGAGTTGAATACAATACTCAAAATTTTCACAATTTTAATTCTATTATTGAAAATCTTTCAACAAGAATTACACATAGAAAACTTAAGACTGTTGCGGAAAAGAACAGATAAACTATTCTAACAATCTTACACAAAGTATACTAACAAAATAACTAAGAACACTTAGAACAAAGCTATAAAGTTTTTCAAGCAAACTGGAAATTCTTGCACTGAGAGAAATCTTCCAGTTTGCGTAGAGTATCAAAAGCACACAGTAATCTTCAAAGTCTCTCAAGATGTTCGTTTTTTCTGCATGGAGAGGTCTTCCTTTTATAGTGACAAGGAGTGTGCAAGCATTGAATGCTTGGGACACCTGTCATCTTCACACTTGTTGAGGATGTTGACTTCTGGAGAGTTGTGAAGTCCTTGTCACCTTTTACAAGGTACAGTCAGAAGAGCCCATGCATGAGAAAAGAACTTTATATGGAAATTGGCAATAAGACAAAATGTCACTTTATCCATGTAGAAAATATCTTCTCAATTTGTCTTCTAAAGATTGCACCACCGAAGGAAACTTGGGATATGTGACACATCTTTGGAGAAAGCATCTTTGAAACTTCTTTGAGATCCCACCGATGATAGCTTTGGGATATGTGACACATCTTTGAAGAAAGCATCTTTGAGACTTCTTTGAGATCCCACCGATGATAGCCTTGGGATATGTGACACATCTTTGAGATATGTGACATCATCTTTGGGATATGTGACATCATCTTTGGAGAAAGTATCTTTGAAACTTCTTTGAGATCCCACCGATGATAGCTTTGAGATATGTGACACATCTTTGAGATATGTGACATCATCTTTGGGATATGTGACATCATCTTTGGAGAAAGTATCTTTGAAACTTCTTTGAGATCCCACCGATGATAGCTTTGAGATATGTGACACATCTTTGAGATATGTGACATCATCTTTGGGATATGTGACATCATCTTTGGAGAAAGCATCTTTGAGACTTCTTTGAGATCCCACCGAAATTGGACTTCCATTGGTGGGATTCTTTGGTCGAAACAGAGAGAGATTTCGGTGGAGATATGTCCACCGATGTGTGAGAACACCATCGGTGGACAATGACTTGTATGTGTTGAGAAAAGATCTTTCACTTCCACAATGAGAGAATCTTTAATCTTGACTTTGGTTGATCTTTGATTTCACCAAACATTTGCTATCTTGTACAAGTCATTACAAAGAACCATGCATCCAAAATTTCTCTAAGTATAAAATGTTTTTCAAAGTATAAAAGGAGATCATGAGGTCATCTTCAAATCTTGATGACCCAACAATCTCCCCCTATTTGACGATGACATCCATACTTAGAAAAACATGAGTAAGACAGTGAATAATGCATATTGACCCTTCTTTACTCTTTTGGGTTCTTTTTCACACAGTCCATTTTTTTATTATTTTTTTTTTGTGTGTATGTATATATGATATTTACATATAAGAAAAAAAATAAAAAAAGGTATAGCTGTACAAATAATTGAAAGGAAAAAGAAAGAAGTATAAACAGTATGAACAGAATGAATATTACTTGCATCTTTGGAGGGGCGAGTTGAAACATGTGTCTGGCTTGAGGATTCTTCATTTTGATCAGCAGCCTGTTGATGTGTTGAAGAACTTTATCTTTCAGGCACTTTTGCTTTTCTTCAGATGTTTCAAATCTTCAAGTCATTCACTTACTCCAAAAGATTTCAGCCAAGAGAATCTGTGGGTTTTGATAGGAGACAACCCATTATAGTGACAAACTTTGAGGAGGGTTGAGTTTGAATGAATCAGCCTCAGGATGCTTCTGCCAGTCTCTTGCATTTTCTTTCTTTTCCTGTTTAGCATCATCAACTTGTCTTTTATTTGCTCCCCCTCAGTTAGATCAGTCGGTCTTTGTGTTACTCCCCCTCAGTTAGATCCGCCCGTACTGATGTGCTCCCCCTTGACCGGTCCGTCAATTTCCTCATTTTTTCAAGTTGGTCGCTGGATATAAGTACTGAGGGTTGATGTTGCTCCCCCTCAGATGAATTCTCCCCCTCAGCGGCCGACGCAGGAAAATCATCAAGAGAAAATGAAAAATTCGGCCATAAGCAAGACATTTTTTTTTGGCTTTCCCACCGAAAATGAAGGAGATTCCACCGAAAATTGGCAATTTTCGGTAGGATTTTTGGTGGAAAATCAGTAGATTTTTTTTATTTTTTTTTTGCTTTCCCACCAAAAATTAAGGAGATCCCACCGAAAATTGGCAATTTTCGGTAGGATTTTCGGTGGAAAATCAGTAGATTTTTTTTTTTTGCTTTCCTACCGAAAATTGAGGAGATTCCACCGAAAATTAAATTGGCAATTTTCGGTAGGATTTTCGGTGGAAAATCAGTAGAATTTTTTTTTTTGCTTTCATACCGAAAATTGAGGAGATTCCACCGAAAATTGGCAATTTCGGTAGGATTTTCGGTAGGAAATCTGCAGTTTTTTTTAAATCATTCCCACCGAAAATTTGCAAGAGTTAGACAAAAATTCGGTGGAATTTCTTGAAGAGGTTAAAGGAAATCTTCTAAGACATCTTCAGCAGAGTGTGGAGAAAGTCTTCTAAGGCATTATGGAGAAAATCTTCAAAGTGAAGAAAAGATTGGAATTTCATCTTCCAATTTTTGATGACCCAAAAAGATTGAGTTTGAGGATTTGGGGTGACATCTCCAGAATAGTTTGTAGTGGGTGGATTTTGTGAAAAGGAGAGATGGGTTGCAAACCAAGAGTGAAAAATGATGGAAGAAGGGATGGAGAAATTTGAGAGAGATACAATCTTTAAACAATGGCACATAGGAAGTTGGGTTAGGTGAGAGGAAGGGTATATGAGAAGCTAGATAAAATTGGTGGGGAGAGAATCGGTAGAGGAAATGGTAGAGGTCTACAACTTTGGTGAGATGAGATCATGGTGAAGACATCATTAAAAGAAAATATGTCTACCATGCTTGGGGGTGTAGGAGATATGAAGATTGATGGTAGATGAGAGATGTCGGTAGAAAGTAGCAGCTTCGGTGGTGATGTTGATCGGCAGCAGCAAACACCGAGATCAGCAGCCGATAGGAGAGGGTTTGGAGTTGCTTATTCGGTAGAATTTAAACTGGGTTTCGGCAGCTTTCAAGTGTAGTAGAAAAAGGGGTCGGTGGTGGTCTTCGGTGGAGAGAAATGGAGGGTTAGGCCAAAGAAAAAATTAAATAAGTAAATGGGATGGGTTTCGGTAGATGTGGTTCGGTAAAAGGAGGGGAGGATTTTTGAGTGGCTAAGGAGGAATAATGTTGGGTGTGATGTCATCTTGATCAAGATGATGTCATCAAAAAGTGTTTTCATAAATGGTTGCCGAAAGGACATGATGCAATTTTGATTTTTATAAAGGTTAAAAATAAAAGGTGGTTGAGATGAAGACAAAAGTGGAGGGATTTTGTGAGATGGGTTTGCATGGTTAGGAGATAATAGATGATGATGTCATGAGAGTAAAGAATTCTAAGGTTTTGTCAACTTTCTCACTTGTCCACATAGATCCATTTGCCCAGCTCAAAATCTGCAATCACAAAGAATTTATTTTCTAGGTACCCATTTGGTTGTGGGTCCTTTTGGGTTAGAAGAAAAAGAGTTGGTGTCACTTAGATCAAATCTTTCTTTCGGTCAGTCTTTGGCAAAATGAGAAGTATCACCACAGATATAGCAGTTTCTATAAAGAAGGATCTTTTTAGAATTGTGATATTTTTCTTTATTTTTGCTTTTAAAATATGTCCTCAAAGAATTTGATGAGGACTCAAAGATTTGGGGTGCAGCACCTAAAATTCCTTTTTCAAATTTTGGGAGGACCAAAAACTTTTCCTTTGAAAAGGACAATTTGAGACACACAGATCTGTGAAGAAAATCGGTTGGAGAAGACACACAGGTATATATATATATATATATATATATTTTTAAAAAAAAAATTGGAGGATTTCTTTTTGATAAAAAATCGGCACACATAAACTTTCCTTTTTCAGAGTTAGAAAATATTTTGCATGAGTTGGAAGAGAAGGATGCATCATCTAAAGACAATAGATAAAGAATTAAATGCTTCAATCTTTTCAGCATCAGAGAGAGATAGAAATGGATGTACCTGTGGTGAGGAGGAGAATCACTTAGCTGATACAAGAGCAGTTGAGGAGTCATTCGCTTTCAGATGTGGGTTCATCTGCCAAATCATAAGATTTAGCAGGCAGACCCTTTCCTCTTCTGACAAGTCTTTCATTTCTTTCCTTTTCTCTCTTGTATTTTTCCTTGTATCTTTCAGCCCGGTCAGAATTTGCAGAAGAAAGGTGTTGGATGAACTTTTGGGAATCATATTTGGATCTTTCCGATTTTGAGGAAAATCGGCCTGAGGAAGCAGTTCTGGGTCTTTCAAAATGTTTACTTTTACACTCAGAAGCAAAATGACCCTTTTTACCACAGTTAAAACATTCCTCATTAGATTTGTCCAGAGAAGAGTGTTTGGAGAGAGAAGAGGATGATTTTCTACCAAACTTAGATTTTCCAGAAGAGAGATGAGATTTGGATTTAGAGTATCCATCCAATATGGCCATTTCATCAGATAATTTATCAACTGAAGTTTCCTCACATTCATCCTTAGCATCACTAAGATATGCCTCTGAATGATCATTGGGATCTTCTTGACTATTATGGTCAGAGTCAGATGGGTAGGTGATTTTAGGAAAACACTTAGTCTTTTTGGAAGAGTCACTTAGGAGAGCAAGAGAAGAGTTCTTTATAAACCAACATGGACTTTTGATTAAGTATTCTCCTATATCTACAACAAGAATAAGATCTTAAGTTATAACCAACATGGACTTTTGATTCTAAGATTGATAGTTCGTAAAAGTATGTATTAACGATTTAACCCTAAAAGTTTAAAATGGTGAAAACATTAATATGAGGTGATATGCAAACCTAACCGATTTATATTATTTTGCATATAGTGTTACTTTGAATAGTCAATATTGTGACATAAAATGATGTCGGTCTATATATTAAAGGTATATCATATGATGTGTTTGACGGTGGAACGAATTTATGATGCTAGTTAAAAATGATATGATAAATAATATTAATTTAGAAATAATTATTGATTGATTTTGCGTCTAGGAATTCTCGGAAAAACAGTTTTATATGAATTGTTAATATTTCTTGAACTCAATGTTATTTCTGATAATAAAAGACAACATATTAAAAAAAACGTACTTATCGAGGGCCCATTTTACATCTCGCCCAAAGCCTACAATATGTCAGGAACGACCCTGCGTGAGACCACAGTGAATATTTGATGTGTTTCACCTTTGAATGCTTGTTATGTTTTTCAAATGACGTTGTGAAGGTTTAGAGTTTTTTTTTTATTGTGAAGATCCGATGTTTAACACATGAAGGGTCGATTATATGTAAAAAAACCCATCCAATGTTTTCAAAATGGTTTTAGAGGCCCCACGGGACTATTGTTAAACACTTAGTCTTTTTGGAAGAGTCACTTAGGAGAGCAAGAGAAGAGTCACAACACATGGGGTTGGCTCCTCTTGGTCGATCCTTTTAACTCACATGGTTGACTCATTTTGGTTGACCCTCCGAACAATAGTGTTTGCTCATTTTGGCCAACCTTTTTTAGCAAAAAGTTATCCACATCTTACGAGGAAATAAAAGAGATGAGGAGGTGGATACAAGAAATGACCAATTTGTTTCACAATTTTTATTTGCATTCCACATTGGACGATGCAACGAAATAGGTGGGTATATGAAGAAAAGGTCTTGATATTTATAAAAGGAACAACTAACGAGCATATTAAGTGACAACTCTTAAGTATTAGAAATATGAATTTCCTTTTCAAATCATGTTTACTGCCACATTGGACGAGGGAATGAAAAATGCAATTGGAAGGTGAATACAAGAAGAAAGAAATAACTTTAATGAATGTATTGTTTGCATCCCATATCTCAATATCTCATGAGGAAATGAAAAAAAGCAAGATGGAAGTGGGTACAAAAAATGGGACAACAATGGGATATGTATTTACATATCCACTTTATATTAATCTTATCATTATGAGGAAATGCTCATTGCATTTACGGTTTCATCTCACATCGAATGATGAATGAAAAGGCAATAAGGAGGTGGTACAAAAATGAAATAGACCAATTTTTTCTTGTTTTATGGTTTGCATCCCACATCGAATGAACAAATGAAAAAGGCAAAAGTAAGGCGAGTACAAAAAAAGGTCTTTTTTTATTTAATTCCCACATTGGATGAGAAATAAAAGAGGCAAGAGGTATGTGGGTACAAGAAGGGCCAACTTATTTTTTTCTCCCTTTATGGGTTGTATCACACATTGAATGAATAGATGAATATGGGAAAAAGTGAAGCGAGGACAAAGTTTTCTCGGTCTATGGTGTGCATCCCCCATCGAATGAAAAAAAAAAGTAAGGCGAGTGTTAGTCCTAGATGGCTATAACAAGTATTGTAGAAGGGGGGTTGAATACAATACTCAAAATTTTCACAATTTTAATTCTATTATTGAAAATCTTTCAACAAGAATTACACATAGAAAACTTAAGACTGTTGCGGAAAAGAACAGATAAACTATTCTAACAATCTTACACAAAGTATACTAACAAAATAACTAAGAACACTTAGAACAAAGCTATAAAGTTTTTCAAGCAAACTGGAAATTCTTGCACTGAGAGAAATCTTCCAGTTTGCGTAGAGTATCAAAAGCACACAGTAATCTTCAAAGTCTCTCAAGATGTTCGTTTTTTCTGCATGGAGGGGTCTTCCTTTTATAGTGACAAGGAGTGTGCAAGCATTGAATGCTTGGGACACCTGTCATCTTCACACTTGCTGAGGATGTTGACTTCTGGAGAGTTGTGAAGTCCTTGTCACCTTTTACAAGGTACAGTCAGAAGAGCCCATGCATGAGAAAAGAACTTTATATGGAAATTGGTAATAAGACAAAATGTCACTTTATCCATGTAGAAAATATCTTCTTAATTTGTCTTCTAAAGATTGCACCACCGAAGGAAACTTGGGATATGTGACACATCTTTGGAGAAAGCATCTTTGAAACTTCTTTGAGATCCCACCGATGATAGCTTTGGGATATGTGACACATCTTTGAAGAAAGCATCTTTGAGACTTCTTTGAGATCCCACCGATGATAGCCTTGGGATATGTGACACATCTTTGAGATATGTGACATCATCTTTGGGATATGTGACATCATCTTTGGAGAAAGTATCTTTGAAACTTCTTTGAGATCCCACCGATGATAGCTTTGAGATATGTGACACATCTTTGAGATATGTGACATCATCTTTGGGATATGTGACATCATCTTTGGAGAAAGTATCTTTGAAACTTCTTTGAGATCCCACCGATGATAGCTTTGAGATATGTGACACATCTTTGAGATATGTGACATCATCTTTGGGATATGTGACATCATCTTTGGAGAAAGCATCTTTGAGACTTCTTTGAGATCCCACCGAAATTGGACTTCCATTGGTGGGATTCTTTGGTCGAAACAGAGAGAGATTTCGGTGGAGATATGTCCACCGATGTGTGAGAACACCATCGGTGGACAATGACTTGTATGTGTTGAGAAAAGATCTTTCACTTCCACAATGAGAGAATCTTTAATCTTGACTTTGGTTGATCTTTGATTTCACCAAACATTTGCTATCTTGTACAAGTCATTACAAAGAACCATGCATCCAAAATTTCTCTAAGTATAAAATGTTTTTCAAGGTATAAAAGGAGATCATGAGGTCATCTTCAAATCTTGATGACCCAACAGCGAGTACAAAAAGAAAAGGTCTTTTATGGCTTACATCCCACATTGGATGAGAAATAAAAGAGGCAAGGAGAATGTGGGTACAAGAAGGGCCAACTTTTTTTTTCTCCATTTATAGTTCACATTGAATGAATAGAAAAAAAGGGGAAAGGGTGAATCAACGACAAAATTCTCTCAGTTTAAGGTTTGCATCCCACATCGAATGAAAATTTTTTTGCAAAAGTAAGGCGAGTACAAAAAGAAATGGTCTTTTTTGGTTTACACCCCACATTGGATGAGAAATAAAAGAGACAAAAACAATGTGGATACAAAAAGAAAGAACTAACTTTTATAAATGTACTAGATATGTACTCGCGCGCGATGCGGCGCGAAATATCTCGAATCTAAAACCGATAATTCAAAAAAATAAGTCTGTTTCATGTTCATATTTATTCGCTTTTAAATCGCATATCAAATGTATAAAATTAAAGGTTAATATGGTTAATTAGTCAAAAAATGAAAAATATTTGTTCGATAGTAGGGTCTTCAAACCCATAACATTTGTGCTCGTTTTGAAGGTTTTGATGAACGGTTATAATGGTATAATTTATAAAAAAAGAAAAACATATTTGTTTAATGTATTTTAGTTTATGTATGTTGATATGATAAAGATGTAAAATGAAAAATGAAAGGAGAATGGATATAAAGTAAATTAAATAACTAATTATAATGGTATAAATTGTAATTTAAAAATAAAAAATAATTTTATTTTTAATTATCATGTTGAACGTTGGAGGTTTTAAAGTTTTTAAACTCGTACATTATTAAAATTTGTACTTCTTAAAAATTCAAGAATAACCGTAACAGGAATTATTTTTAAAGAAGTATAATAGATAAATATAGATAAGAGCGTAAAATGTACACGTTTAAAAAAAATCTCGGTACGTCATTCTTGAAAAATCTTGATACGTATTTATGATATTTCACAATATTATTAAGTTAAAAAAATATTCAATAATAAACTTATTTTGAAATTATTGACGAGAATATTGTAATAATATAATTTGTAAAAATGCATTTATTAACATGTTTTAGTTAAACTATGATTATGTATTTTTAATATTATAAGGGTGTAAAATGAAAATGAATAATGTAAGAGATATAAAACAAATTAATTCGTACATGTTTATGATATTTAATAATATGATTAAATCCAAAAATATTCAATATTAGGCTCATTTCGAAGGTATTGACGAGACGATTACAATAGTGTAATTTATAAAAAAAGAAATGTATTTTTTTAATACATTTTAGTTCATATACATTATTTATGTTTATATTATAAGAGTCTAAAATGAAAAATAAAAAAGTAAGTGATTGAAATGAAACTACATACCTAATTATAAGGATAGTAAATGTAACATATAAATTAAAAAAATTGATTTAAGGAGAGATTTAAGGAGGAGTGAATCTGGGTATGTTAATTGAACTTATAATGTAAATTGCGTCCAGATACATGTTTAGGCGGGAAAATATTGAAATCGGCTCACCGAAAGTCGTCACGTGGGATACTAGTTACTTATTTGTTATATGTATATAGATTGTTTACAACCCATATCTCATGAGGAAATGAAAAAAATCAAGTTGGAAGTGGGTACAAGAAATGGGCCAACAATGGAATATGTATTTACAAATCCACTTTATATTAATCTTATCATTTATGGAGAAATGCGCATTGCATTTACGGTTTCATCCCACATCTAATGAAAAGGCAATAAGGATGTGGTACAAAAGAAATAGACCAATTTTTTTCTTGTTTTATGGTTTGCATCCCACATCGAATGAACAAATGAAAAAGACAAAAGTAAGGCGAGTACAAAAAGAAAGAGTCTTTTTTTGATTTACTTCCCACATTGGATGAGAAATAAAAGAGGCAAGAGAAATGTGGGTACAAGATGGGCCAACTTATTTTTTCCTCCATTTATAGGTTATATCCCACATTGAATGAATAGATGAAAATGGGAAAGAGTGAAGCGAGGACAAAGTTTTCTCAGTTTATGCTTTGCATCCCACGTCGAATGAAAATAAAAAAGGCAAAAGTAAGGCGAATACAAAAGAAAATGGTGTTTTCTGGTTTACATCCCACATTGGATGAGAAATAAAAAAGGCAAGAGAAATGTGGGTACAAGAAGGGTCAACTTATTTTTTTCTCCATTTATGGGTTGCATCCCACATCGAATGAAAAAATAAAAAAAGGCAAAAGTAAGGCGAGTACAAAAAGAAAGAGTATTTTCTGGTTTACATCCCACATTGGATGAGAATTAAAGAGGCAAAAAGAATGTGGGTACAAAAAGAAAGAACTAAGTTTTATGAATGTATTGTTTACATCCCATATCTCATGAGGAAATGAAAAAAAAACAAGTTGGAAGTGGGTACAAAAAATGGGTCAACAATGGAATATGTATTTACATATCCACTTTATATTAATCTTATCATTTATGGAGAAATGCACATTGTATTTACGGTTTCATCCCACATCTAATGAAAAAGCAATAAGGAGGTGGTACAAAAAGAAATAGACCAATTTTTTTCTTGTTTTATGGTTTGCATCCCACATCGAATGAACAAAAAAAAGGCAAAAGTAAGGCGAGTACAAAAAGAAAGGGCCTTTTTTGATTTAGTTCCCACATTGGATGAGAAATAAAAAAGGCAAGAGAAATGTGGGTACAAGATGGGCCAACTTATTTTTTTCTCCATTTATAGGTTATATCCCATATTGAATGAATAGATAAAAATGGAAAAGAGTGAAGCGAGGACAAAGTTTTCTCAGTTTATGGTTTGCATCCCACATCGAATGAAAATAAAAAAGGCAAAAGTAAGGGAGTACAAAAGGAAATGGTCTTTTCTGGTTAATATCCCACATTGGATGAGAAATAAAAAAGGCAAAAGGAATGTGGGTACAAGAAGGGTCAACTTATTTTTTTCTCCATTTTATGATTTGCATCCCACATCGAATGAAAAAATATAAAAAGGCAAAAGTAAGGCAAGTACAAAAAGAAAGGGTCTTTTCTGGTTTACATCCCACGTTAAATGAGAAATAAAAGAGGCAAAAAAAATGTGGGTGCAAAAAGAAAGAACTAAGTTTTATGAATGTATTGTTTACATCCCATGTCTCATGAGGAAATGAAAAAAAACAAGTTGGAAGTGGGTACAAAAAATGGGTCAACAATGGAATATGTATTTACATATCCACTTTATATTAATTTTATCATTTATGGGGAAATGCCAATTACTTTACGGTTTTCATCCGCCATCGAATGATGAATGAAAAGGCAATAAGGAGGTGGTACAAAAAGAAATAGACCATTTTTTGCTCATTTATGGTTTGTAGGGGTGAGCAAAACCCGACCGGTCCGAATAACCCGACCGGCCCGACCCGAAATTGTAACGAAAAATTCGTCACCCGAATGCCCCGAGCCGAAATTTTAAGCGGGTAAAATAGGATCGGGTTGGGTTTGGGTTTTCCCACCCGATCCGACCCGAATATCCGATTTATTAAAAAATTATTATTTTTATAAAATACACATTCCTCATTTCCTCCCACTGACCTGCTAAAACCTAAATACCCATATTTGATATTTCAGTTTCACTTTCTAACCTAAAACCTAAATACCCATCCCTTCCACTGACCCACTCCCACGATTCCCATCCAGCCGCCATCACCAAGAACTTCATCGCCGCCCACCCATCACCGAGAAGTCCATCGCCGACCACCAAAATCGAGTGTTGAGGCCATCGAGACTTCCACAGAAGTGACATAACTCCTCAACTCCTTCGACGTTCGACATTTCACTCAGACACAGAGTATGTTTCGACTTTTCTTTGCTTTCTAGGTTTTGAACGGTTTTGGGTCTCTGAATTCTGATTTCTTCTTTGCCTTTGGTGTCTGAATTTTTTGTTTATGGTTTCTGATTTTTTGATTCACAGGTTTTGAACTCCCCAACCTGTTGCCCCCGACCGACCCGAACCCGGCCCCGATACCCGAACCCCGATTACTAGATTGGACGGGTTTCGGGTGGTCTCACACCACCCCGAAATCCGATCGGGTGGTGGAGTTTTGGCCCCGATCCGACCGACCCGACCGATTGCACACCCCTAAATTGGTTTGCATCCCACATCGAATGAACAAATGAAAAAAGAAAAAAGAAAGCCCAGCCGCCGCCGTCCGGCTAACGATCTGCCGTCCTGCTGGCTTCCAGGGGCCATGGCCGACGATGCCTACTGCTGCCGCTGACTGCAGCCTGCGACCGCCGCTGCGCTCCGCTGCTGCCGACTAACGCCGCTGCAACCTGCTGCCGTTGTGACTCTCTCTCATTGTCTCTCTCAGATTTCAAAATTAAACCCACCGCCGGTAAGTTCTCCGTCATCAACGTGCTTCGGTTTATAGAAGTTTCAACTTCTAAATCCCCCATGTGGCTTTGAATCCCTCTGTGGCTCTCATATCTGAGAAGAAGTCGTTCGGCTCCACTCCGATGACCATAATTACGTTTATCGGTGATACAATGGAAGATCTCCCGACCATCGCCACCAAACTCCATGACTTTTACGACGAACCCTATGGTGAAATTGTCAAAGCCTCTGGAGAGTACTTGGTAACGTTAATGGTAGCAAAAATGTGGAAATACCGTAAACGTTGGAAATTCCGATACCCCTACAATCTCAGTAAGAAAATTAATTTTATCTCGGTTACTTGGCATGATCAGCAAATAGGAAAAATCAAGAAAGTAAAGTGGACCATACCCACTTTCAAAAAGGAGGAAATCGTCAAAGAAATGTGGCACCTTCCCACTGTTTCTCCTTACGTTCTGGCTGTGATTGTGCAAAAAAGAAGAGGAATCAATTCATTGATCGCCTCTAGTTGTAACTGCAGGGGCCTTGCCTTTCCTCGGGAAGTTCAGGTTCGTCGGGAGACTATCTCGATCCATGTGGTGGATAGACAAGCTAACGAAGCGGCTCCATTGACTACGAGACACTTTCGTTTTTTATCTTGTCCTAAATGTTACAGTGTTTTTCAGTCTTTCATTTCGCTTTGTATTAATGTTTTCTGTAACGGTCAAAAATTTAATGATAGGATTGTTCTCCCGATCGGGTGATGGATTGGCCGAAGCACGATCGTGACGCAATCATTTCTATTCAAAAAGAAAAAAAGAAAAGTAAGGCGAATACAAAAGGAAAGGGTATTTTCTGGTTTACATCACATTGGATGAGAAATAAAAGAGACAATAGGAATGTGGGTACAAGAAGGGCCAACTTATTTTTCTCCATTTATGGGTTGTATCCCACATTGAATGAATAGATGAAAATGAGAAAGAGTGAAGCGAGGACAAAATTTTCTCAGTTTATGGTTTGCATCCCACATCGAATGAAAAAATAAAAAAAAGGTAAAAGTAAGGCGAGTACAAAAAGAAATGGTATTTTTTGATTTACATCCCGCGTTGGATGAGAAATAAAAGGGGCAAGAAGAATGTGGGTACAAGAAGGACAAACTTATTTTTTTCTCCATTTATGGTTTGTATCCCACATTGAATGAATAAATGAAAGGGGAAAGAATGAAGCGATGACAAAATTTTCTCAGTTTATGGTTTGCATCCCACATCGAATTAACAAATAAAAAATGCAATAGTAAAGTGTGTAGAAAAAGAAATGGCATACCTTATCTCAATGTATGATTTGCATCCCACATCATAATCATTTTATAGGAATATAATAAAATTATATTTATCTTTCATGGTAATCATGTTTTCCGAATCTGGAAAAATTATAACTCTCCCTTACACTTTATCCATTTTGGGAAAAAATTGTCTTCGATAATCTTTTGGAGCAAAAACTTGCTCAAAATCTTTTTTGGATGAGGTTCATCTAGGATTTGACTAGACTACATCCTTGACAATTTGGAAACAAAAAAACAAAGCGGCCGTCTGAGACTAAGCCTGACCACAGAATGCTGACCCCTATACTCGAACCCGGGGTGGATGGGATATTCCGCCACATCCCTACTTGCTCAAAATCTTAAAAGCTACGTTTTCTCCATTTTGGAGAATCCGTCTAAGATGCTCTAAATAACATAAAATATTATGTATATATAATTATATATATATAGAGAGAGAATGGGGAGTTTATTTGCAAACCTGCTCATTTATACAAACTTTACAAACCACTGTATACCATTGATTTCATTTATCAACAACTGAGACTACTAAATTACTTTAAATTATTTATGTTAACCAACTTATCTAATTAACATAAATTATATTAAATTTGGGTTTAAATGGTAAATTTGACAAAACAAATAGATTTATTAAGAGAGAGTACTTTTTATGGAAATTACTTTATTTCTAGAGGTTCCTTTTTATTCGTTTTTAATTAATTAATTAATACAAATTATATTAAATTTGATTGATTTTAATTTTTTAATATGGAACTTCCCTTTTAGGGCATCCGCAATGGTCGACCTATTGCCAAAGACTTGAGGAATAAAAAAAAATAAAAAAATAAGGTGGGACCCACAATAACTTGATCTCAATTTAGAAACCCTCTCACAAGACTTCTTCAAATGACTTGGTCTGCACCAAGTCATTAGAGCATCTCCAATGGTGCACTTCAAAAGCTTGAAGAAAGACTTGAAATGGGCCCCACATATTTTTTTATTACAAAAAATTGGGTTTATTTGCTAAAGACTTGATGCAGATCAAGTCTTTGAAGAGTTGGTTGTGAGAGGCTTGCCAAGCTATTCATCAAGTCATTGTGGGTCCCACATCTTTTTTTATTTTTTTATATTCATCAAGTCATTGGCAATGACTTTGCCATTGTGGATGCCCTTAGTATCAAGCTATTACTTTAATTAATAAACAAATGGTGGGGTCCACCACTCAAAGACTTGATCAAGTCTTTTTTGGTCACCATTGGAGATGCTCTTATTTATGGAAATTACTTTATTAGAATGTAATCATGGATGATACATATGGACTATTTTAAGATGAATATTGTTTTATGTGATTTCCTTTCTATGATGAATTGTGAATGAAATATGATTTAGATGAAAAAAAGTTTTTGAATGAAATCATTAATGTCTGAAATAACTAGTTGAAGGAAATCATGAAATCATTATTAGATGAAATAAGTTTCGAGAACAACATTATTAAATAAAATAAGTTTGAATGAAATATGTTTTGAATGAAACAAATATTCATTAACCCGAGCACCACTGGACCACCTCCACAAAACCACCATCTCCTTCAACCCCCCCGGAAGACGAAAGACAGTTGATTTTCTGAGGGCACAACCGATTGATTTAAAGCACCATCAATCGATTCAGATTTGGATTTTATTTCAAAGATGGTGACTGGAGCATGTTAGGTCACCGGAGCAGGTCAGGTTGCCGAAGATGGTCACGATGGCACCTCTCTTTCCTCTTTCCCATCCACCTCCCACGACCTCTCCGATGAGAAGTTCATAATGACACATATTTTAATTAATAAGTTTCATCCATGTGATTTGCCTTTGTAGCTAGCGTAGGGGTATACAAAAAACCACCAACCTGCTAACAATCCAATCAAACCCAACCCGCTGAGCCGTCGAACCGCCAAACCGCTAATTATAAGAGTTGAAATTGGGTTAGGAAAACTCAACCCAACCCAAACCGCCAACCCGCCGTTAATTTTTTATTATAATAAAAAAATATTATATATATAAACACACACACACGATACTTGTAGGCCCAAATTACTTTATAAGAACAACCCGGAATACTTTCCATTGAACAAGAGTTGCGTCTTAGAATCATAATTGTTAGATAGTAAACTGTTTGCAATTTGCATTAAGCATCATAAGTTAATATTTTTTGATTTATTGTAACTTTGTATTTTTTACATCTTAGCATCATAAGTTAGATAGGAAACTGTTTGATTTTTTATTTTTTGTAACTTTGTATTTGTTACATCTTAGCATCATAACTTAGATAGTTAACTCTATTCATGTGAGCAATGGAAAATACTCACAAATCTAAAAAAATTGAAGATAATGATGAACCAAATACGTGTAAGAAAATGAGTGGTAGAACTTCAAAAATGTTTGGGATCATTTTTCGATAAAGGACTCAAGGTGTGTTTGTAACTTTTGTGGAAAAGACTATGCTTATCATAGTAAAAGAATTGGTACAAGTTATAGTGGAATCACTAAAGAAACCAATGTAAGAAGTATTTGGATAGTGTGTGCGATAAAAAACAAAAATTGCTTAGCTTTCGGTGTCGTTACTGCTTTTGGTTGGTGGTTCTATCGAAAACAACCCACAAGGACCATCTTAAACTCATATACCAGCCATATACTTAATCATTGGGACCATCTCAAACCTAAGAAATCAATGGGACTTAATAGTTGATGGTTTCAACCTATTTCGGAGGTGGGTGAGATTGATGGACTAAATCACACCAATAAGAGGGGTGGTGCTAGAGGTTTAGGAGGGGGAGGGGTGGTGCCACAGGTTTTTGAGAGAGATAGACCATCAGTCCATCATGACCTGCCATCGTCTCTGTGGATCAAAGGCCAACCCTATGTGTGTATATATACATGTATATATGGGAACCCTTGTCGCTATCGGTGATGTGGGATCGTTTATGTGGTTGTGGAAGTGTATCGGTTATTGCCACGTATATTGGAACCCTAGTCGCTTATGATTAATCTTAAATTATTGTAAAAACAAATCACATTACACGTTTTGCATAAAAAATAACATTTCATCCATTTCCCCATATTGCAAATTATACATATTAAGTTTGTCATAAAACTCGTGATACATAGGTGGATAGTTTTGTATACCTCATATATCTTTTTTCGTAGATGTATTGTTTTTGCAAGGACAATTGGGTTAGTTTAACAATATAATGATCATTGTTTTTATCCATTTCAAATACCACTCTTCTTATCCGGTGACACAAAACTATCTTCTCTGGTGATACAAAATCCCGTCATCGATTATTTCCCTTCCATATTAGGTTTTTCTGGGATGAAGTTTTGTGTTGAATGTTTTGAAGAACAAATCTGTAGTAGTTCTGGCTTATCCCCTGCAAAAAGCTTCCATATTTATGTTGGAAGACGATTAGTTGACAGAGGATGCTCAACTGGGAATAAAGTTCATCATCTATTTTAATTGGCATCCAACTTTAAAGAAAAGTGGTTGGTTTTAGTTTTTTTTTTGTGATGATGTATAGAACAATTTAGGAATTTCTTGGGTGGTAGAAGGATCTTCAAGACATTTCAAGATTTAAACGAGGGGCAAGTCACCCATTAAACTGAACGAGTGTTTATGTTGGGTCATCAAACTTCATACGTCATACTTTTTAGGTCATGTATGATCGTCTGACGTATTTGGTAGTTACCATTTTGATGAGTTATACATTGGCAAAGTGTCACAAGTCATAGTAAACCATGATTTCTTGATTGCATTAACTAAATAAAAATAGACGATAAAGAAAATCCTAGCATCTGTTTCGGTCTAGAAATATGTGAACTAATGTAAAGGTAAGTACCATATTGCTTTAAATCTCATCTTAATCATCACTTTCTTCCTTATTCTTTTTCTTATGGAAATCTTACTAAAATCATCTTATTGATACCAACCTCTTATATCATTGTTATTGATCGTATCATTCAAAATCAAATCACACTGATGGGTATTTATTTTAACAAAAAGGTAACAAAAAACTAAGATAAAAAAGTAACAAATTTAAATAGAAGTGAACAATAATGGAGAGACAAAAGCACAACGCTTAGGAGGAGAGTGATCATCAATGAGAAGACAATAACACACGACTTAGAGGAGGAGAATAAACATCAATGAATAGACGAAAAGATAGGGCTTGAAGAAAAAGGGTGACCTATGATCTCACCCCATTGCCATCTTCTCTATCATTAACGTTCCCCACTTACGAACATAGATAACAGTCGAAGTGGGAATTAATGGAAACCAAGGGGTGGAGGGGGAGGAGATATGGGTGAACTTATCTGTAACGTGCATCGAACGAAGACGTTGAATGACGTTTTGACAATGCAAAAGTTATTTTGATGAAAATCGACCAGAGTACACAAGGACCAATAACCGTGAAGTTTTAATGCTTTTATCAAAACTAGAAGAAATAGTACAAGGACAAAATACCCATAATTAACATACCATAAGGATCACATCCACAATTATTTCATTTTTGGAACATAAGATATTAATTTAATTTAAAACACATAGTTATATAATTTTTAATAGTAGAGGGTAATAAATGAAAATAAATGAAGGGTGTCAAAGTGTGGTGTGGGTACCCAAAAGAATATTCCTGTAGGAAGGGCATTTCCGGAATAACAATTCAAAATTCATCCACTAGCATCCAATGTTACCTTCACTCATAGCCGTTGGATCAAACGATCATGATGAAATCCGACGGCTGAGAATGAAAGTTTGACTAGTGTGCAGAATGAGGTAAAGAAATGAATGATTGGGCTCTTTCAGGTTTAGACCTTTGACCAGAAGAGAGAGATTTTTAGAGAGAGAGAGAGAGAGTAAGAGAGAAGAAGAAGGTGGGGGAGGGTTGCGTGTGCTGTCGCGAATTCCTCCTCCACGGCGGTGGCGGTGGCGGTCGTCGTTTTGGAAGAGATTTGAAATTTGAGAGTTCGTAGAGAAAGTGTTGTAGTTTCTAGAGAGAGAAGGTGGAATTAGGGTTATGATTTTCGAAACATAATGAATGTGATGCGTCGTTTGAAGAGTATCGCTTCTGGTCGTTCGTCCGTTTCAGATCCCGTGAGTTTTCATCGGTTATGTTTGATTTGAACGAAATGGAAAGTTTTGATTTATTAGGAATATTTGTTTCTTCATGCGATTTATCGAATTCTATACGATTAATAGTTGAATAAATTTACTTCGATTTGTTTGAAATGTTGTGTGATCTCTATTGCTTCGATACTGTTACTGTGTGTTTCGTGGAGAGATTAAACATTGTTGTGCTTCGGAATTATCAAAATGCAGATGCTTTTATTCTTCTTCTTGTGAAGTGGTACTGTTTAATTTTGTAGTAATTTGTTTTTAGAAAGTTGATATAAAGCATATTTATTGGTGATATTATGTGAGTGTGGAACTGTGCATCTGATTAATTTTGGCTACTGGAATGCTTGTGGAAAACAAGTATTAATGTTATCAATGGCATTTTGGAATGAAATGTGTTAGATTTGTTCCTAATATGCTTAGAAACCCTTGGAGGTTTACTATCTGGAAATTTCAGTGGTGGTTTGCTTCATGTTTGGCGTCGTCTGCATGTTGTTTGTGCTTTCTTAAGAAAGAATCTGAGTGCGTTTGGTATGCAGAGTGTATAGAACATGGCAGAACAGATAACATGATCAAGTTATCCCTAATAAGTTGTTTATAACCACTTGGGTTGTGGTGTACCGGTAAAGCCCTTGGGGGATGTAGTTGAAGCTCATCTACCCAGGGTTCAAATCCAGGCACTGCCAAAGCCCCTGTGGTCATGGAGGTTCACCTGCGATGACTCCAGGCCATTCGTGGTCGCCTGGGGATTAATTGGTGCGCGTAAGCGGGCTCGGAAACCCACGGTTACCCAAAAAAAAGTTGTTTATATATTTTGATTAATCATGTAATTTATTAAAATTTAATGAAATAAATATGTTTTTATAACAAAATATATTAGTTAGAAAGTTTTCTTCAAGACGACACCAAATTAAAAAGTTTATTTAGTTTCCAATTTTTATTTTCCAACATTTTCTATATTTTTTTACTATTAATATCTAATAATTTACATAAATTAATCAAAACATAAAAACTATATAAAAACAATATTTTGAGGACAATAAAGTGAAAGTTTAAAGAGTAAAATACAATAAATAAAATTTAAAGAATGAATAAAAAAAGAAGCCGTATTTGATGTTTTAAAAGAATTAGATTTTATTTTGAGGTTATATAAGGTAAAACATAAGTTTGTTCCACCTTGTTCATATAAAAGTCATGCCAAACCTTGTTCAGTCCTGTCCAGTATACCAAACGCACCCAAAGGGGTATATCACAGAGGGTTGAAATTGGTCTTAGAAGTTAACCCTAAACCGTTAAGAGAACCTAGAAGTCACTTGTTTTGGTTTTTGTGAGTTTTATTGTGCATTATTGCTCATTTTGTTTTGCTTACTTCCTTCTTTTGCTTCTGTTTTTGAATGATTGATCCCTGATGATGAAATTAGTTTAAGCATAATGATAGATTAAGGTTAATATGAGTGATGGGTAGATTCTTTTTACCCTAACTTGTTTAATTTTTCTATTGCTGTGTGGTGTGTACTTGAACTTGATGCTTTTGTAGGGTGGAGATTCTAGCATTAAGAGGGTAAAAGTTGAGCAAGAGGTAGTAGAATCACATGTTATTGATGGACCACAATCAGTAGATAAGAGTACTGCTGATGTAGAGCAGTATATGGATGCTACATCTACAGATATGACTGCAAGCACATCGAACACATCTTCTATTGCTAAGCCGGAAAAATCTGATTTTGATGAGCTTCCAAAGGAAATGCATGAAATGAAAATTAAGGAAGATAAATCCGAAGACAAGGTAAGATTTATATTGACGAAGTGACTTGTGAATTTTTTTCATAAGTCGTGGGAAACAACCTCTTTGCTCTTTGGGTGTAGGATCGTGTGTGAGAAGTTGAGGTTATCGTGAGAAGTGGATCTGAACCATTGATCATTTTTAATCAAATGCCCTCCCATGAATTGCGCCTTAGAAGAGAATTGATCCGGTGCATCTCGATGCATCTTATCTTGGTGCATCTCGATGCATCTTATCTTGGTGCATCTCATCCTAACGTGCATCCATTTCTCATCCAACGGTTGATAACCACTTCTCACGCTTCTCACATTAACCTCAACTTCTCACCGGAACCCAACCCTTGCTCTTTGGGGTATAGGTCAGGCCTGCCTACATTTTACCCTCCCCGGGTGGGATAAACTGGTTTGGTTTATGTTTCTAATAGTTTGTTGTAAAGCAGGAAATTGAGGCTACTGTTGTCAACGGTAATGGAACGGAAAAGGGTCAGATAATAGTGACTAGTGTCGGTGGTCAAAATGGACAACCGAAGCAGGTGATCATTCTTTAGATTATTATAATCATGAAAGTTATTGCTTTACGCGTCATCCTCGTTTTTGGTTTTCTTTTTGTATTTAATACGTCTTTCGTACTCCAGCCTCATCCCTTTAGGGCTTCTCCAACCCAACGATAAAAAAACGCCATTTTGCCGGGATTGGAAACCCCAACTGCCCGCAAAAAGAACGGCATTTAATCATTTGATTGTTGCGATTTAGGTTAAAGTTGGTCGGGTGTGAAATTATATCTTGTGCATGATCCGTGCCTCTAACAACCTTTCTGCATACTTGCTAATCTCATTGCTGGGGTATTTTAGTAAATTGAGTGCTTATATGTAATGTTTTACTTACATTACTGATCCTGTTTTGTAGACTTTGTCTTACATGGCGGAACGCGTGGTTGGCACTGGTTCCTTTGGTGTTGTGTTTGAGGTACTTGGATATGATTTAAATTGCGTAGAACTCAAATCTGTATTGTACCCCATGCTTTCTATCTACATCTAAATCTAAAGATGAAATAGAAATGATTTAAATAAACCTTTGTTTTCCGTCTATGCTTTGTGGTGCAACCGCCACAAAATGGATCTAGTGATCCACTCCGAACACCGGATCCACGGGCCCAATTGCCGTTGATTTTGAAGAATGCCTGAACAAGGGTATTGGAATAAAGCTTCGAAATTAATATGAAAACCCTATGCCTAATTGACAACTCCTACCAGCTATATATAGAAAAATCTGTATCCAAATAAGGAAACTAACTAACTAGATAAGGATACCATGTACAAGGGATAAAGAAAAAATAATGGCGTTCTAAATCAATACGTCTACTTGAGATTTTACTCTTAGGTGGCGTTTGTTTTTTTAAGAGGTGGTGCTGAAGTCTGAAGTCTAATCAATAAGACCGTTTGTTTTTGTAAACTGATAAATGTCGGAATTTGTTTAACTTGTGTATTTTTACCCATTAGAATATTATAGTGTTGAGTTTATATATAAATTTATACAATTTCACATATTTATTCGTCATCATTACGAAATTTGCATCCAAGTTATAAATTTAGCATTCATTTAAACGAATAAGGTTAATCGATTTAGAGTTAATATTATATTTAAATTAGAAAGTCACCTAATTATAGTAACTTAGTAAATTGAGTTTTATTATAATCCAAGTGGATGAATGGAGAGAATGATCTATTAAGGTTAATCCATTGAGAACAATAAGAGGCAAATAAGGGGTTCGTTTACCTCTTACCAGGTAAGAGGACGGTAAGGAATAAGTGGCTTTGAAAATTTGGCAAAAAACAAACAGTCTGAACGGCCCTGCTCTTAACTGAATCAGATCCAAGAGGCCAATAAGAGCTTTTTCTAAAAAACAAGCAAGTTATTGTGATTATTTTCTTACTCTATCACTTCGTATCTTGATCTTTAGGCCAAATGCCTTGAAACCGGTGAATCTGTTGCTATAAAGAAGGTGCTACAAGATAAGCGATACAAGAACAGAGAACTTCAAATTATGCGTTTACTTGATCATCCGAACGTTGTTCCTTTAAAAAATTGTTTCTATTCAACAACCGAAAAGAACGAAGTGTACCTCAACGTTGTGTTAGAATACGTACCCGAAACGGTATATCGAGTGTCGAGGCACTACAGCCGCATGACTCAGCACATACCTCTTATATACGTACAATTGTACACGTATCAGGTGAACTTCGTACTCAAGAATTGATGTCTTTTTCTTTTGTAAGTTTCTTGATTTGGCACGTGCCCGCTAATTGACTATCTGATTTTGTATTCGTGATTCATCTTGGTTCAGATTTGCCGGGCTCTTAACTATATACACAGCGTGATTGGTGTATGCCATCGTGATATTAAGCCACAGAATCTATTGGTAAGATCTTCTAACATATTTGAGGCTGTTTGTTAACCTCTTAAGAGTTCCATTAAGAGCCAGCCTCTGAATCACTAAGAGGTGAATCTTGTTTGACAAAAAATAAGTCTGCCTCTTAATGGTTCTAAAACCCTCTTAATGATTTTGTATCTCGGACCTCCCTTAACCATTTACTGCCTTAATTTCATTCTGAACAATTACCAAACAATGATATTTCATTTTGCACTATATCATAAGAGCCTCTTAATCATTCTCACCACAATGTATGCCTTTCAGAGATGGACAAATATTGGTAAATTACTAAACTACCCATGTCAAATTAAACCCCTAAAAGCTCGCACAATTCTTTCACTAGCCCATCCAATCTAATATGGATTTAATATGGACTCCTTGATAATGATGAAACCTATACAATTATTGACTGCCGTGATTTAATATTTTGAGATCTTGATCTGCAGGTTAATCCACACACTCATCAGTTGAAGCTATGTGATTTTGGGAGTGCAAAGATGTTGGTAAGTATACGAATCACAATTTTTTTGCCAATTAGAATGCATCTAACATTCTATTTTCTTAATTTTAGGTACCTGGGGAACCAAATATCTCGTATATTTGTTCAAGATATTATAGGGCTCCTGAGTTGATCTTCGGAGCAACAGAATACACCAACGCGATAGATATGTGGTCTGTTGGTTGTGTTTTGGCCGAGTTACTACTGGGGCAGGTCTGTGACTAATTTTAGTATGGTTTTCTAATCTCTTTCAAAGGTTTCAAAGTACTTCTAGTTGATGTATATATATATATATATGGTCAGGTTCAGGGGAAAACCCTAAAAAAATGGAAAAATGAGGAACACCTTGGTAGCCCTTCATCGGGACGATATGCACTTGTGCATACAAGTAATTTGTAACATGCACATGTGCATAATCCACACGTGCATAAAAACCAAATAACAACTTAATTTACTTGTATGCACATGTGCATATGTCCTGATGAAAGGTCAAGGTTACCAGGGTGTTCCTTAGTTTTTCATTTTTTTGTGGTTTTCCCCTGAACCTGACCCTACATATATACACACAATATGTATGTATATGGTTTTTACATCTGTTTGGTGTTAGACCTTTGGAATAAAGTTAATATTTTTTAGCTTCTTCTGATCTTTACAATTTATATACATTCACAGCCTCTTTTTCCTGGTGAAAGTGGGGTAGATCAGCTGGTAGAGATTATCAAGGTCCGATCTTTTTAAGTTTCTTGACACTCTAAAATCATTTTCTTTTTGTCTTGAATGTCACAGTTACCTTTTTTCGTGTCTTATTTTAGATTTTGGGAACGCCAACGAGAGAGGAAATCAAGTGTATGAATCCTCATTACACAGAATTCAAGTTTCCACAGATCAAGGCTCATCCATGGCATAAGGTTCGTTCATAATTAAGGAAGCTAGTTATTTTCTGGTTTACATGGGCACTAGATTCCAAACGTTTTGAAAAAAGATTAATATGTGCACCTAAAAAGGAAAATAATGTGTAATTCACCGTATTGGTTTCTTGAAGATATGCCACTAATAAAAGGATACGAAATCATAATAAAAGCATATATTTAATATAGTGTAGATCTTTACATTCAAGATTTCAGTGTATCTTATTCCTTCATATTGACACAAACACTTAATTATAAGCAATGATATTTACTTCTCAACAACCAATTGATGATTTGAATATAGCGTTTAACAAATAAAGGGTATATTCCCTTGCATTTGATGGTATATAATCTTCACTCCTTTGGTGCGTTTGGTACGCGTGTACGTGACATGACAATACAAAAACTTGTTCTCCCACGTTTGGGTGATTGAGACAAAGGCGAAGGATCGTGTGGTGTGAGAAGTTGAGGTTAACGTGAGAAGCGGATTTGAACCGTTGATTACTTTTAATCAAATTCCCTCCCGTGAATTGCGGCTTAGAAGGGAATTGATCCGGTGCATCTATTTATGTGCATCCCATCCTAATGTGCATCAATTTCTCATCCAACGGTTGATAATCACTTCGCACTGAACCCAACCCTCGAGACAAAAATGCATTTTTGTGGTACAACCAAAATAAATGGAACAAAAAATAGGGAGACGGGGCAAGATTGGTAAATTACTAAACTACCCATATCAAATTAAAACCCTAAAACCTTCTGGGTGCGTTTGGTTTACGGGAATGGATTGGAATGGATTGGATTTCAATAAACCATATAAGTACTTCACAAACATGCCTCACATGCTCTCCCTCATCATCATCATCAAACATGAGAAGTAAAAAAATAGCTAAATTCTATTCATGAAATCCAATCCAGATTGGATTTCAAATCCCAGCCTTCACCAAAGGATTTCAAAATCCATCAGACATGGGATTTCAACAAAAAATCCAAGGATTTCAAAACCCTCCAATTCCAAATTCTATGGAAACGTGGGATTGAAATGGCTTTGAAATCCAAATCCAATCCATTCCAATCCATTCCCGTAAACCAAACGCACCCTCTAGACTTTTTCCATCGCCTACGGCCTACCTCACTTTCGCTCGTCTAGTCGTATTATCTAGCCCCGTTTGCATACCAAACACATTGGGCATGAGAAATAGTGTGTATTTCCCACTTTGGGGGTGGGGGTGAATACTTGTTTAAAAAAACTACTTTGAAGAATACCAATTGATTGTTATATCTTCTGTTTCAGATATTTCACAAGCGAATGCCACCTGAAGCAGTTGATCTCGTGTCACGCCTTCTCCAATATTCACCAAAACTGCGATGTAGCGCTGTAAGTAAATGTTTGCTACTTGTTTCTCATTTCTCTAAACTTGGGCTTAATGATTATCTTGTATTAGAACATGTTTATGAGTCGGTTATTAGTTAGTTTTATGAAGTTCAAAGAGTATTAAGAAGTTGTACATATGCAATAATTGCCTATAAACTTTAAATGTAAGTGATTATGCATTAGTAAGACGCTATAAGACTTTTAACCAAATGCTATATCCATGATTATTGTGTGTTTTTTCAGTTGGAAGCATGTGCCCACCCGTTCTTTGACGACTTGAGGGATCCAAACACAACGTTGCCAAACAGCAAACCCCTTCCTGCCCTATTCAATTTCACACCACAAGGTACAACAATTTCATTACTATGCATCTTTCTTAAAGAACGATACTTACACTTGTATCTTGCTCTCTTGTTTCTTTGAATTCTTTTGTTTTACAAGTATGGTGTTTTCACATAAACAACTTCTCTATCCCTTGTGGTAGAGGAAAGGTCTGCTTACACCCTACCCTAAACCCTAAACCCTAAACCATACCTGCATGGGGTTTTCACATAAAAATCTCACTATCCCTTGGGGTAGAGGAAAGACCCTACCCTACCTAGATGGGGTTTTAACAGAAAGAGGAAAGGTCTGCCTACATTCTACCCTACAGAGCCTACCTACCCTACGTGTATGTGGTTTTCAGATAAACCTCTCTATCCCTTGGGGGTAGATGAAAGGTCTGCACTCTGCATACATCCTACCCTACATATACCCAACTCTACTTGCGTGGGGTTTTCTCATAAACAATCTCACTATCGTGTGTGGTAGAGGAAAGGTATGCCTACATCCTACCCTACCCACCCTACCCTACCCTACCCTACTCACTCTACCCTACCCTACTTGCATGGGGTTTTCATAGAAACAAGAGGAAAAGTCTGTGTACATCCTACCCTACATACGCTACCCTACACACCCTACCCTACCCTACCCTACCCTACTTGCATGGGGTTTTCATAGAAACAAGAGGAAAAGTCTGTGTACATCCTACCCTACCCTACCCTACCCTACCCTACTTGCATGGGGTTTTCATAGAAACAAGAGGAAAAGTCTGTGTACATCCTACCCTACATACCCTACCTTACGTGCATGGGGTTTTCACATGAAAAACCTCTCTATTCCTTGGGGGTAGATGAAAGATCTGCATACATCCTACCTTACAGACCCTACCCTACCCTACCTGGAATGGGATTTGTCGGGTTTGATTTACTTACACAAACTCTTTCAACTCTTACAGAGCTTGCTCATGCATCTCCGGAACTGGTTCAACGCCTTGTACCAAAACATGTGGAAAAATGAGGAAAATTTAGTATGTTTTGAAGAAGGGTTAGAAAGAAATGAGAAAAAAGGTGAAGTTATTAAGTATAATGGTAATGGTATTTGGTAGTTATTATACATATAGCCGTTCGTATAGGGTATGTATGTATGTATGTATGTTTATACAATGTAGCTAAAGTTTTCCATCTTGTGTTTGTATGCAAAATGGAGAGGTGCATTTGTGTCTTGGGGCTATACTTCTCTTCTAATGTTTACTCTTTTGCTCCATATGGTTTTTGTTGTTGATGCTATAAATGAGTTTTGGTGTCATTTCTTTTGAGTGAAAAAGAAAGATATATGAGTTGTGTTGAGCCATGTTTCTTGTGATTGGGTCCATTGTTTGAATTAGGCATTGTTTGGCAAAAAAAAGCTAGCTTATAAGCTAGGGTACATGTTTGGATGACCAAAATAAGCTAGCTTTTTGATAAGCTACTTGGAGTAGTTTATGAGTAGCTTTTTGTAAATATTCCAATTATGCCTTCATTAACATTAATTGTTATTTATTATCTATTTTTTAATGTCTTTTTTGGCAATTTTAATGCTTAAAAGCTACTTTTTGTCAAACGTGGCTGTGATTTTTTCATCAGCTAGCTTATTAGTCATAAGCTAGCTTATCAGCTAGTTTGCCAAACATAGCCTTAGGGTTTGTATATAGGGTTGGTTTGCTGGTTTGAAGGCGTTTGAACAACCCAACTCAAATAGTACAAATTGGAAAATCTTGATATGTTACAAAAAATATTTAAAACATAACTCTTCAAATAGCATCATTGAAACAATGTACTTAAAACAAACAACAATCTTAGAGGTATTCAACAGTAATCAATGAGAATTAAAGTAAGGAGAAACAATTTGGTTTTATATAGTATAATCGATTCATTCTCCCATAAGTTCAAACTTTCATTCCAGGTTAAACAAGTGGGGATGAGAATTCGTTCTCTTTCATTTTCATTTTCGAGTCAAACAATTATTGCTATGAGTTAATCGACACACCACAACGAGTAAAGAAAAGCATCGTTGCCTAGAAGAAAGTTGAAGATTCTTGCAAATGAGAACTGTAATACGCTTATGAAAAGAGCTAACCAATTGTCTTCGACAACAATGCAAATCAATAACCACAAGGGTTGTGGCGTACTGGTTAAGGCCCTGGGGGATGTGGTGGGATATCCCATCTGTCCAGGGTTCTAATACATGCGTACACAACAATTGTGGCCACTGAGGATTAATCAAGGCCGATGTCTTACAGGGACACCCTTAAAAAAATGCAAATCAAAGACAACGCTAACATGTGAAGCTCTAGCAGAAGATGCATATAACACATAAAATGAGTATAATATATGACAGGGGTGTCGGGTTCAACGGTTTGGGTTGGGTTCAAATTGGTCTAACCCATTTTTTTTACCAAATACCCACGATTTGAAGATTTTACAACTTGATTGGTCGAGTTTTTGTTCCCTTCTAGTTTATTGAAGGGTTAGAGATGCATGAAAGATGTTAAGAACCAATTATAGTGGCCCATAATCAACACCAAGGCAATGCTTTTCAACCTTTTTAACAACATATAATTAGTATTCAAATGTCAATATTTTAAATAATATTTTTATTATAACATCTCCAACTTGTATCTCAACCTTAAGGGTGGCTTAACAGGTAAAGACCTCTTCAACGATACGTAAAAAGAAAAAAAACGTTATTTTGCTGGTTTGGAAACTCCAACTGACAGACAAAAATATATTTTGCTAGAGATGGAAGAGAAACGATATATAAATCGTGTTCCGATTCGAATGGCTTATATGCCGCGTGGTTGGAGATCGGTCGATTTTTGTTGTTATTAGGTCCACCAATTTAGCGTTTTTCTTAATGGTCTAGGGTTGGATATGGTGCAAGAAATTGAGTTTGTTCATCAGATGTATCCGGTTCAAGTCTTTTCAGAATATTATTCGACTCGTAATTTTAGGGTAATATGAGATCAATCGAGGTGCATGCAAATTGACTTCTACGCATGGGCGAACCTAGCTTGGAGGATACGGTGGCACGTGCCACCGTATTATTTCTCCGGCGAAGGGTAAATTTTTTAGGTACGTGAAAGGTGCAACCGTATCGTTTTGGAAGATGCTACCGTATTATTTTGAAAACTTCAAGAAGGTGCAACCCTACCTCGTAATCAACCAAAAAACCCAAAAAAAAAACTCTTGAAATCAATCAAAAAAATTGAAATAAAGCTCTTGAAATCAACCAAACAAAGGGAAAAAATTCCTCGAAATCGATAAAGAAACTTAAAAATCTCTCGACATCAAGCAAAAAGTTTTAAAGATCCCTCGAAACAGTGGAATTAGGCTAAAAACACATCAGACAATATTGAATGCCGGTAAAAAGATGAAAACACGTCGATAGAAACCGTGCTTTTTGTAATTATTTTTTGTCTATATTATATGGTGTCACTGTATGTAAAATATTCTGTGTCCGTCCCTGCTTCTACGCCCACACTTACTTCACAAATCTCGGGTTTTCAAAAGCATCCCCAACATATTCTTTATTTATAATAGACAAGAAATTTTTGTATATTAAATATTTTAACGAATATAAATAATGTGAAAATCTTCAAAATAAAAACCATTAGAAATTGAATACAATATCTCTAAAAAATCGAAACAGCAAAGAAGAAAGCAAAAATCGAAAGCAAACAGAAGGATAAATCAAAACAGCAGAAGATAACCAGAAATCGAAACAGCAGAAGATAACCAGAAGCAAAAATCGAAAGCAAGCAGAAAGATGAATCGAAATCTTACCAGATCAGTGGTGCTTTGTGACGATGGAGAGAAAACGAGAGAGAGGTTTGTTTCCAGATTTGTGAAGATGGCGGCTGATAAAGCTAAATTAGGGCAAGGGTAATTATGGAAATAAAAAAAAGTTGAATTCCATTCCTTTAGAATACCTAGGTTTAGTGATGGAATGAAAATTGGCTATTTCATGGAATTCAATGGAATTTTAATGATTCCATTTAGACAAAAGCTTGAACCAAACACTGAAATAAAATATGGTCAAAGGAATCTGCCATTCCAATTCCATCAGATTCCATCAATTTCTGTGAACCAAACGGCACCTAAGAATATTATTTCAAAAACAATATAAAAAATCTCTAACAAAAATGATATAAACAAAGTTTAACCTTGACACCTGGTCTTTGTGATTGAAGTCAAGGACATTTTAGTAATTTCACATCTATTCTTAATAATAATATTTGATACATACTTCATTATTGTTTCCTTACACTAAAAATAGAAACACAACTTTTAATGCATAGAGTACAAGTAAAAATACAAACATAAGTTCTGGATTTAGTAATTCTTGCCCTGGAAAAAGATTTTTCCTTCATCTTCAACCTCGAGCTCTCCTCATTTTCACAAGAACTATATGCTGTACTCCAGCGCACGCACACACACACACACACACACACACACACACAAAACCCTAGAATCTATAGCCGTCTGTTTCCATTATTAACAGTCAATTGAAAAACTCCTATCTCCAATTAGGGTTTCGATTTAGGTTTTTTTTCCTAACCCCTTTGATGTCGACGGCGACACCTTCTTCATCGGAAGAAGACACCACCACCACCACCATCGATGCAACTCCATTATTACCAACAACCTCCGCCATCTCCGACCAAATCTTCCGCAGCCGCCAATTCGTCAGAGGCCCACCGTCCCTCCGCGGCGCCGAGAGGTTTCTCCGCCGCGCAAGCAGCCGGCGAATGCTCCGTGAGCCGTCAATGCGGGTGAGGGAATCGGCGGCGGACCAAATCGAGGAACGACAAAGCGATTGGGCGTACTCGCGTCCTGTTGTTATTCTAGACCTAATTTGGAACCTTGCGTTTATTGTTGTTTCGATGTCGGTGTTGGTCATGAGTTGGAATGAGTCTCCGGTGATGCCGTTGAGGGTTTGGATTGTTGGATATGCGTTGCAGTGTTTGCTCCATATGGTGTGTGTTTATGTTGAGTATAAGCGTCGGTATCAACGCCGGTTGTTGGAGTTTGGTGGTGGTTTGAGGGAGGAGGTTAGTAATGGGGATTCGAATTCGGTGGCGAATGATGGTGGGGAGAATGTCGATGTTGGTTCCGGTAGGTTGCCGAATGTTGATGATGGTGATACTACTAGGTACAATTGCTAATTATCTTTTACTAATTTCTGTTACTTGCACAACTTGCATAACGTCGAGTTACTTGCGTAATCTTGGCTATTTTGATCTACAAGTTGAAAAGGTGGATATAAAGTGATGAAAGAGGGGTGGGGGTATTTTGGACAATTTCCATATCTTTAAGGGTCTAGGTGGCAAAAGCTGGCACGGACATCCATGGTTACTATAAAAATGGTTGGATGGATCTGAAAGGACTTTATATGTTCGAGTCACTTGTCATGTTACTTTTTTCAGATTAAGGGGTTGTTAAGGGGTTTTTGGGTTGGTTTTCCATTAAGGTCTGTATGAATAAACTGTGTGAGTGAGTGGTTTAATCTTTCTATATAGATCGG
The DNA here is from genome assembly GCA_033807775.1 of Saussurea involucrata. Taxonomy (NCBI): domain Eukaryota; kingdom Viridiplantae; phylum Streptophyta; class Magnoliopsida; order Asterales; family Asteraceae; genus Saussurea; species Saussurea involucrata. The sequence goes on along the minus strand of CM066313.1, from coordinate 2,713,055 downwards.
GAAGGTTTTTGTTTGTGAGTTTTTTTAGATGGAATGAGATTGTTTTTTAATTGAAAGGGGCAGGTTGGAAAAAACTTTCTGCATAAGCTCCCCCTAGAAGCTTAAGGTCTGGTTGTTAGTAGCTTAACGAGCTTAAGAACTTAATGGGACTTGCAACTTATTCGGTCTGCTATACATGACGTCTGGTAAGGGCTTAATAATATAGTGGCTTATTCGGTCAGCTATACATGTCTCTTTGGTAGTGACTTAATAATATAGAAAGTGGCTTTTATGGGGGAGTTTTATGTAGAAAGTCAAGTTTTTTTTCTTCCAAATCTTCCCTCCCAATTAAAAAACACACTCCTTCCACCTATAAAAAAACCCTCCCCAACAAAAAACATTCCCAATCCATATAGACAGATTAATCAACACGCACAACTTTATCCATACATGACTTAACGGGTTTCGTTTGGCTTGGTTTGGTTGTAGTAGATCTAGAAAGGGGAGTTTAGATATGGTTCCTCACTTCCTCTCGAATCTTTTATGTGTAGAAATATTAAGCTTTATATTTCCGTTGTATTGACACAATTATAGGTTTCGTTGTAACAATGTTAACGAAATTGTCATTTGGGTAAAGCTAAAAAACGAAGCTTGAAAGAAATTGATAATGCCCCTACACTAGAGGTGATCATTTGCGGGCTTGGGCGAGCCTAACATATTTTTCTTGTCCAACGGGCCTAATATAGCAAACCCAAGCCCGTTTTTGCGGGCTTGTGAAATGTGAACTTCCCCTACCCGTCCTTGCCAACGGGCTTGCAAGCGATCATATCTTCTTAGAGCATCTCCGGTCAAGAAACTTTCATGGTTACATAAAGCCATTGCATCATTTTTCTATAGTGCCACATCAACATTCTATAAACCTCTTCATTTTACAAACCTCACCCCACAATCTTTTGAAGCCGGTTAATCCCACACGGAGTAGCCTAATATTATGGCGAACAATTGATACAAGCTGGAGGTATTTACGTAAATAACCCCTCTACTCTTTGAGTTAGATACATCTTACCCCCTCACAAACCCCACCTCCGGGCGGGATATACTGGTCTCGTTTCTTTTGCATTTTGGCGTATTCCTTTAGAAATTTAGCACCTATTTATTTGGTAACTTTGTATCATTTTAGTTTTCAAGGAAACAACTTTGAGGGTGGAGGTCGGTCCCCACTTTCGGGTGGGATATACAGGGCTCGTTTGGTTTGGTTTATATGGGAATGATTGAACTATGAATCGATTGTTATCCTTAGTCGTACTTCATACTTACAAGTAAAACCATTGAAATCAGCTTTTTTTAATCTATGGCAGTGTCGCTAAACATCTGGAATCTGCTAATACGATGTTTTCGTTCATTTGGTGGATCGTTGGATTCTATTGGGTGTCTGCTGGTGGCCAAAATCTGATTTCGGAGTCGCCTCAATTATACTGGTTTGTTTTTCTTACCTTACACTGTTTGTTTACCTCTTAATAGTTCCATTAAGATGCAACCTCTGAATCGCTAAGAGGTGAATATTTTTGGCATAAAAAAGTCTGCCTTTTAGGGTGCGTTTGGTACGCAGACAGGACAGAACTGGACATGACAGAACAACTGTTCAGCGTTTGGTAAGACAGAACTGGACAGAACAGAGCAAATAACATTACCTCTAATAATTTGTTTATATATTTTGATTAATTATGTAATTTATTAAATTGTAATGAAATAAATATTTTTATAATAAAAATATATTATTAGAAAGTAATTTTCAAGATGATTAAAGTGGCCCCAAAATAAAAAGTGAATGGAGTTTTCAATTTTTATTTTCTAACATTTTCTATATTATTTTCTATATTAATATTGATAATTTACATAAATTAATCAAAAATATATAAACCATATAAAAATAATATTTTGATAACGTTAAGGTGAAATTTAAAAAAAATAAAACACAATAAATAAATTTAAATAATGAATAAAATATAAAAAGAAGGCGTATTTGATGTTTTAGAAAAGAATTGGATTTTATTTTGAGGTTATATGGTAAAATAGAAGTCTGTTCCAGCTTGTTCCATGGGTAGGGGTGGAACCGGCTTGTTCCACTTTGTTCCACTTTGTTCCACTTTGTTCCACTTTGTTCCACATAAAAGTCCTGCCAAACATGGAACAGTTATCCCTGTTCTGTCCTGTTCTGTTCTGTCCAATGTACCAAACACACCCTTAATGGTTCTGAAATCCTCTGAATGATTTTGTATCTTGGGCCTCCCTTAACCATTCACGTCCCTAATTTCATTCCGAACAATTACCAAAAACCAGATTTCATTTTGTATCATGTCATAAGAGCCACTTAATCATTCTGACCACGTAATCATCCTGCACCAAATCATTCAGCAACGGCCAAACAACTCCGTTCCAAAATAAATGTTCACAATGAAAAAGGGACGGTGTTAAAAATGCGTAATTATTACACTTTGTAGTCAACTAAATGACAATTTTTATCCTTTATAACAGAGGGAGTAAGTAACGAATTTTTGCCTCTCGTAATTAAGGTTAGAATTGGAAAGAATACACTTATTTTGGGACTTCCTCCGTTCCAAAATAAATGTCCACAATGAAAAAGGCACACACTTTTAGAAATGTGTATTATTTCACTTTTTAATTAACTAAATGACAATTTTATCCTTAACAATAGAGTGAGTAATGAATTTCTGCATCTCATAATTCAAGATAGAATTGGAAAGCAAAAACTTATTTTTCTACACGATCTGTTTTTCAGGCTTTGTATAATGTTCTTGGCATTCGATGTCTTTTTCGTCGTTATCTGCGTTGCCGTGGCATGTGTTGTCGGTATTGCCGTTTGTTGCTGTCTACCTTGTATTATCGCAATATTATATGCAGTCGCTGATCAAGTGAGTTTTTTACGCTTTTTGTTAAGAATATTTAAGCTATTCTCTCGGGATGTACGTGAGTAGAAATGAAGTTTAAATTATTGTATTTTTTGATTACGAGTGAAAAATACCACGTCAGAATTAACCGGATGCCATGTAGGCTGAAAACCCGTTTATGAGGTAAAATTGGTACAAAATAGGATGAATTGAACGTTTGTTACACTAATTGAGAAAAAAGATATGGGTCATTATTTTTCGTCACTAATTCGTTATCGGGATAGGAGGGTGCAACTAAGGACGACGTTGATCGTTTGCCTAAATACGTGTTCAAGAGAATTGATGATGTTGAAAAACGAAGTGGGGAGATCCAAGAAGCTTTCGGTGGATTAATGATTGAATGTGATACCGATGCACCCATTGAGCATGCTTTACCAAGGGAGGATGCGGTAAGTTATACCTTCTCTTGACTTATCTTTATAAACGTTAAGTGTGCTGTTTGGTTGGTTTTCTATTAAGTCATGTGGATTAATCTGTCTTTATGGATTGGGAGGTTTTTTTTTCATAAATGGAAGGAGCGTGTTTTTTAATTTTGAGGGGCGGACTTGGAAAAAGTTGGCTTTTTTGCATAAAGCTCCCCTTAGAAACTTACTGAATAAGCCACTTTCTATATTATCAAGCCACTACCAAATAGTCATGCATAATTGACCGAATAAGTTGCGAGTCCCATCAAGCTCATTAAGTTGTTAGCAAACATGCCCTAAGTTAAGCATACTTAATAATCTACTCCCTCGGTCCCAAAATAAATGTTCATAACGATGAAGGTACTCAGTTTTGGAAATATGTAATTATCATATTTTTTAATTTAGTTAAATGACATTTTTACTCTTAATAGTAGAGACTAATAGTTTCCGTATGAGATATATTGTGTTCGTTTGTTTGGTTTACTTAATATATGAATTATAAAATCACGTTTTTCTTAGTATTGGCTTTTAAACTCGTATATGAATACACTCGTGTATGATCGATCAATCTCATAATAGGAATGTTGCATTTGCCTTTGTGCTTACGATGATGGAACGTATCTCCGCGAGCTCCCTTGTTGCCACCATTTTCACGCCGATTGTATCGATAAGTGGCTTTACATCAACGCCACATGCCCGCTTTGCAAATTCAACATATTAAAGAACGGCAACCAAGGTAGCGATGATGTTTGATGCATATATCGTATCTTCACCACCATCTCGAATTGCATTTTCAAGTGAGTTTAGGTTGTTACCGCTTTTACTCTTTTGGGTAGAGATACCTTACTCAGACCCTGGGTCACGTGGGATATACCGGGTTTATTTGGTTTGGTTTTAGGTGAGTTTAGGGTATAATAATACGAGATTGTTGTTTATGGTTGTTGAGGGACTATTTTTCCGTATTACATGTAAAAAAAGTGCACGAGATGTAAATTATAGATTTCTTTGGTGTGTATGTTGTAACATATGTATGTAAATTCCTTACTACGTCTTGTTATGTTGCCTACGTTGTACTAATGTGTACTTTGTGCATCATTGGTTGTTCGTTCACGGTGCGAGCTCTTGTGGTTTTCTTGTGTTTCTTGTTTCGGTGGTGGTGATAGCGAAGGTGATCGTGGCGATTGTGAGTTCGAGATCACTCAAATGTCTCTTGGCCATTGTGTGTTATGAAAATATATGGGTGGTAATTATGTGTCTATATTTCATATATATATATATATATGTGTGTGTGTGTGTGTGTGTGTGTGTGTGTGTCTATATGTGTGTGTAATTGTGTATGTATATGTATATAAAGTGGATGAAGATGGATGGCAAAAAGAAAGAAAAAGAAATGATACTTCCATGCACAATTGTGGAAAATGAGTTTGGTCAAACAAATATTATTACCAAGTTTGACTATTTTCTATTATACCATTAAAGAGGTAGAGTTTTTCTTACTAATTATAATTTATCTTTTGTTAATTGAAAGAATGTAATAATTATATATTTTAAAAAAGAGGACAAATCAAATACAAACTATTTGAGGGTTATAAATCATTTAAACCAATGAATTAAGATATTTATGAAAATAATGAAGATTCATTTATTATGACTAGTCATCGAGCCTGCGTAATGCGGCGGGATGTCAAATTTTATTATGATTCGAGAAAAAGACTCAAATATACTCGGTATATCTCACTCAAATATACGTAAAATGTTTTAAAATAGATGTGTGTTTGTGTGTGGAAGAGAGGCCTTTTTTGTTCTCAACATCTCATTTTACACCAAGTTTGTATCATATTTATAAGTTGTATTTGATACATATTGTGGTAACTTAACATATTCATCGCAAAAGCACCACAGTCAAGTGTATAATCATACTTAAAACAACATCCCGTTTTGTTTTTATAGATTCTATAACAAAACACAAAAAGATCTACAACGGTAAGTATAATCAGAAAAAAAAAACAAAGTGGGCCTCAAGATTTTGCCTTCTACTTGCACTTTGGTTGTACATAAAATTCTATACTAATTGGTAATCATTTGGGTGGACTATGCCACGTAAACCCTCAGCAACGACCTTCTGTATCTGTTATGTTGTTCATGCATTTTGCACTTTGGGGAGCTTTACATTAACTGCCATCGTGGATACGTTCAAAAGTTTACCTGCACAGAAATTTGGTTTTGGGTGGTTAGATAAAGCTTCCATGTGAGACTATTGGGTTGAATACACTTGGTTTAAGATTAGACCCTATCATTCGACAGGTTGGCTGTGTAAAATTTTATTAACTTTTTTGATTATTTTTAAATTTCTTTTCTTCTTTCCTTCCCTTTCCTCCCACTTGATTTGAATATTTAAGGAAAATGATTAGAGTTCATTAATTAAGATTAACACTTTATATTAGGAAACAACCAATGTATTTATGAAACCATATATATTTTAGACTAGATGGACAGTTAAACTTGATTTGTATAGTTTGCAACATTTGGTTGGTTTGCATTTGAAGGGGCCTTTTTAAAAATATATGTTTTTTTATTGGTAACAAGGGGCTTTTTGTTTACCTCTTAATAGTCGCATTAAGAGGCAACGTCAGAATCGCTAAGAGGTGAATCTTGTCAGGGCCGTGCCTTGGGGTGTTTGATGTGGTCCCGTCTTACAGGGCCTCCGATCGTCGAGGCCCCCCGATTTTTGTTAACATTTGTTCGTTTTTGGACTATATAATGTTGTTTAAATTTTATTTATTAATGTTGTTTAAATTTTATTTCGTTTTTGTTAATCTAAGTTTGTATTGAACTTTGTGTAAGTTTATTAAGGTATGTATTGTATGAAATATAATGTTTTTGTTAACATTTGTTTGTTTTTGGACTATGTAATGTTGTTTAAATTTTATTTATTAATGTTGTTTAAATTTTATTTACCAACTACCACGAACACATGCACACACGCACGCACACCTCCCGGGCGGTATCAGGCATCCAATTGGGCAGCCCCCTAGTCCGCCTCTGTCCCGGCCCAGCTTACGCTGGACCTAAGGCCCAGCCTTGCGACTAGGGGGATAAGCCCAGTCTTCGACTGGACCATCCAAGGACGGGTACTCCTCAAGCCCCCAACTGACTCCCCTAGGGATCGAACCCGGGTAGACTGGGATACCATCCACAACCCCCCCCCCCAAGGATGTTACCGTCATTCGACGAACCAACTGAGCTAGACTTAAACCCTATTTAATATTGTATTGTAAAAGGCATTATATTTTTAAATATGAATTAGATGTTTTATAATAAAATATGATTATTAATATAATAAACTTAAAACAAACTTTAAAATAATAATAAATTTTCATATTCTTAAACATAATATGTCAATTATTTAAATTTAAATATATATAATTTATAAAGTTAAATATTAAAATATTTAGAAATAGTTTTTTAGAAATTGAAAAAAGGTGTATTGAGAAGTTTCTGGAAAATTACATGTTTGGTCCCTATAGTTTGAAAATTGACGGTTTAGGTCCCTAAACTTTGAAAATTGGCACTTTAGCCCCCTAAACTTGGATTTCCCCCAACTTTCTAGGCAAGTAGTTCCATGCATTTACAAAAATCTGTTTTCTGGAAAATTACATGTGGTCCCTATAGTTTGAAAAATGACGGGTTAGGTCACTAAACTTTGAAAATTGGCACTTTAGGCCCCTAAACTTGGATTTCCCCCAACTTTCTAGGCAAGTAGTCCCATGCGATTAGAAGGATCTATTTTTCTGGAAAATTACATGTTTGGTCCCCTATAGTTTGAAAAATGACGGTTTAGGTCCCTAAACTTTGAAAATTGGCACTTTAGGCCCCTAAAGTTGGATTTTCACCCAACTTTCTAGGCAAGTAGTCCCATGGAACTCCAAGAATCTTTTTTTTTTTGGAATTTGACAGGTTAGGTCCCTATAAGTGTTAATGCCAAAAATCGTCCATAAGGATAACTTAAGGTTGATTATGAAGCTTAACAACTAAAGAATATGAATCTTTCGACAAAGCGTACGACAAAGACAGAAAAAGTATAAAAGACAGATTTTAGTGACGCGGGAAAAACCTCAACGAGGAAAAAACCCGCGGACGACTGTGGAAGTCGTCGCTGCACTATGGTCGCCAAACAGGGGCGATATCCTTATGTTTCGGGTGTCGATCGTACAATGATTACAATACAGATGAAAGGAAATACTTTAAATGTAAAGTAACAAGTGTATCAAATGTAAAAATGAGTGTATCGTGTATGAAAACAATGTGTCGTGTGTGAAAGTCGTGCATCGTGAGCGATTCCTTGAGAGAGAATTATTTGCTTCGAGTGTTTTTCAGAGTTCGGATGTTTTCAGATAGAAGAAATGATGGAGATTGAGTGAGATCAGATGATCCGCAAATGATGATTGAGCCTTCGTTTTTATAGTCTTCGTATCATTCAATGATCTTCATAAATGCTTCTGGTAACTGTCGTAACGGACGCTGGATTGAATGCTCATAACTGACCTTGTCGGTTATAGCCGTTGGTCATTAATGACATTGATTCCTGCATTAAACAATGAAAAAGTAACAGAAATTCCATACGTTAGTCGGTCGAGGTCGCAAGGTTCCACGCGACGGACGTGTGTACTAGGAGACGTCGCGGTCGAGTGTCGTGAGGTAAATAACTTTCGATTTCAACTTTAATCAGGGGATAAAGTATTGTGATTTTACCTTACTATGGATAAGTTTAATAAATGTTTTCCTTACCTTGGTCGTGGTCGAGACTGGTGAATTTTTACCCAAACAGTTTGCCCCAAAAATTTGAAAATAGAAGGACAAATTCGAATTTTAAATTTTGTTAGTCGGATGTCCGGGGTCGTGACACGTGTTGAAAGTTTACTTTGGTTGCCTTGGAATTGGATCGGTCCAATTCCAACTAAAGAGGAAGTTGAAAAAGGGGATAAGATCGTGACGTCATGCCGACACACGATCATACTTAGCAACTGTCATTGCCAGGTGTCGACGATCCGTGTGGTTATACGAAAGGGCAAGGGCACGACCTGACAAGATCGTTTACATAAATAGCGACCCTTGACGGATCCTTTCCTTTTTACGATTTCAGAGAGAGTTAAGAGAGAGATTTTCTTGCTTTTCTTTAGCGATTCGCTTCCAAACCTGCAAGAGTTAGAGTTTTCGAGGATTTATAGAGCCTATATAAGGTACTATCCCTTATCCTTTGTATGCGTCGTAAGTCGATAGCTAGGAAGCCTAGGAAGAATTGGGACATTTGGGGTTTATCAGATCGACAAACTTGGTTGACAGGACTATCGATGTCGACAGAACCTAGGAGCACCATCCGAGATCAAGATGATCTCGATGACTTTAGGATTTTAGCAGGAATCCCTGCGGGGATCACTGTGAGCAAGGCCAGTCAAATTCGGCCGGAGATGTGTCCCGAGGGGTACGTCGTGATATACGAGTACCCATTCAAGATAGGATTCCACTGGCCATATTCGCCTCTAGCCAAGGCGTTTATGTGTGAGTTCGACCTGTAGCCGGGGCAGCTGATGCCCCAGTTCTGGCGAGTTATCCAGGTCATTGAGCGACTTACAGGGAGCTGGGAGTCGCCGATGAACGTGACGGACCTGCTGACGGCTTACCAGGTCAAGAAAGATACGTACCGTCGCTACATCTTGTTTTCCAAACACAAGGGCGATCGTACCTTGGTCTTGAAAACTGCGGTCAACGACCGCAAATGGAAGACCAGGTACGTACTCATACAGGTGTCGACGCTGGACCACGAAAGTGACTGGATCAGGTCCGGTTGGAATATGGCGGGTGAGTTTTCAGCTTTGGTCGAATGTTTTTATTACCTGTATTGTTTTGCGTCTTGACTAATCTTCTTCCTCTATGTTTTCAGACATCGACTTCGACAAGGTGGTGTCCAACGACGAGTCCAAGGCTAAGATCGAGAAGTTTCTGGAGATCAGTACAGACGATCGATCATTCGTCACACGTCATCTGATAGACGAAGACGACGACTTAGTCTTCTTGAGCGAGAGACTTCGGGAGAATCGAGGGGAAGAGGAGGAAGAAGAGGAGACAGAGGAGACGGAGGAAGAAGAGAAGAACGAGGAGTCGAGAGAAGAGGTAGAGATGACTGGTAAGTGCATCCTACTCTGCTCGACTTACTCTTTCTACTACTTTAGTTGCTTAATTGTTCTTCCTTTCTTACTTTACAGGAGAATCTCAGCCAAAAGCGCCGCCTACGATGTCTAAGAAGGCGGTTCAAGTTGAATTAGCTCGCAAGGCGAGGGAGAAGAGGACGGAGGCCCCAACAACTGGGTCGGGAGTCCTAAAGAGAAAAGAGGCCCCGACTACCGGGTCGGGAGTCCTAAAGAGGACAAGGACGACGGTCCTGAGGGAACCGTCTTCGAAGGTAAGTGACTCATCGAGAGTCGTTAGTCCTGAGAAGGCAAAGGCGGCGATCGCAACTTCTGAGAAGACGAAGATGTCTTCCGACGCGATTGATGCGACGTTGGTCGATCCGGCGCTTCAGAAGAAATAGACGACGCCTGCGTCTGTGACGTCGACCCATACAGCGGCCGACAAGAGCAAGGGTCATGCGACCGAGGAGAAAGAAGTCACGACGGTTAATTTTAAATTGCCGTCGGACTTCCTTGCTGACAATGTCCTAGACGGGACGAAATTGTTTCCCAATATGGGGAAGTTTCAACTCCCGTCTTTCAAGGAGCGTTTTAGAGGGGTCTCCGTCTAGGATACGAGTGCGCATGTTGCCGAGCTGGCGTTCTTGGTAGGTCTTTCTTTCGAGACTTGTTCTATTTTATCGTTGTTTAACTTTGTCAAATGTTTGCTAACTTGTGTCTTACATTTTTTCAGACATTTCAGTCTTCTTTGGCCCTGCACGCTGAGACGACGAAGATTGAAGATCTTATGTCCTCTGCTCTTAAGAGAGAGGACGCGGCGTTGGTGAGGGAGAGATCTGCTTTGGAACGTGCCGAGGGCCTATCGGTGCGACTTGATGATGCCTTAAATGCGTTGGAAGCCGAGGGACACACCAAGGATGAGGCGAACCATCGCCTAAAGCTTTCTTTGTCCCTGCTCGCCGATCAAAGGAAAGAGTTGGACAGGACCAAGGAGTCTCTGGCTGCAAGTGAAAAAGAAGTTGGAGATTCTAAGTCCAGGGTGGCGAGTCTGGAGAAGGTGGTCGAGGAGTTGAAGGATGAGGTTAAATTCGTCTTTGCTTTTGCCCGACTTACTGCACGTGCGGCGATCATGCGACGCCACCTATTGGGCAAGAATCCCCTGGCCTCGGCGTCAGACGAGCTGGACCTCTTCTACAGGGAGGTCGGGACCGAGAGAGATCTCGACTCAGACGATGAGAATGAGGTCGAGGAGGAGGAGGGTCCCCAGGGCGAGGCGTCAAGCAAGGATGCGACCGACGCTCCTCCCCAGCCTTAAAAAATATCTTTGTTATTTTTGTTTCTTGCTGCTCGACCGTTGGTGGTTGAGTTATTTGGGATGTAAATAACAGTTTATCCAATGAATGAAACTCAAATTTATTTTGGACTTGTGTCTTATATATTTTGTGAATAAATACAACATCAATTGTGAATTTCACCAAGTATGGAATGAACAAGAAATCGTGCGACTTAGGCATCCATCGTAATACAACGATTATAACATAAGTCGTAAGACTTTCATACTTTTAATTCGCATTGGCATACATAAGCACATGCAACCGAAGCATTCATTCAAAACATGAAGTTCTCTTAGGTTAAGAAAATTAGATCGTGGGGTCCATACAATCATACAACTAGATCGTACGATGACCTTGAATCATGTGTTCCTGCGAAAAGATAACCAAGTCATAGACCCAATCATTTATGTCGTGCGATTTTGTGAAACAAAAGTCGTGCTTAGCAATCGATGCCGTGCGACCATGCGATAAAATAAGGTCAGAGATTAGTCGTTGGCTAGCCAACGACCCTCCGATGCTTAAGTCAGTAATCGTCGTGATAAAAAATCGTAAGAAGGAAAATGACTTAGAAAAAATACCTTCTCAGATTTTTCCTGTTTAAAGGGGGGGGGGGGTATTTGCCCCTCGTCATTTATCACCTTATTCCTTTCAGGAGCAGATAGGTTTAAATGACGGATCGACACTGAGTTTTTTGGAATTGATGCCAAGGTCTACGTCGACCATGTCTTCGTGCGACCAGGTAAAACAGTCGGCACGTTCCTGCAAGTAAGACATTAGTTTGTTGCTAAGGTTAGGGATAGAAAGATGAACCTGTCAAGATCTTATGATCAGGCCTGCTCTGATCCAGGATGACTTCCTCGACCCGTGACTGCTAGACGACCTACTTTTGCGGTTTCAGGGTGGTCTTGTAGCAGTCAAGGGCGACTTTCGGCTCACTTTTGACTTCTTAGACTCCCCACGGGGTAGGGAACTTCATCGTCTGATGATACGTCGAGGGAACGGCTTTCATTTCATGGATCCACGGTCGACCTAAGATGATGTTATAGGCTGACGCACAATCGATGACGCTGAACTTGGTCTGCTTGTTGACTCCTCCGGCATAGACGGGCAAGGTGATCTCTCCAAAGGTACTCGTCGTGTCTCCATTGAAACCGACCAAGGTTTTCGAGCGTCGGATGATTTCCGATCGATCGATTCCCATGGCCTTGACGGTATCAAGGAAGATGACGTTCGCTGAACTGCCTCCATCGACCAAGACTCGCCGGGTTAAACAATTACCAATCGTGAGTTGAATAATCAACCCGTCATGATGCTTGCGATATGAATCACCGAGGTCGTCTTGGTCGAACGAAATCTTCGAGGCTTCTAACTCTAGATCTACTTTGGGTCTTGATGAGCGCGGGATAGGTCGATCGTCAGGTGCTTGACTGGCGTGATGTTTGGCTGCAGAATACGTCAGACCGCATACGTCAGAACCACTAGTGATGCAGTTGACGACCTTCGAATGCTTGGGGGTCGGCGGTCGATCGTCGTTAGCTGGAGTAACGACGTCATCGATGATACCTTTCGGGACATGATATGCCAGCTCCTTTTTGAGAGCTATGCAATCATCTGTCATATGACCGTGGTCGACGTGGAAGTCGCACCACTTCGATTTATCTCTCTTATCGTCATCTTGATCGGACTTCTTTGGCCACCGGATGGTCGTCTGAACAGTCTTCAGGGCCTCGACCAAGTCTTTAGTAGTCCCTTTGAATTCGTAGGAGGATATCTTAGGGTACTGAGGAAATTTGGTCGCAGTTTTGGATTCCGCTTTTGTCTTGAATCGGACGTTCGAGATTTGTCGCACATGCTCTGACTTGGATGCTGCCTTTATTTTGAATTCTGGCTTCTTAACACCAAGCAACCTCTTGTCGTCGGTGTGCTTACGACGAAAGGCAGCGTCATCTTCTACCCTCATATAAGCAAGGGTTCTGGCTCGGACATCTTCGAAGTTTTTCGGGGGATACTTGGTCAGATCGGTGTATAGCCCCGAACTGTCGTCTAGACCACGCTTGTAGGCTTCGATCGCGGTCTTGACATCATAGTTACGGACGTTGATCATTTCTGCATTGAACCTATTGAAGTAGCTTCAAATGGATTCATTGGCCTTCTGCACGACATAATACAGGGCGCTAGTCTGCTTCTCCATCTTACGACTACTAGCGAATTGCTGAGAGAATTGGTTGACCAACTCAGCGAACGACCCAATGGACTTGGGTTTGAGGTTGATCAACCATTGGAAGGCAGGACCTGTGAGGGTCGCCCCGAAACTTTTGCATATGCAAACTTCTTGATACATTTGAGGGATCGAGATCGTCCATATTAGCTGCTTATACTGCGCGATGTGCTCCGTCGGATCGGTTATCCCCGAATACTTGGGCGTTAAGGCGGGGATATTATAATTCTTTGGGACGTCGACGGTCGCGATCTTATTGATGAAAGGCGACGCCTGATACCTCGAACGAGGCTCGACGTCGACGGGCACGGCTGCCCCTGGTAGCTTAGCGAGCAAATACAGGACGCGCTCGTTCTGATCTTCTAGCATTTTTAACCACTGGGCGACGGGGTCGTTAGGATCGGGATTCGCACCTGCTAACGGATCAACTCCCGAACTGGTGCCATTGTCGTACAACGAGCCGTTGGCGTCCCCGTTGAAAGGGACAAAATATGGCTGCGACCCATTCTGAAATGGCTGAGACCCATTCTGAAATGGCTGAGATCCATTCTGAAATGGCTGCGACCCATTCTGGAATGGCTGAGACCCATTCTGCATGGGTGGCGGCCTTATATACTGAGGAGAAACTGCCCCGAACTGGGGATTTGGGTTGAACGTCCCCGACTGCTGGCTATGCATGAATGGACCTGGTCCTGGATTACGGACGAACGGAGCCGAACCAAGGTTATGGACGAATGGAGCGGATCCTGGATTCTGACCGAACGATCCTTGACTTGGATTCTGGACGAATGGTCTTGGACCGTTCTGCGGTCTGAAGGGATTCCTCAGCCGTGTGATTTCCTCAGCTGCTCTCCGACTCTGCTCAGCCGTGACATTGATTTGATTTCGCGCAACTTCCAATTCCTGATACATCTGGGCAATGATATGCTCTTGATTTCAAGGGACTGCCATTTTCCTGAAATAGAAAACAGATGAAACTATAAGAAACCGTTAGTAAGACGCACGTTTGTCGAAGATTTTCTCTAGATGACGTCCCACGGATGGCGCCAAACTGTTAATGCCAAAAATCGTCCAGAAGGATAACTTAAGGTTGATTATGGAGCTTAACAACTAAAGAATAGGAATCTTTCGACAAAGCGTACGACAAAGACAGAAAAAGTATACAAGACAAAGATTTTGGTGATGCGGGAAAAACCTCAACGAGGAAAAAACCCGCGGACGACTGTGGAAGTCGTCGCTGCACTATGGTCGCCAAATGGGGGCGATATCCTTATGTTTCGGGTGTCGATCGTACAATGATTACAATACAGATGAAAGGAAATACTTTAAATGTAAAGTAACAAGTGTATCAAATGTAAAAATGAGTGTATCGTGTATGAAAACAATGTGTCGTGTGTGAAAGTCGTGCGTCGTGAGCGATCCCTTGAGAGAGAATTCTTTGCTTCGAGTGTTCTTCAGAGTTCGGATGTTTTCAGATAGAAGAGATGATGGAGATTGAGTGAGATCAGATGATCCGCAAATGATGATTGAGCCTTCGCTTTTATAGTCTTCGTATCATTCAATGATCTTCATAAATGCTTCTGGTAACTGTCGTAACGGACGCTGGATTGAATGCTCATAACTGACCTTGTCGGTTATAACCGTTGGTCATTAATGACATTGATTCCTGCATTAAACAATGAAAAAGTAACAGAAATGCCATACGTTAGTCGGTCGAGGTCGCAAGGTTCCACGCGACGGACGTGTGTACTAGGCGACGTCGCGGTCGAGTGTCGTGAGGTAAATAACTTTCGATTTCAACTTTAATCAGGGGATAAAGTATTGTGATTTTACCTTACTATGGATAAGTTTAATAAATGTTTTCCTTACCTTGGTCGGGGTCGAGACTGGTGAATTTTTACCCAAACAATAAGCAGATGAACGGTTTTATTGACCGTCGACGTGAAAAGAGGCCGAAGCTGACGTTAACGGGCTTTATCGAGTCGTTCAAGGTTAGTTACCACAATATTAAATATTTCTACAATTGTTAATGACTTTGTAGGCGTAACATTACTTTTTCCACATATATGGATTCTCGAGACTTTTCCTCGCTCGAGTAAGTATTTCGTGCAGCGAAACTGGGTTCCTAGGGCAAGTCGTTGGGCTAGGAAACGAAAAGTATTATATACACCCGAAATTGATAACATTTTGTTGGTGACGGCGCGGGTAATAACTTTTACAAAGTTGGAGGTTTGTATGAAGATAACCCCTTAAATTCTAATATTTCGTCAACTCTTGCATATATTAGGTGGATGACCACCCATGCACGAGACTTGTCGCCACAACTGAAGAGGAAGGAATGCCGTGGTATAGGTCCAACCAGAGGTTCTTCCGTGGTGAAGCTGGTAGTGACCCTGACGGCGGCGACGATGATGATGATGACGAGGACGACGACGACGACAATGACGGCGTCGACGATGATGACGAGGACGAGGCCGTTAACACACGCCAATCACAGTTAGCATCCATACACTTCGCTTCGAATCGGGTATTTGAAGATCTCTCCACATAATACTCGTAACCCTCTTCAACAAACTTTCTTCCGAGGGCGAGTGTCAGGTCGTCTTTTGTGGCGAATATGTCCCCTTCATTCACTCTGGTACTACGATTATAAGCTATGGGCTCTTGGTTAGGTGTTATGAAATGGCCATCCCGATCTGGAAGGGGAGGAGGTTGGCCAAAAAAATCATTTATTCCACCGTATGATTTAATAGGACTGGTTTCTTCTTCTTCTTCATCTTCTTCACCGTCTTCTTCATCGCTATCAATACCAGGAATATCCAAACGGTAAACATGGGACCCACCGTCTTCTTCTTCTTCTTCTTCATGTGGTTCTTCTACCGGTTCTTGGGTCTCCGGAACAAATTCGGGGTTATAGTCACTATAACCATACTTATCTTCAGTAAGAAAATCAGGATTATACCCATACACATGCTCATCTTTAGACTGAAAATGAGGCACGTAAGCTTGACTCTGCTCAACAGTAGACACATCCGGCTCTCATACGGTGTTCGAACCACCACTAACATAAAAAGAAGATTGACTCTCCTCAGCAACAGACACATCAGGCTCCCGTACGCTATTGGAACCACCACCAACATTGTTTGTGTCGAAGCCCGCAAGATCGATATAAACAAAAAGTGTTGGTGGATTTCTTACAGCCGCAACAGATTCCATAAAACCTTGTACATCGTTAGTGTCTCGTAACTCATAAAGTTGGCCAGAATATTGGTACACTATTTTAGTCGTACCAAAATACGGGTTGATTCCACATTTGCGTTGAACACACCTAACAAGCTTAGAATGTGTAATGTTGGTTGGCACCATGACTCGCATTATCGGGAGTGCGGAAATATACTCCCAATTCGTCCCGTTCTGTTGCCAAGAACCCCTAGGCCAAATACGTAGCTTAATTTAATCAGGTAAGGAACTCATTTTTTTAGAAAAACGAGAAAACAGAGACAAAAATCTAGACAATTGAAAATTTTGTTTCAGACAATGTGCACTACGGTTTGGGAAAAAGCGTATGGAAAAATCAGTGTTATATAGACGCGTTTGTAAAATTAGGGTTTCAAGCCAGGCTCAGGTCCGCAATTGCGGTGCCACGTTCCAAAAATCAGATTTTTTTAAAAAGCGTTTTTTTGTCGTTTAGTGGGCAATTGCGGTTCGCACTGGACCGGGTCGGGTCAGAGTGCAGACCCGTGGCTATTTTGGTAATCCTAGAGACTTTGGCTATTTTGTCAAAACCAGTGTTGGGTTTGGCTATTTGAGTCAATTTCCCTAAACCATGTCTTCTTTATCTTTTTTTTTGTTTATGTGTTTATATCCTTTATTATTTGTTTTCTTTATTATTGACATTAACTTTCTTATTAAATTATTATGAATAGATTGAAAACATTTATCCATACTAAATTTCATTCTCTAATTTTTTTTAGAAAGCTTAAGTCTCAAATTTATTTATTCGATATTATTTTGTTGTTGTCATCATATATTTGTAAATTTATTTAGTTAGGTTCTTCCACTTTCAATGTACCTATTTCAATCTATGAGCATTAAATATTATTCTTTCTTTATTTTATTTTTCAATGATTCCTTCTCCTAACTTTGTTTGATTATTTAATGAACTTGAAAAGTTTTCTTGATCATTACTGACTATTTTATACTAGTGATCCGGCCCGCGCGTTGCGCGGAGTTCCAAAAACATTATATGAAAAATTTTAAGTTTTTTTATAGATCATTTTCATTTTTTTCTTGTATGAATAAACTATATTACAAGTTATTGAGTGTTGTTATCATCATCCGATGCTTCGTGATTATGATACGGATGATCACCAACGATAACCAAATCGAAATAATAAACAATTTCAAGAAGGTTTGAGGATGATAGTAACATTCAACATTGCTTACCATATAAATAATAAATAATAACAAAGATGGGCTTACTTGCAGAAAAAATACGGGTTAAGTTTAGCAACTAAAAACACAAAATAAAAATAAGCTAAGCCTATCTGTATAAGATTTTTGTTTGTTCTTCAAACCCTCTTTTTTCAATGATTTAGCCCGTCACCAAGAAACTTGCGGTCAACATTGCTCAATAATAGAAACCAATTTAATTATTCTTCTATATGAATAACCAATCAAAGATAATCTGTTGTCGAACCTTTTTGCCGAGAGCTGGATATACACGATGTTTTATCATCATGGTCAGAAATAAATAGTTGCAAATAAATATGGAACTGGTTTAAGTGACATGGTTCACGATGTCGAACCATATCATATTTGAAACAATGGAATTATTTGTTGGTGTTAGGAACAGTTAAGTAACAACAAAGTTGAGTAATGGCATTGATATCAGGCTCATTAATCTCAATAAAAACAACACTAATATTGGCTTTGGCTGAAAAAACATGAGTCAAACTTAAAAATATCAATTCAAAAAATGAATTACATGTATTTAAGCAAAGTAAAACATTAAACACATCCATCCAAGCATGTTCATGCATATGCATATTCAAGTATTTCATAGCCAAAGGCTCCCACTCATGTAAAATTCAAACACTTAATAGACAAATAATGTGTTTGAGGTATGTGAATAATGAGGATTATAATGTGATATATATATAGGTTAAGTTGTTGTCAGGAACAATTGAGGAACCATGTTATAGGAAGCTTAAAATCCAATAAAGCACATAGTAAATGGATTAATGTCATCATGTTCGACTAATCGTTATTCGAATAATTAATAAAAGTATAAAAATAACCTCTTTTTTAGAAGGGGGTATGTTTTGACATGAAATGGATATATCCATATATCTACTCAAATATATGAGATGGTAAAATATGGCAAAAATCTATACTGAAAAAGGGTTCACGTGGACATATTGGTTCACGTAAGAGTACACGTAAAATACCAAAGGGGGGGTTATTCATATTCAAGCAAGTTTCAATAATACCATTGTGACTGTTACAGATGTACGGGGCAAGTGGTTTCTTGGTCCTCCAACCCCGAATTATGGGTTTCAGATTTTAGATTGCTTCGGGTTCGAGTTGGTTGGGTTTTGGGTATTGATATATGCAAAAAGTATAAAAATTCAATCAGTTTTGATGATGAAATCGATAATAGGTTTAGAAATTTGAAAAGTATGGCAAAATATGATTTAGGATTTTCAATAAGATAATTATATAGATAAATATATTTATATAATATTTTAAATTATATATATGTATATATCGGGTTTTCGGACAGGTTGGGTGGCCAAAAACCATACCCAACCCGAACCTAAATATCCCTCAAAAAGTCGGGTTTCTGATTTTCGAATTTCGGGGCATTTTGATTCGGAACAAACACCTCACTTTCAATTGGTTCCGGGTCGGGTTTTGCACACCCCTAGTTCAAGCAATTCCATTCAACCTTTCATTCATTCTTTAGTATAAACTTCGACCTGGATAACAATAATATTTTGCGAATAAACAAACGACGGTTACAATGTTGATCAATACATGATCTACACGAATACGCAAATTTCTATTTTGAATGTCAAGAATCCACAAGTATCTAGTAAAAGATGGAAAGTAGATTACCGATTTCTTCCCAAATTGTGTTTCACACCCCGCTTAGATCTCATCCTTTTAACATCCTTCCAATTCCTTGTGAATGGAAAACGATGCCATTCTTGTGCTCTCTAGAAACCCATGTAGAATCCTCCACAATTATAATCATCAATAATCGTCGATGTCTCTCCTTCGATTTAGCGTGTAATACGATAAGGATTTTCTGATGTGCAAAATCATGTAAACCGACAAACAAAGACAAAACCTTATAATTAATAAAAAAAGACCTACATTAGTAGCAATATTCAATGATTTCTCCTCATAAGGTCTAGAGAGAGAGAGAGAGAGAGAGAGAGAATCTAAATCGGGTAAAGAAACTTACATTGTTACATGGATTTCAAATTTCTTCCACCGGAATCAATGCATGGGAGGGATACCATGTTTGAAGTATAAAAGAAAAGAGACATACTTGTGACTTGTGAGGAAGTTAACCTTTTAACATCCTTCCAATTCCCTGTGAATGGAAAAGGATGTCATTCTTGTGCTCTCTAGAAACCCATGTAGAATCCTCCACAATTATAATCATCAATAATCGTCGATGTCTCTCCTTCGATTTAGCGTGTAATACGATAAGGTGCAAAATCCTGTAAACCAACAAACAAAGACAAAACCTTATAATTAATAAAAAAAGACCTAAATTAGTAGCAATATTCATTGATTTCTACTCATAAGAGAGAGAGAGAGAGAGAGAGAGAGAGTGTAACGTCCCAAAAACTTACTAAGCATTAAATCAAAGAACTGAGCGTTTTACAATACAAAAGTTTAACTTGTTCAATACATCAATAACGAGCTTAACAAAAATGACAGCGGAAGTCTACAAAAATCCACAACCGAGCTTTATCTATGTCAGTAGTCTAAATCTTGGAGTCGCTCTAATCTCCAAATATGCTATGTCCCTCCTATTTCCTCCCCGAGGAACTTGCGGAACGCTTACCTGAAAATGGTTTAGTTTTGAAAAGCGAGGGTTAGACCAAAAGGTCTAGTGAATTCCCTCCGTAAAAGAACATGCATAAACAATATGAAATCCTTTCGTTAAAATGCATCATAAATCATCACATATGGTACTGCATTGTGTAATGGATCCCTTAACCATACGCGATCGGGGCCCAAGCAGACTCCCCTTTCGCCCTTCTCGTATCGGGGCCCAAGCAGACTCCCCGATACCCGCCTAGGAGGAAACGAATTCCAACCTACCGTCTCGTCAAACATATCCAAGGGATCATCAGATCCCGAGGCTCATTGATCCCACAGTACAGACCGACATCACATAGCATGCACATACGTTTTCATAAAAGCATTTGACCCTTTTATAAATCATGCGCATCATTTCAACATATCAAACATTTCTTTTTCCTTTCATGCATATCAGTTCATAAATATTTCATGCTTGTTAAAACCATAATCAGTAAAAGAATCACTTAACATTTACGTCGTAAAAGAGGTTTAGGGAACTCACCTTGATTGTCGCACAATGCACTCCCTAAACACCTTCAAGCTACACCCACAGAACACCTAAGGCAAAAGATCCACATCAGAAAATATCCCAGTTCTACTGTCCGGATATTCCTTCCCGGACACAGCACTTATCCGGACGCCACGCTTGTCCGGACGCCACGCTTGTCCGGACGCCACGCTTGTCCGGACGCCACGCTTGTCCGGACGCCACGCTTGTCCGGACGCCACGCTTGTCCGGACACCTTCAACATATCCGGACACCTTCAAATACTGGTGTCCGGAAAACGCTGCTGTTCGAACTTAGAATTTCTAAAACCGATTTTTACTCCGATTTAAGCCATTAATTTGATTAGACAACAATAAGGGTTCATCCACCAACCCCAAACACCCACTTAATCCATTTATAACCCCTTAAATCGATTTATTAAGACAAAACCCATGAAACCCACTTTTTAAGAATTGTGGTTGAAAACTCATAAATCATTGATTTCAATCATAGAATCCAAACAAATGAAAAGGGAATACTACACCACACAGATTACGAAATCAAGAGGGATTACCTGATTGATTTCTCCTCTCTTTAGCTTTCTCCTTCTTCTTCTTCCCTTTCTTTCCTTGTTTCACGCCACCACACACCCAACAATACAAAAACACTGATTTGTGCTAAATGGGGGCTGCCTTATAATTTTGTGCACATTTATACCTTGCACAAATTACAGAAATGACCCCTTAACTTAACTTTCGTTTTTCATACTTTGACCACCAAACTCCAAGACTCACTAAGATTTTGGGTTGTTACAACACTCCCCCCTTAAAAGAATTCCGTCCCCAGAATTCCTCATTGGAAAAGATGTGGGTAACTTGCTTTCATCTCCGACTCCAACTCCCAGGTCGCCTCTGGACCCTTGTGGTGTCGCCATTGCACCTTTACCAGCTTGGTCTCTTTGTTCCGTGACTTCCTCACCTTAAAATCTGTGATGGCTTCTGGTTCTTCCACGAATTCTAACTTCTCGTCCACCTTAATGTCATTTAACGGAATCGCTTTAGCCACGTCGGCTAGACATTTTCTTAGATTAGACACGTGAAACACATTATGGATGCTGCGCAGTTCTTCCGGTAGATCCAACCTATACGCCACTTCCCCAATCCGCTCCGTGATCTCGTATGGTCTGATGTACCGTGGGATTAACTTTCCCCGTTTCCCAAATCGTACCACTCCCTTCCACGTGGACACCTTTAATAAAACAAAATCCCCGACTTGGAATTCTATCCGCATAACTCTTTTGGCGGTCGCGAGCGACCTTCAACCTTTCACGCACTTGGACAATCTTGTCCGAAGTCAGCTGTACCAATTCTGGTCCGGCTAACCGCCTTTCACCTACTTCGTTCCAACACAAAGGTGTCCGACATTTTCTACCATATAGTGCCTCAAACGGCGCGGTCTTGATGCTCGAATGGTAGCTGTTATTATAAGCGAATTCGATCAATGGTAGGTGCTTTTCCTAAGAGCCTTGGAAATCTAAAGCACATGCTCTCAACATGTCTTCCAATGTTTGGATCGTACGCTCACTCTGATCGTCGGTCTGAGGGTGATAGGCGGTACTCATCTTGATCTGCGAACCCATTTCTCTTTGGAAGCTTCTCTAAAAGTTGGATGTAAACCTGATATCTCGGTCGGAAATTATCGACGAAGGCACGCCATGGAGGGTTACGATCTTATCAACGTATAACTTGGCTAGCTTCTCCAACGAGTAAGACTCTCGTATAGGCAAAAAGTGGGCTGATTTCGTGAGTCGATCCACAATCACCCAAATAGCATTATAACCCTTCGGAGTTCTAGGCAAATGGGTCACGAAATCCATCGTAATCTGATCCCACTTCCATGTCGGTATCTCTAACGACTGGAGCTTCCCGTACGGTCTTTGATGCTCGATCTTTACTCGTGAACACGTCATACATGTCTCCACTAAATGAGCTACATTCTTTTTCATTCCCGACCACCAATAGTCTCGTCGCAGGTCTCCGTACATCTTGTTAGTTCCGGGGTGAATTGTGTACTTCGATTTGTGAGCTTCTTCGAGAATCAGCTTTCGGAGCCCTCCGAGTTTCGGAACCCAGATTCTCCCATTCAGACACCTCACCCCTCGACTATCTTCCACTAACATGGACGTTTGCCCCACCATTCTCTCCTTAAGATTTTCAGCTTCGAGCGCCTCAGCCTGACACTTCTTTATTTCAGCTAGCAGGTTGAATGTGACCTCGGCCCTCATGGCCACAATCTTGGGGGTTTCACTTCGTTCCTTACGGCTCAAAGCGTCCGCCACCACGTTTGCCTTCCCCGGATGATATTCGATCTTACAGTCGTAGTCAGGCAACAATTCAATCCACCTTCTTTGGCGCATATTCGGTTCTTTTTGGTCGAAGAGATGACATAAGCTTTTGTGGTCCGTGAAGATCTGGCACTTCGTCCCATACAGGTAATGACGCCAAATCTTTAGAGCGAAGACCACTGCCGCCAGCTCCAGATCGTGAGTGGGGTACCGAACTTCGTGATCCTTTAATTTCCGCGAGGCATATGCGATCACCTTTCCCCGCTGCATGAGTACGCAACCCAAACCGAGCTTCGATGCGTCACTGAAAACTACGAAATCATCCGTACCGTCAGGTAATGACAACACCGGAGCACTGCTCAACATCTCCTTTAGCTTTTGAAAGGCTTCCTCCTGCTTCTCCAACCAAGCGAATTTGACATTCTTCTTGGTTAAAGAGGTCAGTGGCGTGGCGATACGCGAAAAGTCCTTGATGAACTTCCGATAGTAACCTGCCAGTCCGAGGAAACTTCGAACTTCTGACGGATTCTTGGGTTGCTCCCAGTCTCGGATGGCTTCAATCTCAGCCGGATCGACGATGATCCCCTTCTCAGATACCACGTGCCCGAGGAACTGTACTTCCCTCAGCCAAAACTCGCACTTGGAAAACTTCGCATACAACTTCTCTTGCTTCAATAGCTCGAGGATTGTACGAAGGTGGCTTTCATGCTCCCCTTCTGATCTCGAAAATATCAGAATGTCATCTATGAACACTATCACGAACTGATCCAAATAGGGTTGGCATACCCTATTCATTAAGTCCATGAATGCTGCCGGGGCGTTGGTTAATCCAAACGGCATCACCAGAAATTCGTAGTGTCCATATCTGGTTCTGAAGGCAGTCTTCGGCACATCCTCCTCCCGTACCTTGAGCTAATGATAACCTGACCTCAAGTCTATCTTGGAAAAGTAATTGGCTCCTTGTAACTGATCGAACAGGTCGTCAATCCTAGATATCGGGTACTTGTTCTTGATCGTGACCTTGTTGAGTTCCCGGTAATCAATACACATCCGCATAGTACCGTCCTTCTTCTTCACGAAAAGTACAGGTGCTCCCCATGGTGATGTACTTGGTCGGACGAATCCCTTGTCTAACAGTTCTTGCAACTGAGTCATCATTTCTTTCATTTCGGATGGTGCCAATCTATAAGGTGCACGGGCAATCGGTGCAGCTTCGGGCATCAAATCGATTCGGAACTCGATCTGACGATCCGGGGGTAGACTGGTCAAGTCATCCGGAAATACTTCCGGGTACTCGTTTACTACCCGAACATCGCCCACCCCACGCTTCTCTTTCTTGGAATCCAACACGTACGCCAAGTATCCCTTGCACCCCTTCTTCAAGCACTTAGTAGCCCTAATCATAGTGATCAGACTATTGTTTCTATTACGACGGTCCCCATATATCACTACGGGATCCCCGTTCGGCGATTGAATCCTGATCAGCTTTCTGTTGCAAACGATGTTCGCATCATTCGCGGCTAACCAGTCCATACCTAACACCACATCGAACTCTCCCATTGCCATGGGATATAATTTCATAGGTATCAATCTTCCTTCTATATCAATGACACAATCCTCTACCACCTCCTTAACAAACACCAAGCCATCGTTGGCAGTTTCCACCTCTAGAGCTCTCTCTAAACGCCTAGGCCTCACCCCCAAACATTTCATAAATTTATGCGATACAAAAGAGCGGTTTGCTCCTGAATCATATAACACCTTGGCACATAGAGAGTTCACTAGAAACGAACCTGCCACAACATCTGGAGTTTCCTCCGCCTCATCCGCAGTCATGCGGAAAGCACGTCCCTTCGGACGCGTCGGCTCTGCTCCTTTATCACTGCTCTTTCTTCCATGACGTTCCCCATACTGAGTTGATCCTCCCTTCTTTAACTGCGGACAATCATACTTGGTGTGACCAGTAGCTCCACATTGAAAACATGATTTCCCTTTGGGGCAGTCCCTCGACACATGACCAGGCAAGCCGCACCGGTAGCATGAGTTTGAGCCTGCCATGCAATCACCCCGTGCACCTTGTTGCACTTCGTACACGGTTTTTCCACGGTATCCTTATTTGCACGGTTATCTGATCGGAACACCTTCCCCTTCCTGTAGTCACTGCCCGACCCATCCCATTTACGCTTGTCGCCACCCTTTTCAGAAGTCTGACGGTTCTTTTCCATCTTAATCAGCTCGGCCGTATTGATGGCCGCCTGAAAGGTAGTGGGGTTTCTCGTCAGGACCAGCTCCCGAATGTTACTTCTCAGACCATGGATAAAGTGGTTCACCTTTCGCCCTTCCGTTGGTACATACAAGTCAGCAAAACGAGACTTCTCAATAAACTTAGAAGTGTACTCCCGTACCGTCATTCCTCCTTGTTCTAAACCCAGAAACTCTTCTTCCAGCCTCTTCACTGCCGCGAGTGGGCAGAACTGCTCTTTAAACCTATCAACAAACGATTCCCACAACATCCCCTTGGCCATCGCTGAACCCTTTCCCCCAGTTTCGGCTTCCCACCAATACACTGCATCAGACTTCAACGTGGACAAGGCAAACATCACCCTGTCCCCATCAGCACATTTACAAGTATCGAAAACCAGCTCCATTTCCTTCACCCACTTCATTGCCAAAACCGGATCACACTCGCCCTCGAACGTAGGGGGCTTGCATGAGGCAAAGACTTTGAAGTTACAACCCTTAGCTGCTGACTCATTCATTACCAAGGATAAAGCTTTCGAATGGTTCCCAGTACCAGTCCCTACCGGGCTTGACAATTCTGCACTCTCCTTGTTCTCAGTCGGCTCTTTGCTTACCGAAGCTGACTCATTATGCTTAGTAAGGAGAGTCTGCAAGGTTTCTTGAATCTTACCCAGCTCAGCAGCCAGATTTTCCCGAGTGACAAATGCGGAACCCCGGCCTCGACCACGTCCCCTTGTCGGGTCCCTTCTTCTTACGGTAGCAGAACTTTCCTGAACAAAGTCCTCTCGATTGATAGGAATTTCCACACTCCTTGTCCTCCCACGACCTCTACCACGGCCTCTTCCACGACCTCTCCCGCGACCTCTTCCGTGGTTAACCGGTCCGCTCTCCAGGATCTCTTCCTCCCGATTCCTTGGTACAACAGGTACCGACTTACTTCTCAAATTTCTCCCAGCCATTCACGAATGCTGAAAGAAAGCAACAATTAACCTTTGCTAGACATGACATCATAAAATGCTATATTAGGTATTGTAAGCACGCACATGTACCTGTAAGTTCGTAATTACACTGGCCAGGTGTAATCCCAAACTTACCTTACACGTTTGTCCTTGGCACCTTATTCCTAAGCGCATTTATAATGATCGTTCCTAGAGGCAATCCTATGTCTCGGCTGTGATCTTCGTCTTACAGTTTAAGTTTAGGCTCTAAAGGTAACCTAAATCCCTTGAACTATGGCTCTGATACCATTTGTAACGTCCCAAAAACTTACTAAGCATTAAATCAAAGAACTGAGCGTTTTACAATACAAAAGTTTAACTTGTTCAATACATCAATAACGAGCTTAACAAAAATGATAGCGGAAGTCTACAAAAATCCACAGCCGAGCTCTATCTATGTCAGTAGTCTAAATCTTGGAGTCGCTCTAATCTCCAAATATGCTATGTCCATCCTATTTCCTCCCCGAGGAACTTGCGGAACGCTTACCTGAAAATGGTTTAGTTTTGAAAAGCGAGGGTTAGACCAAAAGGTCTAGTGAATTCCCTCCGTAAAAGAACATGCATAAACAATATGAAATCCTTTCGTTAAAATGCATCATAAATCATCACATATGGTACTGCACTGTGTAATGGATCCCTTAACCATACGCGATCGGGGCCCAAGCAGACTCCCCTTTCGCCCTTCTCGTATCGGGGCCCAAGCAGACTCCCCGATACCCGCCTAGGAGGAAACGAATTCCAACCTACCGTCTCGTCAAACATATCCAAGGGATCATCAGATCCCGAGGCTCATTGATCCCACAGTACAGACCGGCATCACATAGCATGCACATACGTTTTCATAAAAGCATTTGACCCTTTTATAAATCATGCGCATCATTTCAACATATCAAACATTTCTTTTTCCTTTCATGCATATCAGTTCATAAATATTTCTTGCTTGTTAAAACCATAATCAGTAAAAGAATCACTTAACATTTACGTCGTAAAAGAGGTTTAGGGAACTCACCTTGATTGTCGCACAATGCACTCCCTAAACACCTTCAAGCTACACCCACATAACACCTAAGGCAAAAGATCCACATCAGAAAATATCCCAGTTCTACTGTCCGGATATTCCTTCCCGGACACAGCACTTATCCGGACACTACACTTATCCGGACGCCATACTTATCCGGACGCCACACTTATCCGGACGACACGCTTATCCGGACGCCATACTTGTCCGGACGCCATACTTATCCGGACGCCATACTTATCCGGACGCCATACTTATCCGGACACCTTCAACATATCCGGACACCTTCAAACACTGGTGTCCGGAAAACGCTGCTGTTCGAACTTAGAATTTCTAAAACCGATTTTTACTCCGATTTAAGCCATTAATTTGATTAGACAACAATAAGGGTTCATCCACCAACCCCAAACACCCACTTAATCCATTTATAACCCCTTAAATCGATTTATTAAGACAAAACCCATGAAACCCACTTTTTAAGAATTGTGGTTGAAAACTCATAAATCATTGATTTCAATCATAGAATCCAAACAAATGAAAAGGGAATACTACATCACACAGATTACGAAATCAAGAGGGATTACCTGATTGATTTCTCCTCTCTTTAGCTTTCTCCTTCTTCTTCTTCTTCTTCCCTTTCTTTCCTTGTTTCACGCCACCACACACCCAACAATACAAAAACACTGATTTGTGCTAAATGGGGGCTGCCCTAGAATTTTGTGCACATTTATACCTTGCACAAATTACAGAAATGGCCCCTTAACTTAACTTTCGTTTTTCATACTTTGACCACCAAACTCCAAGACTCACTAAGATTTTGGGTTGTTACAGAGAGAATCTAAATCGGGTAAATAAACTTACATTGTTACATGGATTTCCAATTTCTTCCACCGGAATCAATGCATGGGACGGATACCATGTTTGAGTATAAAAGAAAAGAAACATACTTGTGACTTGTGAGGAAGTTAATATGTTTTTAAGACAATTAAATATTTTACAATTGAATAATAAGAGATGGATAGATGAAGAGGTGGATAAGATAAATGAATTGCAATAAACAATGACTTCAAAACCTACAATGGTAATTGAAAAGTTTGGAGTTAAGCCTAAAATTAATTGTTATTTACAAAATTACAAAATTGAAAAACAAAATAACAATAAATATAGAGGTGGAAAAAGTTGAGTTAAGGAGAAAAAAGATAAATGATGTTCTAGGCATGAGAAGATGCCACGTCACTACACTTGGTTTTTGTTTTACTATATATATCGATGATTGATTTTCCTTAATTTTTTACACAATTTTTGAAGTTTTATTAGCAATCAACTATGTCTCAAGAAAGATGAAATGTTTTGCTTTTGATATCGATTGAAAATGAGTTTCTAGCAAATTTTGATTATAAAAGTATAATTAGATGATTTTGCTTCTAAAATGTCAGAAGATCTATATTTAGAAAATACAAATGCTTATTGTTTGTTTTTTCTTTTGGAGAAACGTACATAGTAGTGTCAAATTATTAGTGAAGAATGAATAACTTGTTACGTTCACTATTAATAAACTATATGTGTTATATATTGTACATGATACGTATTATGTGATTAATTTCAGTTTTCTAACTAGTTAATTTTTTATTATTACCAACAAATTAATCAAATAAGATTTATGATCATTAATTTAATGATATATAAGTGAGTTTGATTTCCATTTGAATCTTGTTTATGATATTTGTACTTCCATACATATTTAATAAAATAATTTATTTTTGAATTTAAAAAATAATATAATAAATAAAATTACATCTAAGTTTTTGCACAGGGCCTCCAAAATGTATGTTTTTTTATTGGTAACAAGGGGCTCTTTGTTTACCTCTTAATAGTCACATTAAGAGGCAACATCGGAATCGCTAAGAGGTGAATCTTGACATCTTGTTTGGCAAAAAAAAGTTTGTCTCTTAATGGTTCTAAAACCCTTCGAATGATTTTGTATCTTGGGTCTACTTTAACCATTAAGTGCCTTAATTTCATTCTGAACAATGACCAAACAACCATACTTCATTTTGTAGAGCCTCTTAATAATTATGACCACTTAATCATTCTGTACCAAACCATTCAACAACGGCCAAACAACCCCTAAATCATGACGACCAAATTCATAGTTTACTTTTCTTATAACAAAAGTTAGGGCCTGTTTGTTAGCAGCTTAATGAGCTTAATGTGACACATAGCTTATTCAGTCAACTATACATGACTGTTTGGTAGTGGCTTAATGATATAGAAAGTAACTTATTTATTAAGCTTTAAGGAGAGAGCTTTATGCAGAAAGCCAAGTTTTGTCCAAACCAGTCTCTTCCAATTAAAAAACATGGTTCTTCCATCTATGAAAACACTCTCCTAAACAAAAACCTTTTCAATCTATACAGACAGATTAATCCACACAGAGATACCAAAAGCAAAACATATTGACAATTATAGTAATCAAAAGTCAAAACTGTAATTAGTATAAAAGAAAAATTAGTTTAAAAGAGGGACTAGTATTGATAGTAAATGAAAACAACATGGACCAAAAATACAACTTACTCTAAAGATAACGTGACAAACGACATCGTTTAAATCCTATCTATCATCTCCAACAAAAATCCACTTCCATTTCCATCTCCACTCCGCTCAAAAGAAATGGTTTCTTCACTTCCTCTACGTTCCTCACCCCCGTTACAAAATTCCATTTCTACCCCTGGTTCCACCACCGTCTTCAACCACCTCTCTCCGACGCTGCTCCTCCGCCTCCAATCTCCAACCGCCGGTGGTGGCGGAACTCGATTCTCCAAGTTCAGATGCTCCGCCGCAGGTTCCCAAACCGGATTCTTCACGAAATTGGGACGGTTGATCAAAGAGAAGGCGAAAAAGGATGTGGAGAAGATATTCTCTGGTGGATTCTCGAAAACGAGAGATAATTTGGCTGTGATTGATGAGTTGCTACTTTATTGGAATCTATCTGATACTGACCGCGTTCTCGATGAATTAGAAGAGGTAATTGTGATTCTATTACGTTTTCTATGGGAAATTGATGTGAAGTTTGAGTTTCGATTTATGCAGCCAATATTAGGGTGTGAAGATGGTAGGGTGCCATGTTTTTTTTAATACCATGTACCAACTAATTATAATTGGTAAAACAAATTTATACCGTGTACCAACCAACTATAATTGGTACCAACTTTTTTCGGTTGGACCACTCAAAAGTTTACAAACCTTTTGTCTGAAACCAGTAAAACTTCTAGTTGTAAAACAGTAAAACACCTAAGTTGAGTTCTTTGGGTTTGATAGCCGAGTAAAAGTTTTAGTCTTTTATCTCATCATCAAATGCATAAATACGCATAAATAGTGCATTAATAATCAAATATATTTTATTTCATTGATTCTTTATTTAATAAATAATTAAAAATAATATATATATATATATATATATATATATATATACGTCGGTACGGTGCGGTATTACCGTGGTAGACGAATTTCAATACCGCGTACCAACCAAGTTTGTGAAATTGGTATCAACTTAGTCGGTATCAATTGAATTGGTACGGTTGGTAATGAATTGGTTGGTTTGTCATGTTACAAATTTGACACCCGTAGCCAATATCATTGAAATGGAGTGGTAATGATTTCTAAATTAGATGCATTATGGATTGATTATGTTTTCTATATGTAATATGTTCTGCTAGAGATGTTTGGAATTGGATCAGAAGGATTTGATTGAACTTTTCAAAATCTAATGTAGACTTTTTTCATTGTGATTTTGTTGGCATCGATCATTACAAATCCTAATTTATTGAGGCAAATTTTGAATACTAGACAGGTACTCAAAATAACAGGGGTTAAGGTTGGCCAGTGAGATGATGGGGTTTGTAGATTAGGGCATCACAATCAAGGTTTTAAAAGGCGGAATCGGGTAGCCTCGAGGAGGAAATATATATACACCTAGATATGTATATATACTACATAAGAGGTGGGTTCAAACGAGAATGCCAACTATTTAAGTAAACACGAGCAAGGCCGCTAATGTACAAAATCATATGACTTACATGCCCCACGACTTTAACTCGCGGCCAAAGTCGCCCGCGTCCAATTTTTTGCAGTTAGTGTAAAATCACATGCTATTTTGCACATGAGCGGCCGTTTTCATGTTTTCTTAAATAATTAGCGTTCTCGGTTGAACCTTCCTCTACTACATTAATATATATGTACATTTATATATAGAGAGAGTTCGTTTCCGCTGAGAATAGTAGTCATCGTGAGAAGGGTAAGAAGGGATCTCCACCCTTGGATCAATCCGAATTGAAGATCAATTGAAAATTCTCTTCTAAGCTAATGTACGGGTTATTTTGGAACTTAATTTGAACCATTAAATCAACACTAAATTAAAGTGATCAAGGGTCCAAATCCCTCCTTACACTTCTTATATTTCTCACCTTAACTCCTATTCTCACACGATCTTTTGTCTATATATATAATACTAAATTACTAAGAGGCTGGTTCTTGACAGAGGAAAGAGTGAAACCGTGAGATAGGCTGAGAGGGCCTGGAAAAATTGGTTGCTTAGAGGAAGAGGAAGGGTCAAACCACACTTTTTGATTGAGAGAAGAACATACTAGCTTTTTGGGTTGATCTTGCTTTAAGTAGTAATGGTGCAAATGGGGTGAGATCGGTGGAGAACCTAAAAAAAAGAACCGAATAACCACGGAAAAACGGATAAAAAAGAGATATATATATATATATATATATCAAATTGAAGATATTAAAATTATCGTTTTTTTTTTGGTGAAAATTGTTTCACTCTAATTTTGGTTATTATTTCGTCGATTTTCAATTAACAAAAATAAAGAGGGGGGGTATTTTTATTTTGACAAAGGTGGTTATAACCACATTTTTAACCACATCCCTTAGATCATCTCAATCTAACGGTTTGAATGGGTTCTTCGGTTCTTTTTTTTGGACGGTTTTCTTCGGATCTTTTCCCTTTATATACATATATGCATTTTTAAAACAATGAGTTAGTGATGCTTTGCCGAACCCAGAACATCGCCTACTATTCACTCAAATTTTATAATGATTTGTTGGGTTCTGCCTGTTTCTTTTGGTTGTTTTCATTTTTAACAATCGAATGTTCCTAACTCCAAAAAACAGACTGCTTACAGAAAAATACGAATTTGTGCTTATAAGCATAAGTAATTTGATAATCATCCCATTTCAACAGTAACAATTGTGCCTTGATATTATATCCATTCTCTGTGTTTAGGCATTGTTGGTGTCAGATTTTGGCCCAAAGATTACGATAAAGATCGTGGAGAGCTTGCGGGACGATATAAATGCTGGAAAGCTCAAATCAGGAAGTGAAATAAAGGCACGTGTTGTGAATGTGAACTGCTTTTTATCTCTTGGCTTACTTTTGGTTGATGGATGCTCTCCTGCTCCATTGCATCAATTAAAACCAGTCGAATCTTGAAAATCTTTTGGTAGATTTAAGGATTTATTTCGCATTTGTATTTTCTTTAGGATGCTTTGAAGAACAGTGTGCTGGATCTCTTAACGAAAAAAGGTGCTAAAACGGAGCTTAGACTTGGATTCAGGTTTCTGACATGATCTTAGAATCTTCTGTGTCTTTATTTCATATGTTTTTTCGTTTTTATTTGTTAATGATAATTAATGTTATGTTTGTTTTTCTAGGAAACCAGCGGTAATCATGATCGTTGGTGTTAATGGAGGTGGAAAAACTACATCTCTTGGTAAGTTTGATGATATTATGCACTCTCCGTTGTTTGGTGAAAATTACGTTAACATAAATATGTCGGAAAATGGGGTCAGGATTTTATTTTGTAGATGTTTTCGTGGATCTATTATTTTTCGTCTTTTCATATTAGTGAGTATAGAACTTGACTAATCTTCATGCTTTGAAACTCTTGATAAACGACGTTGCTGTTTATATTTGTGTTAAAACATAGATTTTGTCAAAACATTCTACATAAAAAGAAGAGTAAACTTCACTGTTGGTCCCTAACGTTTGTCAATTTCAACGGACATCGTTCCTAAACTTCGAAAACTTGGATTTGGTCCCTCACGTTTGTCATTTAGTAACGGTTTTGGTCTCTCCTCCTAATGGCCGTTAATCTTTTTCGTTAAGTCCGTCATAAATGAGGGGTATTTTAGTCATTTTAAACATTTTTCTGATCATTTAACCCGGTGGTGATGGACTTCACAGAAAGATGTTTAAAATGACTAAAATACCCCTCATTATGACGGACTTAATGGTATAAGTTAACAGCCGTTAGGAGGAGAGACCAAAACCGTTATGAGATGACAAATGTGAGGGACCAAATCCGAGTTTTCGATGTTTAGGGACGATATCCGTTGAAATTGACAAACGTAGGGACCAAAGTGAAGTTTACTCTAAAAAGAATGGTCAATTGGATTCAATGTTTACACCGTCCCAAAATCCTACCTTTGTGTGGCGTATACTGGGTTCGTTTGGTTTGGTTTGGTTTTTATCTCTGTTTCCAAACACATATGTATGCAAAGACGCGGAGAAGAAACAGAAATAAAAAAACAAATTTTGATTACAATATCTGAATTTTTAACGCAGGGAAACTGGCTCATCGGTTGAAGGGTGAAGGTGCTAAGGTGAGTTGATAATTTGTTAAGTAATGCATGCATACATTTATACTTCAGAAATAAAATCTTGAAAAAAATATTTGTTTGACCCGTGTAGCATTATGAAGTAAAGTTTCTTTTTGAGTAAATTACGCTTTGTGTCCCTGTGGTTTAAAAATTGCAATTTTTGTCCCTATGGTTTTCAATTTATTGCTATATTCGTCCCTGGGCTAATTCGGCGGGCCCAAACGGTCCCAGGCCGGGCCGGTCCCAAGTCGGTCCCGGGCCTCCACCGGTCCCGGGCTGGGCCCATTTGGCCATCTTAATATCAAATTATCAACTTGTCTACCAAAAACATAGCCTAAGAAGAGAACTCGGCAGAAAATCGTTAAGATAGAAAACCCGTCATCCTAAACAGCGCCTCTACCCCTTTGGGGTAAAAAGACAGGTCTACGTAGTGCGTATATCCCACCTATAGACCCTACTTTCGAGTGGAATATACTGGGTTCGTTTGGTTTAGAAAACCGTCATCGAAACTGTGTTCCTATAAATATGGGGTTGCAAAGTGGTTGTCATATGCCTATTCTCTTGTCACCCTCATTCTTTCGTTGAAACTCTGTAGGTATTAATGGCGGCCGGTGATACGTTTAGGGCAGCTGCAAGTGACCAATTGGAAATTTGGGCTGAAAGGACCGGTTGCGAGATTGTTTCAGCTGAAAAAGAGAAGGCCAAAGCGTCATCAGGTAGACAACTAAACCGAAAGTGAAATTTGCACCAAAATGTAATGAACTCTATCTTTGTTCTTGTTATGTTTAATGGTGAATCAAAGTCGTTAATTGATGTTATAAACTATTTATAATCGTCAATTAACTGAGTCTCTAAAATTTCTATTTGTCGAGCAAATTAAGGGTGCCTTTGGTATGCAGAATGGATAGAATGGGATGGGATGGGATGGGACGGGACGGGACGGGACGGGACGGGACGGGACGGGACGGGACGGGACGGGACAGGACAGAACAGAACAGGACAAAACACTGTTCGGCGTTTGGCAAGACAAAACTGGACAAAACAGATAACATGATCAATTTACCCCTAATAAGTTGTTTATATATTTTGATTAGTTATGTAATTTATTAAATTATAATGAAATAAATATTTTTTTTTCTAACAAAATATATTATTTAGAAAGTTTTATTCAAGACGATTAAAGTGACACCAAAATAAAAAGTTCATATAGTTTCCAATATTTATTTTCTAACCTTTTCTATATTTTTTTACTATTAATATTTGATAGTTTACATAAATTAATCAAAACATAGAAACTATATACAAATAATATTTTGAGGACAGTAAAGTGAAAGTTTAAAGAGCATAAAACACAATAAATAAAATTTAAAGAACGAATAAAATGAAAAAAGAAGGCGTATTTGATGTTTTAGAAGAGAATTATATTTTATTTTGATGTTATATTGGTATAACATAAGTCTGTTCCAGCTTGTTCCATGTGGTGGGGGTGGAACAGGCCTGTTCCACATAGGACAATGATCTTTGTTATGTCCTGTCCTGTCCAGTGTACCAAACGCACCCAGAGCACCCTTAAATGTTTAGCGGGTTCCCCTTTCATACCAAAAATTCTACTAGCACAAATCGGTTGAGTGGGTGCATGGGACCCGCTCGGCCCTTCATATGTCCACCCCTCAGTCCACCTACGATGACTCATGGCCATTCATGGTCGTGTGTGCGACTAGTTGGTGCGCGTAAGCTGGTCTAGAAACCCACGATTACAAAAAAAAAGGAATTTTAGAAACTTTGTTATATTAATTGACGATTTTGGTTCACCGTTACACATAATAAGGAACACGGAAATAGCTTGTTAGATTTCGGGTAGTTGGTTTTTGTAGCTGCTACTAACATGGGACCTTGAAGTTATTTTCTGATTAGTTCTATCACAGGCCGTTAAGAAAGGGAAAGAACAAGGTTTTGATATCGTGCTATGCGACACTTCTGGACGTAAGAAATGATGACATCGTTACTAATATTTCACACGTGATCGGTGTTTCAACTGACGACTTCTTATTTATTTTTGTTATTATATTATATGGTGAACAGGTCTACACACTAATTATAGCTTAATGGAAGAACTAATTGCATGCAAAAAGGCAGTTGCTAAAGTTGTTCCTGGTGCCCCTAATGTAGGTTACTCACTCCCATCTATTGAAAAATTGCAACATTTGATTCCGTACATGGATGAATATGAAATGTCTAAAATACCCTCGTTGATTAATACTCCCTCCGTCCCAAAATAAATGTCTACAATGAAAAAAACACATAGTTTTAGGAGTGTGTAATTATTACACTTTTTAATTAACCAAAGTACAATTTTACCCTTAATTATAGAGAGATAAATTTTCTCCATCACATAATTAAGGGTAGAATGGGAAAGTAGAGATTTATTTTTGAAAGTGGACACTTATTTTGGGACAAACAAAATAGTAATGTAGACACTTATTTTGGAGTAAACTTTTTCCTAAAATACCCTTAATAGATCAATAAGAATGTCTTATTATTGATGGTCATAGTTTTTATTGTTTTTAGTGTATGTCGGTATGGATAAATCTGTCTGTCTGAGGGACGGAAGACCAATGGGTTTGAGGGGAGGCATAGAGAGAGGGTTGGATTATTTCTGGGGATTTTTGCTATTAATTTGTTTGGGGTGGCTTAATGGGAACAAGTGGGGGGTCCTGCCTTATTCCATATAGCCATTTAGCTTAATGGCTTAAAGATTAAGCTGTAAAGAAACGCTCATATATGGCTGAGCGAATAAGGCACACAGGCCATTAAGCTCATTAAGCTCAATAAGCTGTAAGTAAACAGCCTCTTAGTTTTTCTTCGTCCTACGGTGGTTGTGAGTATGTGCTTTGTGATTCTCTTGGTGTTTTATCTTATGTTTGTGCTCACTTTTTTGTTGCTGTACCTGTTGTGTGTTTGTACACATTCCTATGCTTCTTTTCTCCCCTGTCTCATCTTTTTGGTTGGGAAATTGTCCAAAATAGCCGTTTTTGACTTAATTGACCGAAATAACCAATATTTCGCAAGTAGCACTTTAGCAACTTGCGAAATCCACTTTTTATATGAATATAGTATTCATAAAGTAGCACTTTAGCAACTCGCGAAAGGGATACTTGTGAAAAGCTGACGTGGAAGGGCCACTTACGCAACTTGCCAAAGTCTGCTAAAGTGCTACTCACCCAACTTGCTAAACCGCTACTTGCCACATTAGCATTTCGCAAGTAGCACTTTAGCAACATGCTAAAGTGTTGCTTTACGAATATTAAATTCATAAAAAACAGATTTTGCAGGTTGTAAAAGTGATGCTTGCCAAAAAATTTAAAAAATCAAAAATTGTTTTTTTCCCTTGATTGAAGGGCCCGCCCCCCTCTATATAAAAAAGTCTACTTGCGAAATCTTGGCTATTTTGGTCAATTGAGTAGAAAAGCAGCTATAAAATGAATTGGGGAGTCCGTAATGGCTATTTTGGACAATTTTCCTTTTTGTTTTCGTTTTGCAAGTCGTAGTCTTCGCGGAAGTAGTCTCTCTACCCTTTGGGTTAGTGGAAAAGTATGTGTATATAATTATATTGTACCCCTAAACCCTATGTCTATTTTGTGGGTCCCGTCTTTATGCCATTTTCCTCCGTTCTTTATTTTGTTGTTCCCATCTTTGTTTTTACAAATTTACTTCTTCTCGCACGACAAAATTTTAAGATGTTTTAAATGTCCTTTTTGAATACGTCTTCTGGATCCATATGATTACGGTGCAATCTTACAGGAAATTTTACTTGTTTTGGATGGAACAACGGGCTTGAATATGCTCCCACAAGCTAGGGAATTCAATGAGGTAACGCTTCCGACCCTTTTGCTTATGTGATGCACTTCACACACTTGTTAGGGTACGTTTAGTACATTGGACATGACCGAACAAAACAAGAATTACTGTTCCACGTTTGGCAGATAAAAAAGACTTTTATCTTGAACAAACCGAAACAGACTGTAACAGACTTGTTCCACCTCCACCCCATGGAACAAGATAGAGCAGACCTACATTTTACTAAGAGTGAATTACATTTTTAGTCCTTATGGTTTGTTAAAAAATACGATTTCGTCCCCGTGGTTTATAAATTGCGATTTTCGCCCCTATAGTTTGTAATTCATTGCTATTTTGTCCTTATTATTTACAATTTATTGTTGTTTTGGTCCCTCGTACTTAAAAGGTAGGAATTAGTTCAGGGACGAAAATAGCAATAAATTACAAATCACAGGGACGAAAATCGTAATTTTTAAACTACTGGACGAAAATCGAAATTATTAACAAACCACAAGGACGAAAATCGTAATTTACCCTTTTACTAATATAACCTCAAAATAAAACCAAATTCTTTTCTAAACATCAAATACGCCTCCCTCTTTACATTTTATTCATTCTTTAAATTATATTTATCGTAATTAGTTTTTATTTTATATTACGATAAGTATTTGTGCCACTAGCGGAAAAAAATTCTGGATCCACCACTCGATGGGTCTTAAAATAATTCCCATGTTCGTTGCATGTCGTATCTAACGGAACCACGTCATCCATACCAGGTTGTAGGAATAACCGGTTTCATTTTGACAAAACTCGATGGCTCTGCAAGAGGCGGCTGTGTGGTATATGAATGATTTCTTCCCGTTTTCATATTCATGTAATATTCATTTGCTATATTCACATATGAATACTTGAAATTGAATCCTGCTTTCAGGTTAGCGTAGTCGATGAGCTTGGAATTCCAGTGAAATTTGTAGGTGTTGGTGAAGGGGTGGAAGATCTCCAACCGTTCGACGCAGTAGCTTTTGTCAATGCCATTTTCTCATGAGGCATCAAGAAAAAGGTTAGTTTTAAAACTGGAAAAGTTGCAATTTGATTAAAAGTGATCAACTGTACAGATCCACTTCTCACGTTAACCTCAACTTCTTACATGATCCTTTGCCTATATATATATATATATGGAGGGATAATAAATTGTAAACCATCATTTTCGTGTAAACCCTAGATTTCATAGGTTTTTTTGATGAATTTTTTTTATGGAATTGTTTATTTTGATGAAATTGTTTCATATCATTCATTTCTTGGTGAAATTGTTTTATGAAATTTGTAGTTTCATAGGTGAATACGAAAATATATGAAACAATTTCATAAGAATGAAAAAAACCTATGAAACTACAAATTTCATAAAAAAATTTCATCAAGAAATGAATGATATGAAACAATTTCATCAAAATAAACAATTCCATAAAAAAATTCATCAAAAAAACCTATGAAATCGACGGTTTACACAAAAATGATGGTTTACAATTTATTATCCCTCTCTCTCTCTCTCTCTATATATATATATATATATTATATTACATATACACACATTATACGGTGAGGTTCAAATGAGAGGCAAAAAGTTGAGAGCGTAAGAATAAATGATTTATATATGAATAATTGGTGCCAGAAAACATGGGTTTACATATGCATCTTCATATGTGAATAATTGGTAAAAAAGGTAGGTAAGCAAACGTGGGTTCACATCTTCAAATAGTTTATTTTTATTTATTTATTTCAGGTTTTCCAATGATTTACATACGAATCAATTATTTTTACGTTCTCAAACCTTTTTTACATTTCTCATTTGAACCTTCTCCTTTTTATTGAAATATATAATATTTTATATACTGCAAAACTCTCGCACTCCTTACGCTTGAACCCTTAGGAGAGTTGGGTAGTGGGTAACCCCTAGCCCAACGGCCCTTTGGTAACTATATATATTTCTCGTTTTTTTGGCTTATCAAATTGTTTCGGTTGGTAGTAATAACTAATTAATAAGCTTGATTGCATAATTCTTTATATTGTTGTAGGTGCAAAACCATGGACTAAAATCCATGAATGGAGCGATATCAACGTCAAAGTACTCGAGAAGAGGGGATGAATATAAAAAGGAGTGTTCCATTTAGCACCGAAGCACGGGGAAGATTACGCATGATAAGGTTGTGGTGGCCGTAATAGGGGTTTGGAGCGATGAGGATGATTGAGTTTTTGTACAAGAAAGTGGTTTATGTAAAGATAATTTAGGAACTCGATTCATAGGGATGAATGTACGTTTTGCCATTTACTCACTATCCTCACTCATTACGATCTTTTGAGGTTATTTTTGTTAATGACGACATATTGACATTAGGGTTTTTGTTCATTAGCGTTTGTATGTATGTTTCAGCCGTGCATGCTCATGAGCTCATGCATCCATGTGTTCGAAATTTCGAACACACATGTGCATCAACATTGGAACCAAATACCAGAAGTACCGATTCCTGAATATGTAGAAAATTAGGAACTGAGTACTGAACCGATTACATGCATACGGTTCTAATCGAAGAACTTGTGAACGAACATTAATTACAAATAGAAAAAATACATATACATTTAAACATTAGAATTACTATACTTTCACACAAATGATCAATTAACGTATTATGAGGCACAAAATGTACTTTATTCTTGATTTCTCTGAAACGAGATTCGAGTTTTTAACAAGCTACTCGAGCTTGAGCTTAGTAACTGTCGAGCTTGGGTCGATCTCGAACACAAAATAAAGCTCGGTTAACTTAACATGTCGATCTCCATAACACCAATGTTTGACTCAGCTCGTTCGAAAGCTCGAATGAACTTTACGAGTCAAGTCGAGCTTAACCATTCTAGCATACGTCTTTTTGTTCCAAACATATTTATATGTTTATAAAATATATAGTCAAAAATAAAAATCATCGAGCTTGAACAAATAAACAAGTTAACCGATCTCTAGTTCGAGCTCAAATCTTGAAAAAATATTCGAGCTCGAGCCCAACTTTAAAAAATTTATTCGATCTTGAGCCCAACTTTGAAAAAGTTATTCGACCTCGAGCATGGAATTACTTTTTCGACGCGAATTCAAATAACCTGCTGCTCGACTCGGCTCATTTATACCCCTATTTGTAAGGGAGATAATGCCTTTTAAAGGAAAAGCCTTGGCTTTAGGACAGTTTTTTTGAAGTTAATGGTTCTATAAAACTATTTGAAAAAAATGTATTATAAACCAAGTGTTTTATAAAAAATGATACATCATACAAGTGTCTTATAAAAGGGCTAATAGCACACTTTGATTTAAAGTGTCATAAAAAACTTGTTAAAAGACACCCGAAACATCCTATAAACTTATCACAACATTTATAGATAGGACGCACAAGTGTTTAATTCTATAAACTTAAGTCCTATAAATTAGCTTTTAAGACACTTAAGGATTGTTTGTTAGCAACTAATGAGCTTAATGAGACTCAACCTATTTCGTCAATTTTTCCGTCTAAAGCGTTTCAACGACGAAAGACAAAAAATGCAAGCAAAGACAATGACCATCGTAAGTTATAAACGAATATAGTTTACGCCTTCATGATTAGATATTACGTGATCTTACGTACAAGATTGCAAAAACATTATAGTCTGTTAGGACACAAATTGTCTTAATTATATGATAGTTTTGTAAAGGTTTATAAGTGTAATATGGGCTTGGGCTTAAGTGTGTAACAAGGGAGTATATATAGGATTTGTGTGTGTAATTAGGGTAAGAAATCATATTA
Organism: Saussurea involucrata; assembly: GCA_033807775.1. Taxonomy (NCBI): domain Eukaryota; kingdom Viridiplantae; phylum Streptophyta; class Magnoliopsida; order Asterales; family Asteraceae; genus Saussurea; species Saussurea involucrata. The sequence goes on along the minus strand of CM066313.1, from coordinate 2,671,447 downwards.
CAATGTAATCCATGGTGTAGTGTGTGTGTCACTACAACAAAATTGGGTTTACATGATGTCAAGAAATTCTAAGCATCCTAATAGACCACTTTATACGACATAACTTATAGCACCAAAAAATAAAGCGTTGTATCTAAAGGGTGTTGTAATAAGTTTATAGGACATTTTTGGGCATTGTAACAAGTTTTTTAAACAATGCTATAGATAACGTCGTATTAACAAGTAATAAATCTTGGTTGAAATCCTAGTTCAACAATCAATTAAGCCAACGTAATGGCAAGTGTCTTATAGAAACTACCATCGGATCAAGCAAAATTGGGATTACAAATTTATCCATGCATACAAATTCAAGTTCTAAATATGGATAGACTTACACACACTACATATAGGCAATTAAAAGCTTGAAGATACTTTCATTCACTACAACAAAATTGAGTTTATAGGACGCCTAAAATAAATAAGCATCATAATAGAGTATTTTATAGGAAATTAGTTTATAGGACAAAACAAAAAAGAGTCATATCTAAAAGTGTTACAATAAGTTTATAGGACGCTTTTGAGTGTCGTAACAAAGTTTTAGAACATTTTCAAAATAAAGTATCGTATCAACTAATTATATAGGATGCTTTTGAAAAGTGTCCTATAAACCCATCTTTTTAGAGGACACTTGTGTTTATAGGACACTTTTTCAAATAATGTCTTATAAAACAGTTGTTAGGACGTTTTATTTAAAAAATGTTCTAACAAACTTGTTACGACACCCAAAGGCGTCTTATAAACCTTTTGTAACACTTTTAGATAGTACACTTTTGTTTGTTCCTATAAAACACCCTATTAGGACGCTTATTTATTTTAGACGTCCTATAAACTCAATTTGTTGTAGTGATTGGACTTAATTGGAGATTTAAGCTACAAGTCAAGCTTGGATAGATAAATAGATAGATCAAATATTTAATTTCATGCAACCACAATTGATGACCCCTGGAGGCTGAAGCTCAGTAAGTAAAAAGGGAAAGATTAATATAACAATCATTTGGTGAAGCTAAAGGAAATGAAATATGTCATTTTTACAAATATACCCTTAAAATATATATATTTTATAATTAATGAAAGATCGGGTAGTTTTATAATTTTAGTAATTTTTTTAAATGCTCTTAATTTCTTTCTTTTCATTTCCTTCCCTTTTCTCCCACATTTGGGAGGAAAGTTTTGGAAGGAAACTTATCATTCGATTCCTTTTTTTTCTCTCCTATTTTTTTTTTGAGAACACGGGTTTATTTTACTTCCCTCTGTTTCTTTTCCTTCGTAATTTTTTTTTCGAGAACACAAAGTTAGAGATATGTTTAGTCCATGAACTGAAAGAAAGTAAGTAATGATTGAGTTTATGATGTAAAGCCTTCCCAAGTAAATGCATTACACCAAGTCAGCATCATTTGTGGCCACTGGGGATAAACTCAGGGCTGCACGCTTTAGCAGCTGGGGCAATTACCTCACCTTGCCTGGATTAGTCGGGGCAATATCCTCGGATACCCTTCAAAAAAAAAAGTCAGCATCATATTGCATTCTAGAACAGAAAGCAAAGCAAGTAGGCAACAACCACTACTTTTCCAAACAAGAACAGACATGCCATAAAAAAGAGTGGAATCAGAGAGAAATGCTACAACAAAAAAACATGATAGAAAATAAATAAAGCTAATAAGTTAATAACTTACAAATAGTCAAGTAACATGCTTGCACCATGGAACCACTTGTCATGGCTCTTATAAATTATCCCCGTACACTACAACAAATTTGAGTTTATAGGACGCCTAAAATAATTAAACGTTCTAAAAGAGCCTTTTGTCGCAACTCACACTTTGTCGCAAAACCCAATTTATCGCAATAGAACTTTTGTCGCAAAGGAACTCGCAAACACACCATATAAGATTTTTATCGCAGCTAAGAGGATGCGATAAAAGACAAAAAAGGGTTTTATCGCAATAGTCACTTGCGATAAAGAACTGTTCACCGAGGTTAGTCGCGATAAAATCCTGTAATCGCAACAAGCACTTGCGATAAAATACTGTTCACCACAAGAAGGACGCGATAAAAACTCTTGCGATGAAAAACTTGCGATAACAAAGATCTCTATGCAGTGCGATAACAAAGAACACCTAGACTTGCGATAACTATGAAGATCAGTTCAATCTCGAGTGAAATCCTCAAATCAAGTCTGTTAAGGCTGTAATTTGGTACGAAGGTTCGCGAGATAATTCTGGACACTTTTAATACTTACACTTTTGTCCACACTACCAAACAGAAGTCGATTTCCGGCGGATATTTCCGGCGGATTTTCCGCCTGATATTTTCCGGCGACTTTCCGGCGGATATCCGGCGGAAATTAAAATAGTCAAATTCCGTTGACTTCCGCCGAAAATCCGCCGAAAATCACAAAAAATAAAAGTTTCGCATTTTTTTTTTAAACAATCGACTTATTTTTCGGCGGATATTCGGCGGAATGCAATTACTTATTTTTAAAATTAATATCCGTCGGAAATACGTCGGAATTCCGCCGAAAGACGTTTAATTAATTAAGAAAATAATTTTTTTAAGTATCCGCCGAAAATCCGCCGAATTTTTAAACTCTTAAAAATCTAAAAAAATAAATTAGTTAACGAACCGCCGGAAATCCGCCGGAAATTAATTTTAAAAAATAAAAAATAATTTTTTAATACTTCGCCGGAAATCCGCCGGAACCGTAACCTTTAAAAATAAAAATAAAAACTAAATTGATTTACGATCCGCCGGAAATCCGCCGGAAATTAATTTTAAAAAATAAAAAATAATTTTTTTAATCCTCCGCCGGAAATCCGCCGGAACCGTAACCTTTAAAAATAAAAATAAAAACTAAATTGATTTACGATCCGCCGGAAATCCGCCGGAAATTAATTTTAAAAAATAAAAAATAATTTTTTTAACCCTCCGCCGGAAATCCGCCGAACATTAATATTTTAGAAATATTTTTAATTATATAAATATTAAATTAAATTTTAATGATAAATCAAACCTTGTGGGCTTAATGTACCGTTATGTTATAATTAACCAATTGCGTTACTAGTTTGTTGTTTGCTTAACATGTTATAATTCGCCATTGTTTGTATTATTTGATCTTTGCAGACGAGAGTTAAGGGAGGCGTGCCACCGTCGGGTATTGAGCTCTTCGACCATACCCATATGAAGAAGAAGAAGAAGCAGCGGTCGGGAGCGAATGACACATCTTCCGAATCTGGGGAGTATGTGACGACGCGGTGTAGCCGTTTTGCGGTAAGTATTTTTTGACCAAGACTTTACAATATCTACATAGTTTGTGTTTAACTATAAACATTATAACTAGGTAACTAGCTATCTTATATATCTACTTTGGGTTGCCATTTGTTGGGCAAACGTTAGGATTGTTTAACTTTAAGCTTTATAATTGTTTTGTTATATATCTTGCCGTTAATATCTATCTAGTTTGGGTTGCCATTTGTTGGGCAAACATTAGGATTGTTTAACTTTTAGCTTTATAATTGTTTTGTTGTATATCTTGCCGTTAATATCTATCTAGTTTGGGTTGCCATTTGTTGGGCAAACATTAGGATTGTTGTTTAACAGGAAAATGGAAACGTCCTATTTACAGTCGTTATGCTGTCGAAAATGACTTGTATAATTTTATAAAAACCACAGGGTGGGTATCGGGCGGGTGCCATAGAGAGATACGGCGATGACCTTACCAATCATCCGCCACTTGATACCCAATTATGGCATGACGTGACCGGGGGAACGAAGAAAGGTCGTTCCTTTGGGTTTGGAAACCATCTAGATCCCAATGCGATCTTGAGTGGGTCATCTTCGACAAGTGATGCGTCGTCTTCCTCCCAGCAGGTGTGTACCAGTTTTTTTTCATTAAATGATGTTATCAATTTGATTTTTAGTTCATATTAAATATTCTAAAGTCTTTTTTCTATTTTGTAGCACATCGTTGAGACCTTAATGAGCCAAGTGCAAGAGTTGAGGGCACGAGAAGCGGAACGTCAGGTAGAGGATGAGAGACGTCGAGAAGAGGATGCGAGACGTGAAGAGGCCCGTCGTTCGGAACGAGCACAATATGAAGAGATGTGCGAGTTGATCAAAAGTCTCAGTCAAAGTACGCCGCGTCCGCCTCCGCCTTCATAGCGATTTGAAACTTTTATAATTGTCTTTTGTGTTATTTGAACGAATTTGGAACAACGATTTGGTCGTTTTGGCTCAAACAATGTATTGAACGTTTTAATTTATGATATATAGCATTTTAGCAGATTATACAATTTGTAGCAGGTTTTTAGCAGGTTTTTATCTGATTCAATGAAAAAATTAAATTTTAAATTAATTAAAAAAAATTAAAATTAATTAAATTTCTTTCGGCGGAATATTCCGCCGGAAATCCGCCGGAAATATTACCGAAAATATTTTTTTATTAATTGATAAATAAATAAATAAATATATTTTCAGGCGGAAAAATCCGCCGAAATGCAACCGATTTTTTTTTAATTAATTGATAAATAAATAAATAAATATATTTCAGGCGGAAAAATCCGCCGAAATTCCGCCGAAATGCAACTGTAAATTATCTTGTTAATTAAGACTTTGATAATTATTTCTACCGTTTTCCGGCGGACGGATCCGCCGAAAATTCCGCCGAAAACCTGTAATCTCGGCGACCAATTTTCCGGCAATCGAATCCGCCGAAAATTCCGCCGAAATAGACTCTTTCCGGCGGATTTCCGACGGATTTGTCCGCCGGAAATCAGGTTTTTTTTAGTAGTGCCAGAAACCAACAGAAATGGGGAATTCGATCCCAAAATAGAGGGTTTAAGCTATTTCACGAAATTCGAGCTAATCTAACAAATTCGAATTGATTTGTGTGATTTTGCGGAATCAAATCAAGTATAATCAATCACCAAACAGTCCTTGATCGATCCTGATCCATTTGATGAGTTCAAATGACCAAAATCAACCAAAAAAGTAGAAAATGAAGAAAACTCAAAAACTCATGAATTGATCTTTGAATTAGAATGAATTACTTAGCTCTGATACCAATTAAGAGTTTCATATAACAATGATTTATCACATAAGAACTTGATTAGAGAAGATAATTGATACAAGATATGATTGAAGATTTAATTCTCTCTCTTGGGGGTCATCTCTCTATTTCTCACACACACACACACACACTCTACGTATGCAATCCTCTCTCCTAATGTGCTACTCAATGTGCTACACTACAATTCCCTCACAATAAGGTATTTATACCTTTGACCTACACATTAGATACCTTGACTTTGACTATTGTTGACTAATTACATTTACCCTAAATCTTGAATACAATTGGTACTAACACTAGTAGAAAACACGAACGAGACAAAACCATGCATCCAACATGTTTTTTCCTGTTATCAACTATATATATTGGAATCTCAACAATCCCATACACATCAAGAACTACGAATTGAATTAGTTTAATTCTTCTCAACAAATTAATAAGTACTTGGTCCAAAAAAATCTTGCCTAATGGCGAAATTACGAAATGGTTTGGAGAGGTGACAAAACATTATACCTTTCTTACAAAACTAATAAACCAGAAAAAAAAGATGGATTATTTTGTGAAAGAATTTTTCGGCCATCAGAAGTGTAATTTGTGTTTGTGGAAATTATCAAGTAGTCGGAGATAAAAGGAAAACCCAAATTTTTGTGAACAATGCAGAGTCGAGTTTGTTGATTCTCACATCCAAAGATATCAAATGGGCTACATCAAACTCACATACACGATAATGCATGTGTGGTATTTGAAATCTCATCAATCCCATCATTAACACCACCACACCCTCCTCAAAAACAAAACAACATCTGCGGGTAAAATGGTAATTTAAACACGGCATCCCTAGGACGAAAAAACAAAATGAATCCCTCGTCATGGATGGCTTTTTTTGGGCGTTATCCGAATGTGGAGAATCTTGTCTCACTAGTACGTACCAAATGAAACATGGTTCATTTGATGTACATATATGGTCTGGGACAAAACTGCAATTCTTGAACCATCTTTGGTCCTGCAAATAACTTGGTTTATCAGGACTATACCACAACAAGAACTCCAATTAATCATTCTAGCATACTCTTTCTGTAAAAGAATCTAAGTATGAAAGTGAAGGGAGAATAAAGGCAAGGATAGAAATGGAATGATTACAGGGAATTGCATTCTTATATTCCAAAGGATATGACTTTTGTGTTCTATCTTTTAGGCTTCAAAGGTTGCTTTTCTCCCTTTACTTTATATACCCACAAATCCAACCGATATGCCGAACTTTCCCTTGGATAATATATTATGCAATTATATATATTGAATAATAATGCGAGAAGTTAATCAATTTGTGAGAAGGCAAAAAGTTCCAAGATCATATATAATTACACGTGATTCCCATGTTTAATCATACACGATTAAACACATTCAATGAATACGCGGCTGACTTGGTGAAGCTATGTGTTTTCGATACAATATGTCTTTAATCATATATGATTAATCACGTCTATCATGTGTGTAATAATATATGAGATCAAAACTTCTCGACTTCTAGCAAATTGACCACCTTCTTTGTTTGAACATGCCCTATATATAGGGGCAATTTCAAACGAGAAGATGGTCAATTTGCGATAAACGGTTATAAAGGTGTTTCCACAATTTTTTTTACTTTTTTGGGGGTTTCCCATATATATATATATATATATATGTATGTATATATACATAACATAAGGGGTAGGTTCAAACGAGAAACTAAACCTTATGTGAGGAGGCGGGAAGTGTGATATCATATATGATACACAAGCTTAATCATATATGATTAAACACATGTTACATTGACAATACATAGACGTTAAATCATGTATGATTAAACACACCAACATGCCGTGTAATCATATATGATATCACATTTCTCGCCTTCTCACATGAATGTTTAACTTCTCGCATGATCCTTCCTCTATAACATAAACTTTTAACAATACCACATAAGGGCAAAGTAAGCATAAGAATTTGGATTATTGGATGTTAAACAGTAACATACATAATTATTATTTTGTCAAATAGACAATTATTGAGTACCTCTACACAAATAAGAGATCAATTAATTTTTATGAGAAAGATAATCAAGAAAACACAAATTTACTAAGAGGCACAATTAGGATTGTGACTGCAGATTATTTCCTACTTTGGCCTTCTTCAGTTTTGAAATCACACCAGTTGTTGGTTTATCTGCTTCAAACATTGTATCATTGACTTCAACTTCTTCCTCACCATCCATTCTGCTTCTTTTGAGAAGTCCCTCTTTTTTCTCAGAAAGAAATTTTCTGAACCAAAGTGCCGAATTTTTCGGATACCTTTGAAGATTGTTGACATAATCAACATAGATCAAACCAAATCGATCTTTATAACCCGAATTCCATTCAAAGCTATCCATGAATGACCACACAAAGTAGCCCATAACGTTTACTTTGTTACTGTAACAATAACATACACCAAGGTTGTGTCATGATCATGTTGCAACTCAATGTTCATTTAAATTATATGCAATGGGTTCAGTTGCACGCTGTCACTACTACAAATTTAGGTTTATATAGCGCTTAAAACGTTTCCATACTTTGTAGGACTTTAGTTTATAGGATCAAATTATAAAACGTCTTATCTAACGTGTTATAATGGGATTATACAACGCTTTTAGGCGTTTTAACAAGTTTTTAAGACACCTTTAATATAAAATGTCGTATTAGCTATTTTATACTCTTTTGGGCTGTTTGGTTGGTTTTTCATTAAGCCCTGTATGAATAAAGTTGTCTGTGTGGATTAATCTGTCTGTATAGATTGTAAATGTTTTTGTTTGGGAGAGTGTTTTCATATATGGAAGGACCATGTTTTTTAATTGGGAGAGACTGGTTTGGACAAAACTTGGCTTTCTGCATAAAGCTCCCTCCTAAAAGCTTAATAAATAAGTCACTTTCTATATCATTAAGCCACTACCAAACAGTTATGTATAGCTGACTGAATAAGCTATGTGTCCCATTAAGCTCATTAAGCTGCTAACAAACAGGCCCTAAGTGTCCTATAAAATAACTAATACGACACATTATTTTAAAATTATCCAAAAAACGTGTTAAAACTGCTAACAATATTCAATAAACTTGTTGCAACATTTTTAGATATGACGCTTTATAATGGGACGTTTAAACATTTTGAGCGTCTTATAAACCTAATCTTGTTGTAGCGTGTGATGACAAATGAAATGAAGTGGCATACCTCATAGCTGTTCGGATGGCTATAAGATGCTTCTTTATGTATTCCATTCGGTATGTATCATCCCGGACTTCTTGGTATGTTTTTCCAGTATCATTCATATCGGGAGATCCTGTCGATCACAAGATATAATAATACCATCATAAGTTTTGAACTGTTGGGGATCCAACAAGAAACAAACAAAATGGTATATTTTTACGTACCGTTTTCAGTGATTATAATCGGTTTGGTTACATTGTATATGTTCTTAACGCGATACAAAAGCTCTGTAAGCTCATCAGGACAAAGATAAACCCATGAGAGGCCTGGGTTTGTTGGATCCACATATGCCTGCAAAGTTATGTTAAACTTGAGTAACTATAGTAGCTGCATACCAAAATAACCAAAAAATTAAAATGTGTTACATTTTTTTAAAGTAAAGTTGTCTTACTTGCTTTCCTATAGGATCTCCATTGGAATCTTTTCCTGAAACATGAGTGAAAAGAATTACCAAGCTAGAAGTTAAGAACATAGACAACTTGTAAGAAACCCCCAAAGATAACTACACTCCTCGTTTTCATATATCGACTTAAACGAAAAGATTCAACTCTATGTCCGATATGCAGAGCGGTTAATGAAACAACGAAGCATCTGCTGTTCGAGTGTTCTTTTGCTTCGAAGGTCTGGAAGTTTATAGAGAGATGGTGGTCGTTTACCGTCCCCGGAAATAGGACGATGGCTAACGGCATCAGAGTTGCGTTCAACAACAACGTGGTGAGAAAAGCGATGGAAGCTGTGTTCTTTATAACGTGTTATAACCTGTGGTGCTTCCGAAATAGGTACGTGTTTGACAGCTCTCCGCCCCGCAAGGACTCTTTTCTTGATATTATTGTGGAAAAATCGTTCTGTTGGGTTTTGGGTAGGTGTAAGGGAAGTGATAAAAACTTGATTGTGTGGAGATGTTCTCCTAGCGACTGTTTTAGATCCTTGTAATGTTGTTTGTTGTTTGCTAGCGGCTTGCTAGCTTTTATGAAATCGATGGTTGTTGTTAAAAAAAATGAGCCTAAGTTTTTTATTACCTGATGTTATGAAGTGACAATCCCTAGTATATCCAGGAGGAATATCAGCAGAAGGAGCTTGATATTGGGCATAAAATGCCGTGTAGTAGTTTATTCCAAGAAAATCGTATGAATCGATCAATTTAATGCGTTGATCTTCAGAGAATTCTGGCAGAGTACGACCTTTCGGGTAGTTAGCGGTCGGAGTAGTGGCAAACTTTTGCATATTTTCCGGCCATGTTCCTTTTGCTAATGGCTCAAGGAACCTGAAATATTTGTCGTAGTGACATACAATTTTAAATTTTACGTTTAGCAAACGAACTAATAAATTAGTTAATCGCGTACTACAACTTGTATGAGTTATGTCTACTTACCATCCATTCACAAAATCAGATGCGTATTCGACAGCTTTGACATCTTCTACATTACTCGGACCACGATAAGGCTTGCTAAAGTTAAGGTCAAGCGCAATTCCCACTTTACCTTTTTGAAAGCTCTAAAATAATGTTACATGCATGAGGTTAGATAGATATGAGTAAACTAAAACATAATGATGGATTTATTGACCATAAAAGTGTACATGAAGTGTTTCTTTAAGCAATACCTTGTAATCTTTCTCATACTTTCTGTATGCAGCTGCATGACAATTGAGTAGGTTGTATGCTACTGTATATGGTTCTGTTTCAAGCTCACTATCTTTACATTTTTCACCACGACCAGGTGCAAATGTACCTGTTACGTACCCATTATATGTGAACATATGTGGCTCGTTTATAGTCAACCAATTCTTTACCCGATCTCCGAACTCCCAGAAGCAAATATCAACATAGTCGACAAAATCAGCCCTAAAATTTAAAACAAATAATAAGTAAAGAGATATATACATGCATAAATTAATGACAAACACTTACACCACTTTTGAACTTAAGAAACCCATGTACTCTTCTTCCAAAGCATTGGGTAGATCCCAATGGAACAAAGTGACAAATGGCTCAATGCCATTGGCTAATAACTCGTCTATTAATTTGTTGTAGTAGTTGATGCCTTCTTGATTTTTACCCATGCTTACTTTTCCACCTAGTTAAATTAAACCAAAATCAAAATCAACTCAGATCACCCTTAAAACGAATTTACGATCAAGTTAAATCAAATTGAATCAGAATGTTGTTTACCTGGTAATATTCTTGGCCATGAAATAGAGAATCTATAGGAGTTAACACCCATTTTCTTCAACAACTGAACATCTTCCTATAATGGGTTTTTAAGATGTTAAAGTATAATTAAGAATCAAGCATATATTTTATATCATAAAACCGACAACATAGATTTACCTTCATTCTTGAGTAGCTATCAACGGTGACACATGCATTTGCACCTCCACTTATCTTGTCTGTAATCACCGTCAACTTAACAATTGGCATCCATTTAATTAACGATTGAGGCGATCTAAACCGCATAAGAGATATATATAGATACATACCAGGGTTTCTTAGGGTAAAACAATCCCAAATACTCAAGCCTTTACCATCTACATTCCAAGCACCTTCAACCTGAAACTCGAAAAATAACAACTTTAGGTATGCTTATTTTGATCATTTAACATTTTTATTTAATATATCACATTCGTACTATAAATAAGAAAAATATATAACAGTTGAGTCTTGTCTACAGTACATGATGTGAACAATATATAATATAAGATCTAGAAAAGAATGACCAAATAGTTCTCAAGAGGACCGAAATCAAGCATATATATATATATATATATATATATAGTAATATTCAAATGAGAACGCTAACTATTTAAGAAAACAAGAAAACAATAAATCATGTGAAAAATCACATGCGATTTTACATTAACTGCAAAAACTGGACACACGCGACTTAAAGTGGCGGGAAAAGTCGTGTAATCATATATATGATTTTGTATATAACGGTTGTTTCTTGTTTTCTTAAATAGTTAGCGTTCTCGTATGAATCTACCTCTCTCTCTCTCTCTATATATATATATATACACACATACCTGATAAGCCGATGTTCCAACCCCAAACAAGAAATTATTTGGAAAATTTTGTCGTTTAACATCATCATCCAAGAGACGAGCATGGTCAAACTCAAGCTTAGTTTCTTCACCCATTAATATTATGAATAGTTAAACGAGTAGAGTCGTAGAGAAAAAACCTTTATACACCTTCAAGGTTTAATGTGGTGAGATCCATATGGTGTTGTATTTATAGTCACCGATGCAAGTTGAAAGTTTGTGACAGTTGAAAAAAAATAATAAATAAATAGTCATAAAAAAGCAATAGTTGTAAATATAGATCCCTAAAAGTCAAAAGTTGGCCATTTTGATAAGAGATTTCAATTTAAGAAGTTGTAGACTTTAATTTAGTCTTTTGAATAGATATCTATCTACCTTTTCGTGTTGATCCGAATGAGAAAAATATCATTGACGATTGTTTTGGACATACATGTGTTTAAATTGAGGTTTGATGTATTAAATTAGTTATATAACTAATTTCATATATATAATATGGATTACTATATTTAAAAAGGGAAATTAATTAAAATACCCAAAGTTTGACCAACTGTTACCAAAATACCCAAAAAAAATTTCATTTTGCAAAAATACCCAAAATACCCGCGATGGATCCCGCGATCGCGGGCTAGGGCTGACGTGGCACGTATTTTGGCCACAAATGCCCCGCGGAGCCCCTCAACTTTGCCCGCGGTGCACTTTTGGTCCCTGCCCGCGATCGCAGCCCGCGATGGACCAAAATTTTCACTTTTGGTCCCTGAAAATTTACACTTTTGATCCCTGAAAATTTACACTTTTGGTCCCTGTACTTAGACGAATCTTGCATGCTTTTACTGTTTTTTTCCACAATTATTGTACTTTGAAGACCGATTTGTGGTTGAAATTCATTTGCATGTTTGAGATTTCATCCATAAATATCAGTAATATGCAATTCACAATTCACACTTGTTCTTGCTTTCTTTCTTGATTTCTCTCTTGCTTTCTTTCTTTGAATTGCTTTCTCTCTTCTCTCATTTCATCCACAAATGGCATCGTCATCAAACCCTAAGTCTACTCCTGAAAAAATGCCACCTCAAATCGAGGTCGCCATAGCAAAAAAGGAAAAGGAGATAGATGAACTAACAGAAGAGTGGAAAAAAATTATGGACAGGAAGGCAGTCCATTTGAGAAAGATCGAAGAGGAAGACAGGGAGATCAAAAGGATGAAAGGGGATATAAAAGCTCGGGAGGCTCGTGTTCGTCGAGAACAAGAAGCAATTCACCATATTCTGCAAGACTTCGCAATTATTCAAGCGAAGGTAAACGAGAAGCAAGCTTGGATTGATGAAACTAAATCAATTTTTAAGTAGGTGGTGGTTGTTTTAGTTGTTTTGTATTTTTTTCTTGTTTTGTATTTTTTACTGTGTTGTTGTTTTGTATTTTTTGTTGTTGTTAATTTCTCTGAAAAGTAGTTTTTAAGCCGCTGAACCACGGTTAGGTTGGATACATCATGCAAGGTCAAGTCAGAGGTTACCTCATTCGTGGGCCTACTCCTCTTGTAGAATATATGACAACCCTCAACTCATTTGCTAAAGTGTGTGCGGGTTGTGGTACACAATGGCCATACGTGGTTGCAAAAGCAGAAGCCGTTGAAGAAGGGTCAGAAAGATTGAAGATGAAGAGCTTGTTGGATGGAATACAAACTAGCTGTGTTATCAATGTTCATTTAGAAGCATATGTATGTGTGTGTATATATATAATATGAAATGGGGTTTTGACAAGTTGGTATCACTGGACTCATTTAAGAATTGTGAAAATGGGTATTTGACGAATGATGATTCATGTGTGTTTGGAGCTGAAGTGTTTTAAACACACATGAATCATCATTCGCCAAATACCCATTTTCACAATTCTTAAATGAGTCCAGTGATACCAACTTGTCAAAACCCCATTTATAAACAATTCTACCTTCTCCTATTGCCATTCACGATATCTATAAACACATTCAAATAATAATAATTTAAAACGATTTAATGAATTAGTTAATATATGATTATTATGTTAATGCGATAGGAGTGTAAAACAAAATTGAAAAAAAATATGAGATGTACCATAAATTAAATAATTAACTATAATGGTGTAATTTGTTAAAGTGTGTACGTCGTGCAACTTTCTAATCATTATCGCCCCTCCTTTGGGACCCGTGTGAATCGCGTACAACCTCCACTCACACTTTTCTCTAGCACATTCAACTACGTATTTGATTTTGTCAGATGCCCGCACGCGACTTTGGAAACCCTCTTCCAAGAACTTGAGTCCGATCTGACTTGCTAAGAGATCCTTCGAATCGAATATCTGACCTGCTGTTAAACTTTCGCTACGAATATAAGGTGTAGGTTCGTAGCTTTGTGTCTGGGTATGGGAGTCTGGAAGAATAGGGGGCATATAAAAAAAGTCATTTATCTGACTACATGATTTTCTACTAGGGGTATATTCTTCGTGATCATCATTATCGGTGTCTGATCTGTCTATTTCAGAATTACCCGTTCTGAAAACGTGGGTTTCGTCATCAGCAACTCCAGCAGTATGCCATTCGTGTGGTTGTGGTGATGGTGGTGGTGGTGGTTGTTGTTGTTGAGAATCAGGCTGCTCTATTTGGAGGTCTTCGTCGTCGTCACCGTCGTCGTCACCGTCGTCGTCACCGTCGGATACGCCGGGATACACAAAGAGTAATGGGGGTCTTTCTGAATCGACTGCAAGGTGCAGAAAAGTAGAGATATCCCCATCGTTGGATAAATCCACAAATGACCCATCGCCATTTTTAAACACTAACTTGCAAATATCAGAAGAGTTGATTCCACATTTTTGCATGGCGTATGCAACAAACTTCTGATAAGTATAGTTTACTGACACTTTTACACCATGCTTAGATTTATAAGCAAAATTCCACTCATTGTTATCTTGCACCCATTCACCATCAAAACAGAAATATAGCTTAGCTTTTGCAACAGATGAACTCATTTTTTCAGTAGTATCTCAAACACAAAATATTGCAGAAAGAAATATTGCAACAATGAAATCGTTGTGTGAGAATTATGGCTTGAATTTTACGTCTATTTATGAATGAAACAACCAACATATCAGAAAACCAATCTCTCATTTCATCCATGTTAGGACACAAAATGTCCTAATTATAAGATAGTTTTGTAAAGGGGTAATTATTGTTATATGGGCTTGGATATAGTGTTATGGGCTTGGGCTTAATAGTGTAACAAGGGGGTATATAATGTTTAGTGTGTGTAATTAAGGTTTGAGAGAGTGTCCATTGCAATGTAGCCTCCAAGGTGTTTGTGTGTGTTCTAGAGAGAGATCCATTCTCTCTCTAGGTGTTCTTCCATTTCAATAATACACCACTTTGAATTATACTATCTCTTCTTGTTACCAATCTATCAATTTATGAATCGTTGCCTTGTTTAAAATTGGACCAACAAGTGGTATCAGAGCCAAAATCGAAGGAATCAATCATCGATACGATCATTCTGCAACGATTCATCATCAACAACCCAATCTTGGTATGAAACAGTCATTTTTTCGGATTATTTTGTTGCACACACTGTTTTGGGATTGAAAAACACATTTCTGTTGGTTTTTGGACAAAACTCGAAGTATTAATGTTGTCCAGAATACCCTCGCGCATCTACGTACCATTTTTCAGCCCAAACAGATCATTTTTGAGGATTAGACTTAAGATTATTTGAATCTTCATCCATGTCGCAACCTTAAGTGTTCTTCATGTTCATCCATGTCGCAATGGTCATATATTCATGCATATCGCAATCCACTGCTCATGAACAGTACCAAATCGCAATGGTCTATTGCGACTTGGCCTCCAAATCGCAATGGTCTATTGCGACTTGGCTCCAAATCGCAATCCACATCACGATGAACAGTACCAAATCGCAATGGTCTATTGCGACTTGGCCTCCAAATCGCAATTGCCTATTGCGACTTCGATCCCGAGTCGCAATCCATTACACTATGAACAGTACCAAATCGCAACCTTCAGTTGCGACTTGGGTGAACTTTTACCTATTGCGACTTCAGGTGCTGCGACTTCAGCTATTGCGACTTCAGTGCATTGCGACTTCAGTACATTGCGACTTCAGTGTGTTGCGACTCTGGGTTTTAACATGGTTTGTGTTGCAACAAAGGGTTAAAAATGTGTAATCGTGACTGTTTCTAGAGATCCAGATGGTATCCTCGCCCAAGTAATCAACCATTCAATATTTAAAAAAAAAATGTGCTTAGTCTCAGGAGGGGGGCATTGTTCATGGTGTTTAGCATAAAGCGCGTGTGACATCATTCCCATATTTAGGCTGTCACATACATATTGAAACTGTCAATGCTTAAAGGAGCTCAAGTTTGCCAAGATTTTCAGAAGATGAGTGTTGGAATTCAGTCTTTAGTTGAATTGAATTAGACGTTTGAGCATTTGCAATCATTATTCTGGAGTTTTTGTTGACGATGCTAGATCGTTGAGTGCTCTTCTGACCTGATCAATCAGAATTGTGAGTGCTTGCAATCGTTGTTCTGGTGCTTTGGTTGTGATTCAGACTCTTGAGTGCTTATAATCATTCAGCTATTTCTTGAAGATTGAAGTTCCGGATTTTCATCATTCAGTATTCTGATATTTTGGGGATGAACATTATTCTACAGTTGATGAACAATGTTACTTGTGGAAGTTCTTCTAAACCCTACCTTATAGTGTATGCTTGATTATGTTTCCTCTTCGAGCAAATCCGAATCACGCTCTTAAGCTGAATTCCTATTCAACTTGCGGCTTATCGACGGATTTGGTGTTATAGACTGTGATTGCATTTGGTTTATCACGCAACAACTCGCTCGTTATCTTTCTTGTGAGCTTATCGGCACGAGCTTGAGTTTCCACATTCATGAAGATGCTTTTCGTGCACTCGGTCGAGGCATTGAATCCGATTTGTCAAGGTTGAAATATAAAGAGTAAGAGCATATTTCAAGGGGGAGCCTAGACTACATTTGAAGAATTGCATCACTACGGTTTTCTAAAGAAATCAAGGGGGAGAAGAACTGAAGATCTTTCGAGATGGGTGATTCCTTTACAAAACTATAGGGGGAGATTGTTAGGACACAAAATGTCCTAATTATAAGATAGTTTTGTAAAGGGGTAATTATTGTTATATGGGCTTGGATATAGTGTTATGGGCTTGGGCTTAATAGTGTAACAAGGGGGTATATAATGTTTAGTGTGTGTAATTAGGGTTTGAGAGAGTGTCCATTGCAATGTAGCCTCCAAGGTGTTTGTGTGTGTTCTAGAGAGAGATCCATTCTCTCTCTAGGTGTTCTTCCATTTCAATAATACACCACTTTGAATTATACTATCTCTTCTTGTTACCAATCTATCAATTTATGAATCGTTGCCTTGTTTAAAATGGGACCAACAATCCACAAACTGATATTCCAAAAACATTGATTTAACATTGATTGAAACATGCAATTGAATTTCAACCACAAATCGGTCTTTAAATTGAAATAATTGTGGAAAAAACAGTAAAAGCATCAAGATTCGTCTAAGTATAGGGGCTGAAAGTGTAAATTTTCAGGGACCAAAACTGTAAATTTTGGCCCATCGCGGGCCATCGCGGGCTGCGATCGCGGGCAGGGACCAAAAGTGCACCGCGACCAAAGTTTAGGGGCTTCGCGGGGCATTTGTGCCCAAAATACGTGCCACGTCAGCGTATCCCGCGATCGCGGGACCCCATCGCGGGTATTTTGGGTATTTTTGCAAAATTGAAAATTTTTAGGGTATTTTGGTAACAGTTGGTTTGACTTTGGGTATTTTAATTAATTTCCCTTTACAAAAACATATTCAGTATATATATATATATATATGGTCCGTTTCCGTTACAAACCAAATAGATTGTACAAACTCTGCAAACCAATCTTAACCGTTCATCAACTCTAATCAATATCTGATTTCATTATGTTTCCTAATCTAAAGTCATGATCATAATTAATGAACGTTATCATCTTCCATATATATCACAATCATTATTAATGAATCATAATAACTACCATAAATATATTTGTTGTTTCCTAATATAGTGGTTTGCAAAGTTTGTACAAATTGATTGGTTTGAAAATGAAACACACCCTCTCTCTCTCTCTCTCTCTATATATATATATATATATATATATATATATATATATAGTCCTACTAAATTGTAACCGCTAAATGTGTGTAACCCGTCGATTTCATAGGTTTTTTTGATGAATTTTTTTTTTATGGAATTGTTTATTTTGATGAAATTGTTTCATATCATTCATTTCTTGATGAAATTTTTTTATGAAATTTGTAGTTTCATAGGTTTTTTTCATTTTTATGAAACTTTTCATATATTTTCGTTTTCACCTATGAAACTACAAATTTCATAAAAAAATTCATCAAGAAATGAATGATATGAACTACTTTCATCAAAATAAACAATTTCATAAAAAAAAATCATCAAAAAAACCTATGAAATCGACGGGTTACACGGGTTACACACATTTAGCGGTTACAATTTATTATCTCTCTCTCTCTCTCTCTCTCTATATATATATATATATATATATATATATATATATATATATATATAGTTTGTACGAATTGCTTGGTAATTATTATCATTCATTAATAATGATTGTGATATATATATGGAAGATGATTAAGTTCATTAATTATGATCATGACTTTAGATTAGAAAACATAATAAAATCAGATATTTATTAGACTTGATGAACGGCTAAGATTGGTTTGTATAATTTGTACGAATTACTTGGTTTGCAAAAGAAACGCACCCTATATATATTATTTTCGATCATTGAATTCATTGAAACACGATGAATCTGTTTTATAAAGGTTAGCTACATCTAAGAGCATTTCTAGCAATTTCCTCAAAATTTCTTTAAAATGGAAAAACAAAAGTTAAAATCTCCAGAATAATTTACATCTATCTCTAACGGATTTTCTATTTTAAAAATCCAACATTAATTGTATTATTAAAATATACAATATATTATTACTCCAACAAACTTTTAAACATATTTTGTATAAAATAATAATTTTCAACAAACTTTTTATAAAATCATAAATTTTAAACATATTTTATATAAAATCATAAATTTCAACAATTTTTTAATAAATTAATGTAATTCATCAAACCTCCTACATAGTCGTGATTTTTAATTTTTTTATTTACAAAATGATACTTTTTAATAAGGTTTTCATAGTGTGGTAATTTTCAACAATTTTTTTAAAATGTTCTTCTAACAACTTGTAATAAATAGAAAATGTCAACTTTCAACAATAAATAATAAATAATAAATTGTAACTTACAACTACTAAGAGCATCCACAATGGAGGTTATTGCAGAGGCTTTTCGTGAGATTTTTACAAGAACCTCCACTGTGGAACATATATTATTCTGCACTGAGTTCTTGCAATACTTTCCTTTTCAATTATTATTTTATTATTTTCTTAATCATTTTATTTTCTTTTAATAAATTTAAAAACATATATGTTAAATTGATACAAAAATATAAATTATTATAAAATTTTTTTTTTTAATTTCATTTTTTTAAATTATACAAATTTTGTATTTTGTTTTATGCATACATGTATAATTTTACAAAATATGATTTGTTGAATATGAAGGTGACATGTTGATCAATTGGATCGATGACGAGGTAGATAATTCGACATAAATATTCAATGTTCCACCAATGAATTCCAATAGCATTTTGAAATAAATTCTGATATGCACTCAAATGAAGTTCATCATCAACTCGCTCTGACTTGGTTGAGCATATTTGGTCGAATCGAGATTATGAGTGATCTATATTACTATATATTATTTACTCGTACTTTTATTAAGATTAATATTTGTCTAAGACTACATTTTTAATTGTAGTACAAAATTATATTTATGTTTTAATTATTTTTCAAATATGTTAACAAAATATATAAATTGATAAATTAAAGTGAATATAAAGTGAAAATTAATAATTTTTTTGATTTTTTAATAATTTTATATAATATATGTATTAAACTTATATAATAATCTATAAATAAATATATGTAATATAAATAGGAAAAAGGAAATTTTATGGAGGTTCTTACTTTATTAAGGTGACAATGATGTGACATGAACAAATATGGCAAGTGAGATTCTTAGAGGCCCTACCAATGTAGATGTAACACCTCGAGTTTCCATTATATTATATTTAAATATGAATGGGGTCGAATTATAATTTAGTCTAAGTTTGTGAACTATTTGTAAATGTAAACTCCAGGGTTGAAATTGTATTTTGACTAAAGTTTAAGTAAGATTGAGAAATTTGAACTTGAGGGTTTGATTTGTCATTAGTTGAAAGTGTGTCTGGATATTTAATGTGGGAGTCGGCTACAATTGAGATTTTATCTCAATTGTGTGTGTGTGAAGTCGGTTCCCTGAAGCAGTGAAAGAGAAGAAGAAATTGAGCAATTCTAATTCTTTTGGTAAGGATTTCACTCCTCTTCTCTGATTAATTGCTGTAGAGTTTGGTAATCTCAAGTTGAATCATCTTTCAATTAGGTTATCGGATCAGTGGGTGAAAAGGATTTTGATTTCTGGGTCAAAAGCTTTATACAGGTGAGTTTATCTTTTTCCAAACGATTTAATTTTAAAATTGAGTAAGATATTTGTAGTAAACTGTCTGAATGATTTTAGTAAATATGTATTGAGATTGAATCGACCAAGAAATTGAACTCGGATGAGTTTTTAGAGCATATTTGACGTGCATATTGAATTCCAGTATCGAAGTCCCGGTATTGAAATCCGGTATGGGTTCCGGATTTGATTGGATCCGGTATGAGGTTTCAGAATCGAATTAGGATCCGAAAGTAAGTTGGGGATCCGGAATTGGGTATAGGTTCCGGAATTGGGTTAAGGATCCGGAATTGGGTTAGGATCCGAAATTGGGTTGTGATCCGGAATCGAGTTAGGGTCCGGGCTCATTTGGGATCCGGTTCCGGACTTTGAGTTCGGAATGCTTTTCCGGATATAGTTTCTGGATGCATTATCTGGTTAAACATTTCTAAAAATTTTCTGGGGACGCTGCCCTCAGACCCCGCAAGGGCGTTGCCCCATGACCCCATTCGCTAACCGGGTAGCGGAACCCCCGTGCTAAGTCGCCGAAGGGGGACAATTGAGGATAAGGATATGATAGGTTATCTAGTATTCTTAGAGTTGAGAATATAATACGAGATGTAGTGTGATATGTTGATATGCATATACGTTAGTAAGTGAAATGGATCCATAGGCACTGGTAGTATTTGTAACGTGGAATAGGCATAAAGCAACTTGTAATTCCCGTTGACCTGAAATGTGGAATAGGCATAAAGTAAATTGTAATTCCCATTTCGTAAAGGTGATGTGAAATGAGGAATAGGCATAAAGTAAATTGTAATTCCCATTTCGTATTGTGAGTAGAAATCTGGGAATAGGCATAAAGTAAGTTGTAATTCCTGATTTCTATGGGAAGGTAAGAGATAGGCATAAAGTAAATTGTAATCTCTACTTCCACTCCAAGAAATAGGCATAAAGTAACTTGTAATTTCTTGGATATTAGCGATGATCTAGAATCTGTAATGGTTCGTAGTAGGCTCTCGAATGTGATGATATGACTTTTGGATTATTAGTCATACTCATGGAATCGGGTATGTTTCCGTCATCGCAAGATGAGTATGGGTACGGAAAGAATGGTGGCAAACCAGGTTTGTTTATACGCTTTGAATAATTGAGTTTCCAAAGCTGATAATGTTTTAATTTGAAAATGGATGTTCTCACTAGGCGTATGCCTAATCGTTTCAAATTAAATTTTCTTACCAGGTACGAGCTCGGGGAAGTAATGGGAAGAGGGACGAGCGTTTTGGTATCCAACTTTTGGTGATAAGTGGAGAAGTTAGCTGATGCGAGGATGCTTTTGGTGAATGACTTAGACAACCAATTTAATCTAATCGTAGTTGACATGATTAGATTAATAGGTTGGTTTGAGAATTCGAAATGTGTATATGAATCCTCATAGTTAATTCTCTGCTTATGTATAAGAGTTTGGATGATATTATGATTAACCCTGTTGAATTTTAAGGTTTAAATTGGCCCTGATTTTTAGGGTGTTACAGTAGATGTCATAATAATAAATTATTATTGCAATTTCATCTATAAATATGTTAGTACACTAATGTATCCAAGATTTAGTCTAATTGTAATTAGTCAACAAATGTCAAAGTCAAAATAGCTAGGTTTGGTCAAAGGGTATATAAACCCAATTATTAGGGTTTGTAAGGGAGAGGTCATTTTGAGTATAGCCACCAAGAGTGTGTGTGTGTGGCCTCTAAGAGAAAGTGTATCCCATTCTCATCTTCTACATTTCTCAATCAAATACAATGAGCTTAATGGTTTAATCTTGTTACCTGTTCATTCTCAATTGGTATCAGAGCCTAGCAGAGTTGAATTTGTGTATCATTCAATGATTTTTTTATCAATTTTTGAAGAAATTGAAAGTTTTTGAGTTTTTTGAGCTTTTGAGATTTTATTGATATTTTTCAAAAACTTAGAAATCGTTTGTGTTTTTGGATTGTTTCAAGTTCATAGATCGATTCTATTTGTTGATTGGAACAGTTTGCGATTTAGAAATTTTATTTTCATCAACAAATCAATTGTTTTTGCAAAAATTAGAAAATCAACAGTGAGTTTTTGTTCTTTGAAGCTTCATATGAATATAATGATCAATCTTGGCTTATTGATGTGATTTGCTAATATTTGATATACAAATCAGTTTGGTTGTCGATTTCTAACATTTAGCAAGTTTTAGATCTGAAAAAAATGGTTTCAGTTAAGTTGCTTTCAAATTTTTTCCAGATCTGAAAAAAAAGTGTTCATCGAAGGCTTCATGAAATGTTGATCGATCTGCGTTTCGTTTGAGATTTGATAGATTAAATCATCACAGATCAATTCGTTTTGTGTTTCTGATCATTTTGCAACATTCATATTTGAAAAACATTGAGAAATCAAGGAATTACGTTGCAAAAAGTCTTCGCCGGAATCTGGGTAACCTTCGCCGAAAAAACGAAATCTCGCCGGAAACTGGGTTTTCTTCGTCGGAATCTTCATCGGTGTCGCAACTCAAGTGAATGTTGTGTCGCAACAGCCGAAATCGCAACAGCTGAAGTCGCAACAGCTGAAGTCGCAACTTCAGTTGCGACATCTTCGCCGGAAAATTCAAATCTCGCCGGAAAATTCTTGGGTTGTCGGAATTCGTTGTATAATCTCGGTTTTTTCGTGAAAATCGTTGGTTTGTGATCTAAGAACGTAAAGAAACCAAAAGGAATTGATTTGAACGTGTAAAACAGAACAAAATCGAAGCTCAGATCTGAAAAATCGACGTTGAGGTGATGACGAACAGTGCTTAACGGATTCCGTTAAGTCTCCGTTAAGTCTGTTACTTTTTTGGTCCTTTTTCCGTCAAGTCCCGCCAGAGTTCATTTAGGGCCGTTAGTTTTATATCAATTTGAGTCCTTTTTCTGTTAACTGGTCGTTAGGTTTGTTAGAGTCGTTTTACTAACAGTTCCGTTAGTTTTCCCGTTAGATCTCTTACAAATTTGGTCCTTCCGTTAAGAGTCCGTTAAGTCCATTTAATTAGTTTAGGAGTTTGACACTTCTGGTCCCTGGACTTCTAGTTTCAGGGTTTAGCAGTTTTAGTCCCTGTAGTTTAGGTTTTAGGTTAAGTCAGTTTTAGTCCTCTAGTTTTTAACTTTTAGAGTTTTACATTTGTAGTCCCTCTAGTTTTAACTTTCAGTTTTTTACATTTTTAGTCCTTGTCTTTTGTAAGTTTTAGATTTTTACATTTTTAGTCCTTTGAGTTTTACTCTTTTTAGGATTTTTCATTTTTAGTCCTTTGAGTCTTAATTTTAGATTTTTTGTCATTTTTAGTCCTTGTTTTTCGCTTTAGTTTCGTAAGTTGTCAGTTTTAGTCCTTATTTTTCATTATTTTTCATTTTTCATCGTTTTTATCAGTTTTTGCCTGTAATTATCCGTAACTGATATATCTTTCTCATATTTTGCAGGTTTGACGATTTAAAGTCCAGTTTTCCGCATTAATTTTTCGGAATTAATTTTTGGAGACAAATTTACAATTTGTTTTTCAAATTTTCTTTTTGAAAATTTTTCTGACTTTAATCGATTTTTTCTCTGATCGTTCAAGCGCACAAATTCTACTTCTCACGAAGTATCTGTTAACGATCCGACATTTTAAATTTACAGGTAACAATGTCTCTAAATGAAGAAGATGAGGTAGATCTCTGCACTGTTAATCATTTTGGTAATTAGTTTAAAGTTTTTCAATTAAAACTTGATGAACAAAGCGAGAAACTCATTAAAGCACATAAAACAATTGAACTTCAAAGACAGACAATCATTGACCATAAAAAGTTAAATGATGATTTGAAAATTGAACGAGTTGAGATCGAAAAATCACGAACTTCTTTCCGAAGAAGAATGGCTGAAATGGGAGAAAATGTAAGAATTGCTGAAAATAGGAAGAATGAACTTGAACAAATGTTGCGTTCTTACAAAGATATTAATAACGAATTTTTTGAAAAGGCAAGTGATCTAGAAGCGAAACTGTATAAACTTGGTCAATCTGAACAAACCATTTTTCTAAACACGCCAAAGAATTTCAGATATTACAATTCCAAATGGGGTTTGGGATATGATAATCCTCATTATTTGGAGAATGCTTTGAAAAAGGCACCTTGTTTATACAAGTTTCGATGGCTTAAGTTTCTAAAAGATCCTAAATTCAAGATTAAATGGCTTAATGAGGAGGAACAAGGAGTTGAGGAAGAAGTTAAAAGAAAGACAACTGTAACCATGCAACTTCCTTATTATTATGATCAGGCAAATAGGAAGGCAATGCAAGATAAGAAAACCTTGCCTAATGACTATTTTGAAAGCTATGTTGTTCAGCCACCAAAGGGAACTGTGTCAAAACCCGTTTTTGACGGAAAAATATATTATCCTCCTTTGGTACTCGAACAGAAGCTTGTCGATCTTGAGTTGAGTATTAAAAGCAAAATTGAAGAAGTCAGAAATGACGATCAACTCGCTTTTGATATTGAAAAGGAAGTGATGCTAACTGTTTTGATAAATAGCATGAGAGATAAGTCTGAAAAGGTTGTTTCTGAATCGTCAACAAAAAGCTTTGAAGAAAAGAAATCTCTCGAACTTAGATGCTTAAAACTTTCACAACAAGTTTCTGATTTTGAAAAGGTTTTATTTTTAGAAAAGGAAAAGCTTGAGAAAAAGATGTCTGAGTTTGACATTGATAGAAAAGTATTTGAATCAAAAAGTGTTGAGCTTTCACTGAAAATATCTAATTTGGAGAATGAATTAGACATCGAAATAAAAGAATCTGAAAAGAAGAAAATTAAAGATTTTCAAGCAAAAAGTGTGAAAGATGTCTATTCAGATGAAAGAAAGATGTTTCAGGCTGAAATCTCAAAACTCACAAGGAGATTATCTGCTTTAGCAACGGAAGCTATGAAAGAGCAGAAGATCAAATCTGATCTACAGAAGAAATTTGATTACTGTGCTGCTACAAGTTCAGATACTCCTATCTTTAAGCCTGTCAAGATGGTTTGGAGAGCAAAAGGCTCAACTCCTGAAAAAGATGCCCCAAAGTCATCTGTTCCTCCACCCACCGTGAACAAGAAGAACAACGTTCCAAAAGGTAAGTCTTTTGTTAAACCTAATCTTGTTTATTCTGCAAATCATTTGATTAGGTTAGCACAAAAGTAAATATGTTGTTCTTATTGTGGAACTAATGATTTTGTTAAGAAAGAAGATGTTCAGTACTGGTATGGTACTTACAATATTCCTTCAAATCGAACTGCACATAACAAGCCAGGACCCAATTGGCAATGGGTACCAAAATCAACTTAATCTGTTTTGCAGGTTTATCATGTGTGGTGCTGATTGTCAGAACTATACAAACACATGACTGGGAAACATAAGAGAATTGTGCAGATTTGAAGAAGAATACCTGTGCTGAAACCATCTGCATAATTTCAGGGGGAGAGATTCTAAACTTTTGATTGTTTGTGCTTATTGATATATCTTTCTACATGTTTATGGCTTCTAAACACTTCAGTTTAGAACCCAAGCTTTCAATGTGTTTGACTTCTGATCATATCAGATCAGGACTCGTTCTTAATCTCTAATAATAATAATAATAAATAAATAAAAAAATTATAAAAAAATAGCCTTTGACTGTTACATGTGCTGATTTTGTCAAATTAAGATATTTGCAGATTTTGAGGGGGAGCTTATCCGATTTTAAATCAGTCGATCATAATTTAAGGGGGAGATAATACTGATGACTATAAGTATCTTCTGAACTTCATCTGAGATTGTTTGAAAGAAGGACGACTTTCAAGCATGAAAAACCTGTTCTTAAATGTTCAAACCACTTATCTAATTCAAACAGATTTTATAATTTTAGAAGTGTGATTTTAAATGTTTTTCATGTATAGGTAGTTATATCATTATTTCTGACTGTGTGTTTCCAAAGATTAATACTTGTGTATTATCTTTTCTATACTTTCAAGTACTCATACACACCGGTTCAGCTTCATATTGACTTTGTTATTACCACGTCTCAAAATGAAACAATTTTCGATGGTAATACTCCCGTTTGAATTTCCAATTTTGTTGAGCATCATACATTCATTCAGCGTGAGAACTTAAGCGTTTCATTCAAAGGTTGTTTATATTTGTTCATATAAACAAAATATTCAATTCTTTGATACCCTAAGCGTTAATGAATATCCTTCATATTTGATCTGATTGATACATTGTCAGATTCACAAACAAGCCTTTCAAATTCATTTCATTCATTCAATATTCTTGTTGTGTGAAATCTTCAACGTTCAAATGCTCAAATATTTCATGATATAATTGAGGAGCATACATTCTGATGACAATGTAATTTAAAAGCTGAGATTCATATTTGTTCAAGATAAACTGTTGAGCATCATATCTTTTAGGACAAAATTCATGGGAATCAGTGTGAGAGCTTAATAGAACTTCTATGGATCCACGTTAACCAGTGTTTCCTACCCAAGAAGTTATCCTTGAGTGATTGAGGGGTGAGGGGTCAAAATCAAAGAGTGGGGGAGATAACTCATCCGGTTGAGTAATCTCATTGTGCTGAGGTAAAATGAAAAAGAGAGTTTGGTTAGAAGTGAGCAGATTAAAAACAGAAAGAGGGTGTGAGAGCAGAGTTAAAAGATTACGAGAACTCTGCACCAGCCACTTTCTGAGCCGGACAGCCACATTGCTGATTGGTTCACATTCTTTGGTGACCGTCATTGAAACAGGCAACTAGCCCATGCCAACTCTTGCATTAAACCCCACCAGCTACTCATTTCTTTCTCAACAAAGAAATGTTTCAATTTTCTTGGGGATGCAGCATATTATCTATCCAATCTTCACTCGGAAGGTTTGGATATTGAAAAGAAGGAAGTTTGCCCCACCTTCGCTCTTCATTCATGCACATTGAGTCCGTGGAAAACTTGTTGTTGTCTCAACAGTTTACACAATTTGAGCCTAACTATTATCAAGCATAAGTTGCTTCAATCATTTCTACACTTGCACGTACATACAAGGAATATGTTTTCTTGTCATAACGTTCATAGAAATTCCTTCGTGTTTTTCGATTATTAAATGGAAGCCCTGGAGGAGTGAACATCAAAAAGATCCTTTCCAAAGTGCATTCGTTGTACTAAGTGGCTTTGTGCAACTTAAAGGCATTTTAACTGATTCATCCGTTGTTTCAGGGTTAACACTTTATATTATCTGAATTTGAAAAGATTCGGATAAACATTTTTGGAATTGACGGTTATACTGTAACGACCCAAATCCCATAACATACATCATAATACATAACATTCATACATATCATTGATTTACAACAAAAGTTACATAACAAACCAAGTACGGTCTCATTAGTCTTGGCATTACAAAATATATACAAGCTTCCTAATCAACATCCATTAAAAGCTTCCTACACTTCATCCTCTCATGCCGATCCTTAACCTGGAAAACATATTTTTGAAAACAAAATGAGGGTTAGACCAAACGGGTCTAGTGAGTTAATCCCGGTCCTTTCCAAAATCATTATAAAACCTTTTATGTAAATCCTTTGTATCAAAATAGTTTAGATAAACCTTTAGTAATCCTTTCGTAAAATATAAACATACCACACGTATTTAAATACCAATCCAGACTCGTGCATTGTGTACATCTCATTCACCTTATTCCTCCACAAATGGCCATATTAGTTGGTAGCAAGCCAACTAATAAATCAACAACCGGTCCGCTCACCGGAACCCGGCTACCTGTCGGTCCGCACACCGGAACCCGACTACTCACCGGTCCGCACACCGGAACCCGGCAACAAGTGCACTCGTGTAGTGCAAAGCTTATATAAATACAATATATATCTCATTACATCATATTGCCATTTATATACACATAATCATATTCCTACCACATAATCATCTCATATATATATATATATATATACACATATATATGTATCCCAGTTCAAAAACGTTTTAAAGCAAAACCCACCTTGAATGCTTAAAATACGCTTCCAAGCCTTTCTCCGAGCTATCCGATCCTTTATCCAAATACCTCAGAATCTGAAACCATTTACATACAAATATCTCCTTACCAATTTATGTATAAGACTTACTAGCAGGCTATGGACTCTAGATACATCTACATAACTCTTATCCTCAAAAATTGACCAAACAGCCAAGTTATCCGGAAACCACAAAGTATCCGGACAACTTTCCGGACAACAAGACTAATCCGGACAAAACGATTTATCCGGACAACACAAGGAATCCGGATGCCATCCAGACTCTAAATCATCCGGAAACCATCAATCCAATCGTCCGGACTCTATCAACAACTTACCCGGACACCACCCAATAATCTACCCGGACACATTCAACAGGACTACCGGACACATTCTTACTGTGTCCGGGCACCTCTGTCGGTTTCATCCTTTTTGCCCAGAAATCGACAGAATTAATACCAGAAGGGTTTATGATGTTTCTACTCCGATAGAACCCTTCCAAAAGCAATTACAAACACAAAATACAAAGGAACATACCTTAATTTCTCTTCCAAGTACTCCAAATTGAGTCTCTTATCCACCACCTTTCTTTCTTCTTCTTGCTCTCTCTTTCTCTCAACACACACACACAACACCTACTGATTTTCTGCTTTGTGAATATCTGGAAGTCCAAAAGGATAATATCTAATCCTTATTTACCATTTAAACCCCACATTTCTCACTAATGACCACAATACCTTTTTAACTTACTAATTAATCCAAACACCCCTAAACTTATATATTTACCCAAACTTACCCTAAATATCAACTTTAAAGTTAACTAAACTTAACGGAATTAGATTTTTAACTAACGGATTTACCCGAGGTATTACATCATCTCCCCCTTAAAAGAATTCCGTCCCGGAATTCGGTTAGGCAATAAGGTATGAATACCTATTACTACTACTTCGAACTTAATCAAAGCCATAGTAACTAACTGAATAGCCACCCCACACCCACCTATATCTCTAACACAGATAAGCAACAAAAGCACGGAAATATCAATAACCATGTTGCACCGAAGTCAGATAACACCTTAGCACGTATAGAGTTTATAGAAATATACCTGTAACCTCATCAGGACTTTCTTCCACCTCTTGTTCCGTCATCTGAAAAACTCGACCCTTTGCTTTCGGTACCTCAGGCCCTTGTTTCTCTCCCGGTCTAACACTCGTTGGTCTTACCGTCATACTACCCTGTTGTGCTTTCCATTGCGGACAATCTGACTGAATATGATCCGGGGAATTGCAAACGAAACATAATCGAGTTACCCGACAGTCTCTAACTATGTGACCAGTCTTTCCACATTTGTAACAACTTCGGGAATCCACATAACAGTTTCCTTGATACACACGGTTGCATTTTGGACATGGTCTTTCAACTGGTCTGAAAGGTGAATAACTATCAAACCTCGGGGATTCATATTCTTCCGAATCGTACATCGTTTCTTCCAGTTTTCTTTTCCCAGCACTCTTATCACCAACGTCTCTCCGGTTATCCTGTTCCACATTTTCCGAGGCATCCACTGCGGCTGAGAAGGTATCGGGTCCTCTTGCAGTCACTAGCTTTCTAATTTCTGCATTTAACCCAAAAATAAACCTTTCCATCTTTAGAGCCTCCGTGGCAACATAGTACTCCGCAAAGCGAGACTTCTCTAGAAAGAGAGCGGTGTAATCCCTAACCGATAAACTTCGCTGGTGTAGGTTCATGAACTCCTCTTCCAATTGTCTAACTGCTGCTTGAGAACAAAAATGTCCTTTAAATGCTGTTGCGAATTCGTCCCAAGTAAAAGTAGAGTATACATCCGACCCTATGGAATCAATGTGAGCTTCCCACCAGTACAGAGCTTCTGCCTTCAACATCGCCGTTCCGTATAATACTCTGTCCTCATCCGCACACTTACTGGTCTTGAAGATGGCTTCTATTTCTTTTAACCATCTCATCTCCTTCACTGGGTCTCTATCTCCTGAATAAGTTGGAGGTCTACAGTTTAAGAACATCTTGTAATCACACCTTCTTGACACTGGTATGGCCGTAGGTGTAATGGGCATTTCGTCTTCCAAACCAGGATCTGGTGTTTCAGTATGACGAGCTTGGTCGAACATAGCCTGGATATTTGCTTGAAGTCTTCCCATCTCCGCCATCAAATCGTTTCTTGTAAAAAACTCCGTACCTTGCCCCTGAACTCTACCTCCGGTTCTGCCCCCAGTTCTACTCCCCGTTCTACCTCCGGATCTACCTCCCCCTCGCTCTCCTCTTCTTCCCCCCGTTCCTATTGGTGGATTCGTACTATTTGGATTTCCTCCTCCTCTTCTATTCGTATTTCGAGTACCGCTTGCCATTCTGTAGATTCAAACAAGATTAACATACACATAAGCACATACCCCATATAATAAGGTATCCCAGTCCAAACATGCACCTGTAAGATCACAATTACACTGGCCAGGTGTAATTTGAAATTACCTTACATGATGTTCCTTCTACCTTTTATACTTAGTATCCCAAGGTTCTAATATATCAAGGACATCCTACTTCACATGCAGTTTAAGTCTAGGTACGGGTACAAATACCTAAATCCCTTAAACTAGGGTTCTGATACCATTTGTAACGACCTAAATCCCATAACATACATCATAATACATAACATTCATACATATCATTGATTTACAACAAAAGTTACATAACAAACCAAGTACGGTCTCATTAGTCTTGACATTACAAAATATATACAAGCTTCCTAATCAACATCCATCAAAAGCTTCCTACACTTCATCCTCTCCTGCCGATCCTTAACCTGGAAAACATATTTTTGAAAACAAAATGAGGGTTAGACCAAACGGGTCTAGTGAGTTAATCCCGGTCCTTTCCAAAATCATTATAAAACCTTTTATGTAAATCCTTTGTATCAAAATAGTTTAGATAAACCTTTGGTAATCCTTTCGTAAAATATAAACATACCACACGTATTTAAATACCAATCCAGACTCGTGCATCGTGTACATCCCATTCACCTTATTCCTACACAAATGGCCATATTAGTTGGTAGCAAGCCAACTAATAAATCAACAACCGGTTCGCTCACAGGAACCCGACTACCTGTCGGTCCGCACACCGGAACCCGACTACTCACCGGTCCGCACACCGGAACCCGGCTACACACCGGTCCGCACACCAGAACCCGGCAACAAGTGCACTCGTGTAGTGCAAAGCTTATATAAATACAATATATATCTCATTACATCATATTGCCATTTATATACACATAATCATATTCCTACCACATAATCATCTCATATATATATATACACATATATATGTATCCCAGTTCAAAAACGTTTTAATGCAAAACTCACCTTGAATGCTTAAAATACGCTTCCAAGCCTTTCTCCGAGCTATCCGATCCTTTATCCAAATACCTCAGAATCTGAAACCATTTACATACAAATATCTCCTTACCAATTTATGTATAAGACTTACTAGCAGGCTATGGACTCTAGATACATCTACATAACTCTTATCCTCAAAAATTGACCAAACAGCCAAGTTATCCGGAAACCACAAAGTATCTGGACAACTTTCCGGACAACAAGACTAATCCGGACAAAACGATTTATCCGGACAACACAAGGAATTCGGATGCCATCCGGACTCTAAATCATCCGGAAACCATCAATCCAATCGTCCGGACTCTATCAACAACTTACCCGGACACCACCCAATAATCTACCCGGACACATTCAACAGGACTACCGGACACATTCTTACTGTGTCCGGGCACCTCTGTCGGTTTCATCCTTTTTGCCCAGAAATCGACAGAATTAATACCAGAAGGGTTTATGATGTTTCTACTCCGATAGAACCCTTCCAAAAGCAATTACAAACACAAAATACAAAGGAACATACCTTAATTTCTCTTCCAAGTACTCCAAATTGAGTCTCTTATCCACCACCTTTCTTTCTTCTTCTTGCTCTCTCTTTCTCTCAACACACACACACAACACCTACTGATTTTCTGCTTTGTGAATATCTGGAAGTCCAAAAGGATAATATCTAATCCTTATTTACCATTTAAACCCCACATTTCTCACTAATGACCACAATACCTTTTTAACTTACTAATTAATCCAAACACCCCTAAACTTATATATTTACCCAAACTTACCCTAAATATCAACTTTAAAGTTAACTAAACTTAACGGAATTAGATTTTTAACTAACGGATTTACCCGGGGTATTACATATACAGATCAAAAGGAGGATATTGTTTCTGGTATTCAAAGACTGCTGAAATCGTAAAGATTTTTGATGATCATGATGCTCACAATCATCAAAAAGGGGGAGAAATATCAAACAGAAGAAAAGAGGGAGATAATTCGAATATCTCAATCTCCAAGAGTCAAAGAGATATAAGCCAAAGAAGAACAAGTTCAACTCCAGATGCTTCAATGTTTAAAGATTATTATTGTTCAGATGTGAAGATACAAAGACAGTTCGTGCTTAAAGATTATTCAAGAATGTCTTAAAGCTCAAAGCCCGTTCAAACCTCAAAGCCTGTTCATTGTTCAAAGACTGAAGAACTTGCCAAAAGTCAAAGCTGCAAAGACCAATGATTCAAAGATATAAAGATTTTGTTTTGAAGACCTTAATCAACCTTACACAGATTTGAAGTTCGTGTTTCAAGACTTTGTGACTATTTGTTTCGGAAGAGCCTAATGAAGATTTAAAGCTGCCAAAGTGGATTCTTGAAGATAAAGCGTATCTGAAGATTAAAGTGCTGAAGACTAGCGTCATAATTTTTTAAATCTTGAATCCATAGGGGGAGATTGTTAGTACACTAATGTATCCAAGATTTAGTCTAATTGTAATTAGTCAACAAATGTCAAAGTCAAAATAGCTAGGTTTGGTCAAAGGGTATATAAACCCAATTATTAGGGTTTGTAAGGGAGAGGTCATTTTGAGTATAGCCACCAAGAGTGTGTGTGTGTGGCCTCTAAGAGAAAGTGTATCCCATTCTCATCTTCTACATTTCTCAATCAAATACAATGAGATTAATGGTTTAATCTTGTTACCTGAATCATTCTCAATTGGTATCAGAGCAAGTTACAACCAATTCTTTATCTAATTCATTTACCTCCTCATTTCTTTCTTCTTTTGAAACTAATTTCATGGCCCATCATGCTTTAGGTAGCCATTATGTCATTGATATGCACATGAATGATGAGGACGAGGAGCATGAAGAGTTGTTGCTTCTACAACTAGAAGAAGAACGTCTTTCCAACACGAGTTCAAGGGGAGTTCATGGTGGTTCCATTATGGGGCACAAAGTTGTCAATCACGATGTAATTGGGGGTCATGAACGACTTTATCGTGACTACTTCGCCAATCATCCAAAATATGGTCCTCGACTTTTTCGAAGGAGGTTTAGAATGAGTCAAGCTCTTTTCCTTCGAATTGTTAATACTGTTGTTGCATATGATAATTATTTTGTCCAAAAAAGGAATGCTACCGGGCGTCTTGATTTGTCATTTCTTCAAAAGGTAACTGTTGCTTTTCGATTGATTTTTTATGGTGTTCTGGTTGATTATGTTGATGGGTATGTGCAAATTGGTAAAAGCACCGCAATTGAAAGCCTCAAAAGATTTTTGTAGAAATGATTGAAGCTGTGATCCCAGAACAAGCATTCAATTATCAATATGCTCAAGATGTCATCCCTCTATTCATAACAAGATCCTCCAAGTACAAGATGATGTAGAGAAGAGAGAGTGTAATACTGTGTACTTGTGTGTGTGGAATGGAATGACATAATACAAATTACAAAGACAAAAACCTTAAATAGGTTGCAAATATAAAGTTTCATATTAGCCCCTCTACTTGGTACAAGGTGCCAGTTAGGGCACTAACAATCTCCCCCTTTGTACCAAAGTAGAGGCAATAGATCTAAGCGTTTACCGGATTCACATGCTTCTTCCGAATTCCAAGGATGATCTCGAATCTTCTCAACGCATTCCGGTACTCTTGTCTGTAAGTAAAGGCATCCAAGACTTGTCGTATCAGCTGCTTCTCCTTATCCTTTAGCGAGACCTCTCCACTTCCATCAAGTCTGAGTCTGCTCTCCAGATGGATCTGAATCATCTTGAAGGTTCCATCACTGTATTTGTTTACCTCATAGATTCTCAGGAATCTCTTCTTCTTCTCATGATTGAAGTAGACGACCCAGAGTTCTGGTTTATCAAGCACAGAGTAAGCAGGAATACCTTGGATGTCAGCAAGTTTCTTGTTGAGCATTCTGAGATTCACTCTGGACTGATGTGCTTCTAAGGCCATTTGAAAATCTGTTAGATAAGAAAATTTCAGCATATTTTTCATGAACCTCTTAACACTCTGATAAGCCGCAGACCATTCGATTGGCTTATTCAGAATGTCGGCAAGGATATCGTAGAGGCTAAGGATGTCGTCTTGCTTCAAGCTCTTGAAGTCGGCTTCTGAAAAGACGCATTCGGTGTCATCGGACCTCTTAACAGTGAATTGCGAATACCAGACATTGAGCAGCTTGTATGACTCTACCTTCACAATCTTCATAATCATTTTGTCAGACCTTACAACATCCATCTTCAGGTCTTTGTTGTTCATTACGTGCAAAAACTCTATTCTGTGAAGAGGCGGCCCCTTCTCAAGTCCGTATACTTTTACCATGTCGATCCTCTAAACGTCTTTTACAAACAAATCCTTCCTTATACTTTCTTGAAATGGAGTGAGTATTCTTACTCTTTCTCCAGTCAAGACATAGTTCGGTTCAGCATCAATCACCATCTGATAGAATCTAAGCTCAACATCTTGGATTAGATCCCTTATCTTACCATCAGTGTTTACAGGAATATTTTGAGCTGAACTACTTGTACCTGGATCATTCTGTTGTTGCGCTTGAGGAGTATCATCATCGGAATCGGATTCAATCACATGATCTCCGGTGGTATCAAACACATCATCAATCTCTTCTTTAATCTGAACAGTGGTCGTTTTTGGTTCCTCCTCTGAATCTATGTAGATATAATCATTCAGCATATCATCAGCCATCCTTTCCTCTTCTGTTCTATTGTCAACAACTTGAGGATTTTCAACCCTGGTTATGACATCAGCTAGAACTGTATCATCATCAACCTGGACCACATCAGTTTCCTGTCCACCTGCCCCCTCTGCCCCCTCAGTTACTGCTGCCTGATCTGATCCACCAACGTTTTCAGCATTTACACCACTGGATTCTCCAACTCTGGCTCTCTTCTCCCCCTTATGTTGATCAGGATCATCCTGATCATCATGTCTTCGTTTGTTGGAACCTTGAGCTTGAGTACCACAAGGTTGCTCTAACACGGTGATTCTGTCAGATAAAGATTTATAACCTACAACCATAGCTTGTGTCATCTCTTTGATAGAGGCTTGGAGGTTTTGAAAGTCAGCACTAGTGGGTAATTGGTGTTGGGCTTCAGATTGTCTTCGGAGTAAACCTACCAATTCTACCTCTTCGTTGGTATTGGTATCTCCTTGAGCAAATAATCGGGCTAGGAGCTCAGATTTGAGCTCGTGGGTGGGAATGGTATGTAAGGGTTGTGATGGTGGAGGTTGAGATCTGGGTTGAGCTTCAGATGGGTGAGGTTCAGGACCTGACGAAGATTTTGCTACCCCTTTCCCTTTAACTGCTCTGCTAACTTCATTTGCAAGAATTGTTAATGGATGCAAGAGAAGCTCTTAGGAAGTTCAGAGTTACATAATGCGGGGGCGGGCCTAGCATTTCCATCATCTGATCAAGATTGAAAGTGGGAAAAATGGATCTAACATTCGAACCACTAAGGTTTTTGGTTGACGTAGCATTTGTAGCAAATGCACGGCCTGTGATCATAGCTGGCATGGTGTTAGCCATGACAGGACTTCCACCCTGTCCTTGCAAGGCACCAACGAATGGCGGCCTTACTCTGGGTGTTCCGGTTGGGGCACGGAAGCCCACAACTTGGTGTGATACCGGCGTTCGTGTCATAGGAAAGGTAGTTAGTCCAAAAGACACTAGACTCTAGGTGCACGGAATAAAGTTCGGTGGCCGGGGTAAAAGCCTACCTTGTTCAATATCGGCAAACACCGAATGTGTTCCCAATAGAAGTTGTGCTTGATCCCCTGTGCTGAATGAAACGTCGGCTTGTCGAGAAGGCGATGAGTGGCTTTGTGGGGTTGTGCACTGCATGGATGGGTCTACCATGGCTGTTTCAATGCGCAACGGTGATGAACGCTAGTTGGCAGTGGATGTGGCTACTCGGTTTCGATCGGTTTGGGGAGGGTCACTAGTTAAAACTTTGTATGACCCTGTCTCAGTCTCTCCCATTTCTTTTCTCACCTCCTCTCGGCTCACTTGTTCAATATTTTCTACTTCAACACCCTCATCCCTCCTTATGACACCAGTTTTGCTTGAGAGTCTGACGTTCCAGGTGGAATCAGCATCAGAACTCTCTATCCTATGTCTTAGACTAACATGTCTTGGTATCAAGTTTGCGTCGGGGTCATGATCTAAATCGGAATCTGAGTCAGCGACATTAACAGTATCATGGCTTGGTAGGGTATATGCTTCATCCTCAGATGAAGAAGCGGATATAACATAATCAGGATCATCTTCGGAGTTCCATGACACATCATCATCAAAGATTTAAACTCTTGCAGTTTTGGAAGTTGATGCCTGACCAGCAGTCCTCGCCATACCACCCACCCACTCTCTTTCTTACTGTTCTTCTCACCTCTCCCTGTTCAGGAACCCCACATTCCTGAACCTGCTCGACTCTATTACCCTCACCGCCTAGTTGGTTTGCACTCTGGGTAGGTCCCTCCGGATTTGGCTGGACCATCAGTGCATTGTCTATCCTATAATGTCTAACTACCTCAAACTGCTGGTCGGCATGGGCAAGAACAACTTCGGGTATAGCGGCAATGTGAGCAAAGTTGATA